>MU864360.1:192493-576615 GCA_033296905.1 Podospora australis
CCGGCCGCCGGGGGCGGGCCCCCCCCCCCCGCGGCCGCCCCCGCCCCCCCCCCCCCCCCCCCCCCCCCCCCCCCCCCCCCCCCCCCCCCCCCCCCCCCCCCCCCCCCCCCCCCCCCCCCCCGACCGATTGCTTTCATGGTTTCTGGCATTGTGATGGCTGTTGTTGTGAGAGCTGTTGAGGAGCGAGTGAGGGTTGGAAGATGGTAATATGGTGGTAGACAGGAGAGGGCTTGATATGAATTTCAAACGGCACTATCACAAATGCAAGAATGTACTCTCAAGCAACGGGAAATTCATATATAAAACAGTTCAGTTGCTTGAGATTGTATGTTGCGATCATTGATTGATACAAGGACGAATCCGAGGAAACCGATGACGTTTTGTCAGCTTCGGCCATTAGTTACCCCACACCATTTGGCATCAATGGGTTTCCAACGGCTTTTGGGGCCGACGCCGTGGGCGGGATTCCAGTTCCAGCGTTCATAACCGCCGAGCCGGCGCCGGTTAGGCAACGTCGTTCAAAACTAGCGGTCCGGGACGAGCCGGGGATTGGTGTTACGGTTACTTGAAAGAAAAGAAAATCGCCTGGCGGATGTAGTGAAACACCATGGTCGGATGTTGGGTTCAGATTACGCAGATATCCATTTGTAGTATGTATTGCAAGCGCGAGTGGGCTTTGACATGAATACATCTCTGAACACTCGTTCGATGGAGCTGTTGAGGCAAGTAAAAAAGGTAGATATTCCGGGAAGTTAGTGTCTTGTATGGAGATGAATGCGGCTCTGGACGCTTTGAAATAGACACGCGTAACACCTTTCCATGGGTTGACTGGGAAGAAAGCATCTAGGGACGTGGAAAGCGATGGAGGGAAGATGGGAAAACTTCCTTCTGTCAAGGGCAAAATTTCCGGGAGACGAGACGCGACCAGCGCGACGGATGAACACGGACGCGTTGTTGTGTCACGTCCCATCTTTGGGACTTTCGCTATGGTTACCATGTGCAGCAACCCGGCATCGTGGTAATGGTGGTGAGTGCGGAAATTAGCAGGCGCTGGAGAGCTGCATTCGTCCGTCCGTTAGGTAACCAAAACCAACTAACTGCCAGCACATACAATATTTGACACATCGGTTTTTTTATCGGATTTGCAGACAATGTGGACTTGAGATTTCCCAGATCGCCAGGAGAGATGCTGTGAAAACCTGGAATCGAGAAGCAACATGACGTCGCCCTACGGATACTGCGTGTGTTGAGTCGTCCAGATAGGGCCGGGATCGGAATCGGTGGCATCCTGGGCTCGGTTCGGCTTCGAGAATAAAATCGTCCGGATCTTCGGGCCTGGTTGAAAGCTGCCACTGGCTGTCATGCGCTGAACATGTGAAAAGCCAGCCAAATTGAGAATGCGACAGGAGCCAGGGCATTTGCGAGTTGTGCCCGCGATGCAGTTGACTGTTGTCGAGGAGACCGGGCCTTTTAATGAAGCATAACGCCCCAGTGCCAATGCTGGAGCCAATCGGCTGATGACGCATTCAAGCAACAAAATACGGGGTTCCAGAAATAGCTGGAGGGAATGATCGCCTGTAAGGTAAACCTTGCTCTCCAAAATGCACAAGCTCTTCGGATCTCACAACGGGCAACGGGGGCGCGTTGCTCTTCTCAAATCTCAATCACTCGATTTGCATGAAAACCTAAAAATGAACAGAGGCCGAAATGTCTTGAAGCCATTGAAGAAAACGAGATGAAGAGATAACGATACGAGGTGACGGGTTGGAGTTTAGCGCCCAGTTGATTTCGCCAGCCTCTACCGTGCCTAGGGTAACGTTCGCCAACGTGGGGGAGATCACCACGATCACTCATCATCAGCAGCAAGAAACTTGGAAGCGTTGATGACTGATGACTGATGATGATGCTCTGACGAAAAGGGAAAATAACCAAAATTGATCTCCCGTAAAAAAAAATAAAAATAAAAAAAAATTGCAAATTCAGGCAGATCAAGACGCGTCTTTTAGTCCACCATGGAATCGCGATCTCTTCGCTCGGAAATCGTCCGAAGGAGTTCGTGATGCTCCCCGACACGACACTATCGAGCGCTAACACTCAGGCGACTTCCAGGTCTCCATGCGTTGTTGCAATTGCAAGCCTGGACCGTTCATGGTGGATGGACGGGTGGGATACGGCTCCACCTGCAAGGTACGAACCAAACTTGGACGATGTGCCACCTCATCGTGCCTCATTTCCGTGATAGCAAGGTGCCATCTGCACACACGCCCAGTGTCTCCAGTGCCCCTGGGTTTGGCTCCAGTCTTGCATTTTGGCGTGCTGCACCAAACCACACGCGACAGAACTCCTTTTGCCATTCAGAGTTGGGGGACTGTTCAGTCCAGCATCTTCCCTGCTGTTGTCTCGAGTATGGCGATTGGAAGAAACGGGAGCATCTCGATATTCAAGAGAACAATTGCTGAAAGGTGAGGCGTGTGTGCCAGAAGCTGAAGAGAAACCAAGAAACCACTCATTACACGGCTGAGAGAGCCATGGACGAATTGGCGGTCGAGATGGCGCGGGTGGCATCGTGGTGTGTGTGGTGGTGTGTGGTTGAGATCCGCTCAGATCCCTGCAATCTTCCCGAGCCAGGCCGCCGTGTCTTTCCCACATCGGATGGACGCACAGGAAATTGATTTCCCCTGGCATCCATCAGTGCCATCCAAGCACCACTCACACCTCCTCGTCCCCGTTGGCCACCGCCAACTCGACCACCTCGACTTGGGCGGGGTCCACACTCTCCTTTTCCAAGACCCCTGCTGGGCTCCCCCTGTGCTGCTGCAGTGGTGCTTGATTTGACCATTTCCGGAAAAGGACGCCTCGACGCTAATCTCCAGGTGAAAAATCGGCTCACGACAGGGCATCCTGGAGCAGCATGAAGGAGAGTCGCTGAGTGTCCAGGATGCTCCAGGATGGTACCCTACACTCCGTGGAGCAGAACTGACGCTAGTCAAGGTCCCAGTATATAACATGAGTCCGCTCATCCAGCTTGTCCTGTTTTTCTCTTTTTCTTCTTCACCCACACGCTCTCTAATTTACACCCTGACTTTTCGGTCAATTTCACTCGTTGTCAACGATCAGAGCCCGCTTCTACAGCAACTCCAACCTATAAATCTCTCTCCAACGTACATACTTTCGAGTATATATTTAATAACCCGAACAAATCAGTCAAAATGAAGTTCTCCGCTGCCGTCCTTGCCCTCGCCGCTGGCGCCAACGCCTTCAAGAACGTGACCTACACCACCGAGGTTGTCACCGCCATCACCACCTACTGCCCTGAGCCCACCACTGTCGAGTATGGCGGCACCACCTACACCATCACTGAGGTATGTCTTGGGGGATCTTGGAAGCCGGCGATTCAGCAGGAACAGCGTCACTAACATGATCACCTAGGCCACCACCCTGACCATCACCGACTGCCCTTGCACCATCAAGAAGCCGGTCACCACTATCTCGTCAGTCATCTGCAATGGCGGCTCTTGGTGCGTCCCTATTGCCACAATTGGGATTCATCAAAGTTGTTTTCCCACTTGAAGGAACTTCCAGACTAACATGCTACCTCACAGCCCTCCCGTCTACCACAACTCCACTGGCGTTGCCCCCGGCCCTACCAAGACCCCCGTCGGCACCATCAGCCAGCCCGCTCCCACCAAGTCTGCCCTCCCCACCGCTGGTGCCGGCAAGCTCGCCCTTTCCGGCGGTGCTCTTGCTGGTGTCCTCGGCTTCGCTGCTCTTGCCCTCTAAATTTCTTTCGGAAACCTATCATGACCGCCACCTTACGCCTGCTTGACACTTGGGCGCCGAGTCGGCAACGTAATATTTAATCAAGATTTTCATGATGGAAACGGAATTATTTTTGGGATAAAAGATACCAGGGAAGGATTTATACAGGGACCAGTCCAACGGGGATCGTTGGATTTGAGGATGCTTTTTGGAGAAGAGATAGAGGAAGATGATTTCAGGACGGACATCTTCAGCTGAAGTGGGTGTGTCGTAGGATCTCTGTTCACCCAACGGATTTCTTGCTTCGGGTCTCTGGAAAGAGAGCTCACTTGGAAACAGTGTTCCACAAAGACAAATACCAACACTTTTCCACTTTCACTTCTTTTGTGCTCTGCCTGTCAAGGTTTCGTTTTGGGTACAAATTTTCCTGGGGTTTGCTGGGTGGGTTTATCACTCTGGTCAATTGTACATAGCTGGACAAGCTTCAAAAGGGGCGAGTTTTTGGCCCGGCAAACCTTTTTTTACAAACCCTTTTTATTTTTTTCCTTTTTCCAACTTCATCTTGATGTGAATTGTGAATATTGTTCTTCATCTTTCCCACGGCAACCCCTGACTTGATCCGGATGCTTTTGAACGAGAGTTCCAGAGCCACGGAACCCCCAGGTAATTCGCAAGTCATTGACATTGTTTCAAACCCTCACTCAGGGAGAAACCTGGTTTGCCTCTGTCATGCAAAAGAGTCAAGCTTCCGGGAACTGGGGACTTTCGGATCAAGAAAACCTGGGGAACGGAATGTGCTTTCCAGGCTGAATTCTCGAACACACCAAGCAAAATGCATAAAAGTATCCCCATCGATTGGGCGATTTTATCCGCCCGCTCTTCCCGTGCATCACTGGTCCCTGCATATTTATCTGCCTTATGTTTGTCATTCCAGGTTCATCACTCACCAACATCCAGAAGCCTTTTTATTGTTTCTGTTTCGGGAGCAGCCATGAGAAACATATTTGGTGGGAATATTTTCCATCAACGTTGTTGGCTTACACAACCACACTTCGTACTTGGGCAACATTGCACCGTACACCGCTCAATGGTTATAAGGCTCCATTTGTCCAACTTTAACCACCTGCCACTGGGAATATTCGTCCGAGCAGCCGGACAAACCACTGCAGCACTCACCATAACCTTGGGAAATTCCGAAGCAAGGAAATGGTTCTTGCAACGTTCCACTCTGGAAGGATTTCCTCCATTCATCATCAATTCAATACGGTCTGGACGGTGAACCAGCAGCAACTACGAAGTAAACCTGTGAATATGTAAGCACTGGTAAACAAATGGCAAATGGCGCCGGCGTTTTTTCCTTCTGGCTCGTTGTAACTGTGATCCATCCCATCCTCTTCCTCTCGACCATCCCCCATCATAGTGTCGCGCTTTGTCACAATACGAAGACGAAGGATTGAATAGCACCGCTTCGGCACCGGCAGTTATTCCCGCATCGTCCGATTTGGCTGCATGCTTGCATATGTTTTTCTCTTGGAACTAATTTCTTGACTTTGCGGCACAGTTACACGTCTTATTTTATTTTCTTCCCAATCACTCTTGCATCGTCATCATTTCGGGGTAACGCAAGGTATGGCAGTTGGTATGAATCTGAGTACAGATACGAAGCAGAGCTGCCAACCGCTGGGAGGTTTCATGCAATCAAGATGCAGGATGCAAGTGAGATGGGTGGTAACATACATGTCAAAATGCAGGTACGGTTGCTGCTGTTGGACGTCACCTTGCCTTTGCACCAGCACAACAACTTTTGCGCAAACTTAAAAAAAGATCCGCTCGGTGCTGCCGTTGAGAAGGCGTCGGTTCTGTCACACCACACCAGCTGGGCTGTTTGCCCCCCTTTGGCGTGCTCTAGAAACAACAAAAGGAAACCGCGGGCGCTTCAAAGCTCATCAAGCAGAAGAAACTCGTCCATCACCCATCACCCATCCATTTCTAGGGGAGTCATAGACTCACGCCCCTGGAAAGGAGAGGGGGGTGGCGAGCGCGACGTAAGCGAGATTGGATGAACCGCTGCCACACACACCCACCACTCACAGAGCCGACCGTTCTTCGGAGGAAAAGGCTGATGACTGTTGTTGTCAAACTTGTCCGAATGCTTGGGATGGAACTCTGTTATCCTTCACAAGGCCGAGTTATCCTATCTCTTATCAGAATTCGATCTGGATGATAAGATGCATCGCATTATCGTTAGAAAGGAAGGTCAAGTTGTTTGGTATCTTGGGATCGTTGTTGGTTTTGATACCAATCTGTTGGCAGTGAGGAATTCGATGTGACACTAATTATTCGTATCATGGTTAAACGGAGGAGATCCCCTTCGAACAATCAAGCTGCATGTTTGTCGCGGCACTTGTTGCACTGTGGCTCACGCAATTTTGCCCCGAATCCTCGCTGGCGGTGCCGTTCGGGAAATACGAGAGGTTCCGAGGGTGTAATCTCTACGAATATGCTCGGTGATATTCCTTGGTCAGGCCGGTGATACCATCTTGTCCAACACCACAGGGCTGATATCGAGTCTTGAAACTCCATGATGTAACGATAGGTCAGACATTTGACTTCCACCCGTCGGTGGTGCTGGGTGCAGGCAGGCAGCGATCTGTCGAAATGTTCGATTGATACTGGTTGATAATGAGATGGATCCAGTGTGAGAAGGGTTGGTGTAAGTCGATTGGCTCCTCTCCTCTTGGCTCAAGCCGAGGAAGACTGAACTTGAACCGCAGCAGGTTCGCCCAAATAGGAAGGCATGATATTCCCGCGACAGCGGAATTATCGTGCATCCTTCACATCCGTTGAAATAGAGTTGTGCTACGACGTTGGAGCAACCAGAGATGGTCTCGTTTTCCAGAGGTCTGTCTCGTGCCCCATGGGGAAATGTCTGGAAAACGCGGGGAAGCGGATACATCTCTCTTTAACGACTGTGCGCCAACAACAGACAACCAGACAAAAACATCTGATATCCAAAAGACAAAATATCTCCATCTCTCCGTCTCCCTCCGTCCTTCGGCAAAGGAATGCATCACAAGTATCACGCTACCACCAATTCACCCATGTGGTTTCGGCCCAGCACGAGACAAAAAGGATGCAGACGGGCCAATGACCGCTGTGCCCGCATCCGATCTCCCCTACTGCGCCAACCTTCTTGCCTTGGTGTTCCTGTGCATCGGGGTAACGGAATGCGGGGGAGCTACCTACCTTGTCACCGAGGCCACTCAATTTGGACTTGAATTCGAAGAAAGATTTGATGCTTCGTGAGCTTTCGAGACGAGTATAAGTCAATCGACGGCTGACAACCATCAATCGGATTCTCAACATCTCGCCCCATCCCCTCGCCGCGTGCAACCATTCCCAGTCTTGATCTGACCGCTTCAACGCTTCCTCGCTTCTCCAATTTTGTTATAGCAGAATTAACCCAATTACATCATCGTCGCCTCGAAAGAAAGCTTCAAGATGGACCACCCCCAGGACCAGGTCCAGCACCACTCTCTCAATGACCCCGAGAGTTTCTGGGGTCATCAGGCCGAGCACTTGCACTGGCACAAGCCCCCCTCTGCGGTGCTGAAAAGGTCAACGAAGGAGTTGAAAAATGGTACTTCCCATAACCATTGGACCTGGTTTCCAGATGGCGAGATATCGACGTGCTACAACTGCATCGATCGCCATGTCCTCGCCGGACGGGGCGACGCACCCGCCATTTTCTATGACAGCCCCGTGACCAAGACCAAGCAGCGGCTTACCTACAAGCAACTCCTTGATGAGGTCGAGGTGTTCGCTGGTGCACTTCGCGAGGAGGGTGTAAGGAAGGGAGATGTCGTGCTTGTGTATAGTAAGCTTTTACACCCTTCGGTTCCACGGAATCGATACTGACGGATACAACAGTGCCGATGATCCCCGCCGCACTCATCGGTATACTCGCGATCAACCGTCTCGGTGCTCTCCATGCTGTGGTCTTCGGTGGTTTTGCATCTGGGGCTCTGGCTCAGCGCATCGAGGCGTCCAAGCCCGTAGCCATCTTGACAGCATCATGCGGCATTGATGGCAACAAGGCACCTACCAGCTACCGCGACTTTATCGAGGGTGCTATCAAGGTATCTTCGTGGAAGCCGCCTACGACCATCATTTGGTATGTTCTCAGCACCTATTTCATACTGAATAGAAAATAGGGGTTAACAGCAGGAAAAGGCAAAGAGACGAACTTCCCTGGCGCCCCATCCGGAAGACCGAGGGAGAAAGAAAATGGCAAAGCCTAGCCCAAAGTGCCCGGGCCCGAAACACCAGGGCAGAGTGCGTTCCTGTCAAGTCAACAGACGGTATCTACATCATCTACACAAGCGGCACGACCGGTCTGCCAAAAGGTGTTCTTCGTGAAGCGGGTGGGCATGCTGTGGGCTTGCATCTTTCCATCTCCTACCTTTTTGGCATCCACGGACCCGGCGATGTCGTATGTGTTCCCCTTCCGCTTTCCTTGTTGACAGGATACTAACATCTCGGTAGATGGGCTGCTTTTCCGACATAGGCTGGGTAGTCTCGCACAGCTACACCCTCTACGGCCCTCTCCTCACGGGCGCAGCCACCGTCTTATACGAAGGCAAGCCCGTCGGCACCCCCGATCCCTCGGCTTTCTGGCGCCTCGTCGAAGAGTACAAGATCAACACCATGTTTACCGCACCCACCGCCCTCCGCGCCCTCCGTAAAGAGGACCCCGACAACACTCATATCTCCCGCATCGGTAATCGCGACGGCTTGAAGTCTCTCAAAGCTTTGTTCCTAGCAGGAGAAAGATCCGAACCGGCCATCGTAACCATGTACCAGTCCCTCCTACAAAAATACGCCGCCCCCAACGCCCATGTTATCGACAACTGGTGGTCCTCGGAGTCTGGCTCTCCCATTTCTGGCGTCGCCCTCGTTCCTTTTGTCGGCAAAAATAGGAAGGCTTTGGACGCAAACCACCCCCCGCTCCAAATAAAACCAGGCTCGGCAGGAAAACCCATGCCAGGCTTCGACGTCCGCGTCGTGTCTGACGATGGCGAAGAGCTCCCGAAAGGTAAAATGGGCAACATCGTCCTCGCTTTACCTCTAGCACCCACTGCGTTCCGCACCCTGTGGGAAGATGAGGAGCGGTTCTACAAAGGCTACCTCAAGCGTTTTGAGGGTAAATGGATTGACACTGGCGATGCTGGGGTCATCGACGAAGATGGTTACATCCACATAATGGCCCGCTCAGACGATATCATCAACGTTGCCGCCCATCGATTGAGCACTGGCTCATTGGAACAAGCAATCACTTCTCACCCGGACGTGACGGAAGCTTGCGTGGTGAGTATCCCTGACTCACTGAAAGGGCACCTGCCGTTTGCTTTTGTGACTACATCCGAGACAACCAAGAGTCAAGAGGAGTTGTTGGCAGAAATACAGAAACTGGTCAGGACACAAGTTGGACCAATCGCTACGCTAGGCGGGATGATGGAAGGACGGGGAATGATTCCCAAGACGAGGTCGGGCAAGACACTGAGACGGGTGTTGAAGGAGCTTCTGGAGAACGCGGTACATGGGGACTTTGAGAAAGAGGTCAGCGTGCCGAGTACGGTGGAGGATATCAATGCCGTGAATGTGGCGAGGCAAAAGATTCGGGAGTACTTTACCGAAGGGGACGGGAGGAAGAGGCATGCTGCTACTGAGGCGCGGGCGAAGCTGTGATTGTTTCTCTCTCGTTACCTACTCAATTAAACAGCGGCCTCTGTTTGTCTGCTTTACTCACGAGAGGTGCCACCCAAACCTGGCCTCACACATCACCGCACTTGTCGAACCAGTCATTCAGTCAATCAATATGTGTCTTTAACATGCTCGGGATAAAATGGAAAAGCATACGGCAACGCCAGGGCAAACAAAGCCTGTGATGGCAGTGCATCAAACTTCGACGGCTCTCACCATTTTCGTTCCGTTGGGTGGTACTTGCAGCAAGTTACCGTAAGTTGCCTCTCTGCTGACCTTCTTTGCGTTTCTTGATCCAGTATAGCTGACCAGGCTTGCAGTAGCTTTGCAATATCCTCGGAGAGCTGGCCCACATTGGTCCTGTCAATACCCAGTGCTTAAATGCTATCCCACATCGTTTTCTTTTCTTCGACGGTTTTCTTCTGCTCTTCATGAGCGGGACTTCCATGGCAACACCCTCGGTGACGGGATGCGTTGCCGTACTCCGCGAAGCGAGTCGCAGACACCATCCCCGTGATGGCACTGTGCCCAGTGGCGCCCTCCTGAAGGCGCTGGTCATACACGGAGCAGTGGATATGGTCGGCACGGAATTTACCTTGGTCTCGAGAAAATACGGAGACGACAACGCATAGCCTTGTTGGAGACTATGATCAAGCGGCGATAGGCGAACTAGATATGGGCTTAGGGAATGGAAGTGCTGAAGCCAGAGATGGCATAGATCTCCATGCATTATAGTGATAACCAGGACCTGCTAGGCTGCCTATATTATTAGGCAATTGATATTCGTGCACTAAATCCGAGACTCCATATACACATACACCACACACACACATACAAATGTTTACCCAGACACACACACACACTTATATATATATATATAAATATAATACACATATATACACTTATATACACTTATAACACGCATATATACACATATAACACACATATAACACACATATAACACACATATAACACACATATAACACACATATAACACACATATAACACACATATAACACACATATATACATATAAATTCCACATGGGTAACTATAAATCTATGCTCATTCCAAGACTGGTGCATAAATATTAATTGCTTATTATTAAAAGATTAAAATCGTCGCAGCTTTTCCAAAACTCTATAAATGTAAGTTCGGATCGTCGCAGCATTTTACTAATTTCTCTTTGCATATATATATCTTCGTCGCAGCATCGTCATATTATTCCTCGCCGTGAATTCTTTCCAGTCGCCAACGTTGGCAGCGCCTCTCTCGTCTCAGACCGCGTAAGGATTATACCGGCTGCTACTTGACCGAGGATGATGGCTCTTTGCTCCCGTGATATTATAGAGCCCGGGTTTCCCAAGGAGAAGCTACGTGGTTGTTCTTGAAAGTCCGGACGAATGTAGTGGTATGTATTCTGATAACACGGCGCGACCCAAGAGGTGTACCAGTCGATATCGGAAGAGGTTCTGTTCCGCGTGTTCCGGTAGACAGAGAAGAGGACAAACGCCTCTTGTTGAGTGGGCTGCTTCAGAAGGGAACCCGTATCGGGGAGGGGAGCGTCCTCACTCGTTCGAGCTATGATACAGATAACATCCATACGAATCACCGAATACCATCGATCCCCTTCTTCTTCCCGCCTCTGCGTTCTTATCCTGTACAACCTCGCTTCGCCTCAAGAGAAGGGGGCCATCAAGACGTCGTCGCTTTGACTGCTTGACAATGGCGTCGAGGTTAGGAATGCGCATATATTTTAAGCAGGTAAGTGCTAGATAAGAGCCGAGTTTAACGGCTTATATGCTGGCCTGAGAGACGAGGTGGCGTTACTATAACCGCCGCTGTTATGGGCTTGAAGAAGATGATGTATTAAGTGTAGGTAGTCCGTAGTTATGACTATGACCTAGGTCCAAGATCAGTTGGTTGTCTATGCATACGTGTCTTGTCGCAGCATATTTCGTCGCAGCATATTTCGTCGCAGCATTTCATCGCAGCATTTCATCATAGTATTTCGTTATAGCATTTCGTCGCAGAATTGTTTTCTTAATTACGGTGAAGTTTCCTTAGTGGGCAATAATTGATAACATGCTTGATGAGTTTAAAAGGGGTGTAGTAGGTATACTGGTCGTCCGTCGAGATGAATTTGAGCTAAAGAGGAGCGTCCTTCGAGATGAATTTGACCCAAAGAGCGCGCCAACGATGTGACCGCCGCCGTTGCCGCTTTGAATCCGAAGTTGTGCTGGTTCTCGGCCACAGGAGTTATGGGGTCCGTATTCTGGGGATGCGCAGAAGACCCCGATGAGGGTGAGGGAGTTAATAGCCGATGTTGGTTGGACTGAAGAAGACATAAACTGACGTCAGCAGCAACTTCCGCCATACCGTGAATATGGATGAGGCGCCAAAGGTACTAGTCTATGATGAGCTTCAGTCGATGTTGATTCAGAAGCTGAATGACGGAGTCACAACAACTGCCGAGGTGGATGTTAAAGCGGCGAATGTAGCCTATGATAAGCTTCAGTCAATGTTAATCCGCGAACTAAATGAACCAGCCACAAATCCTTTCTATGCAAGAGGATACTATAGCGGGAGCTTGGGTACTGGCGTGGACTGAGTCTGACAGTCTATGGCAATGGAGGAAGTAGCCAAGTTTTAAACGCTTATAATGCTGCGACGAATATGCTGCGACGAAGATGTATATTCAGACTATACTTATTTCTACCCGGATCGCGTCTCTCATCACCGTAAGAGTGCTATTAAAAGACAATGCTGCGACGAAGAGCTGCGACGAATATATCATAATGAATAGATATGCTGCGACGAAAACGATATAATAAATCGCAACCTCGCGACGACCCCTGAAAGTTTGAGAAAGAATGCGGATAACCGCATGTGTCTCTTGTAGAGAAGGCAGCGGGGATCGAAGTGGAATTAATCGAGGCCGCTGGTCTGTGATGTCTCGCAGGGCTTCCCTCCATATCTGGAGCTGGATTTCTGTAGGTAGGTGGCAGCGGAAACCAGGAAAATCTGAAAGCTGGCACCTTGGGGAAGTTAGATTCTGTGAAGACGCTCCAAATGATTCCTAACTTCCTCATCAACAACCAACCGCCAGGCAAGCCAGAGAATCCGGCAATGAGACCTCAGAATGCCACGTGGAATGGCTCAGTGCCACACATCCCCCTTATCAGTCCTCCTCTAACCACTAATCCAATAGTGCTGGGTAAGATGCTGTGACGAAACGCTGTGACGAAATGCTGTGACGAAATGCTGTGACGAAATGCTGTGACGAAAACGCTGCGACGAAATATGCTGCGACGATAGCTCTCAGGGGCGAACTAAGTTGATGTCCTCGATGTCACCTAGCAGTCGTCCCCCGAAGCAGAGCAGAGTTGTAACGAGTGATATCCTGCTGATGAGCTTAATGAGTTCGTATTCTGGGGATGGGCAACTTGCCCCTTGCTTTTGCTATTAAGCTCCGAGTCATGCTCGCTGAATGTGATTTCCTTGAGCTCGTGCTCTCTGAACGCGATGTCCTTAAGCTCATGCTCGGAGCCAGCCTTGGAGAGGGCGGGAGTAGGTGATTTAAGACGAGGCTAGTCCATATATGAGTGTTCTGGCACGCTTCGACGACTATATGGAGGGAGAGAGGGTATGCGAGTCCAGAAGACGGTGAGCCCCTATATATGAAGCCGTCACGACGTTAGACGGTTAGCATATTCGTCATAGCATATTCGTCGCAGCATATTTCGTCGCAGCATATTTCGTCGCAGCATATTTCGTCGCAGCATATTTCGTCGCAGCATATTTCGTCGCAGCATTTTCATTTCAACGCCCCAATCTCTCTCTCTCTCTTGGAGCTGGACAAGGTAGCCCTGAGTAGACAAAGGTCGATCTGGGCGTAATACAGCTGAGTGTTCCGAGAGGTGGGAGCCCCTATGACCATATAACACCTAGGCCGTGCTGCGACGAATATCCCGAGGATTGTCGCTTGCATTGTGGCAGACGATTGGGTTCTGCTGGCCTCCCAACCGTTACCAGCCTGTTGCCCCGAGGGAGACTTCTTGATGGTATAGCTTGCTTGATGCGATGAAGAGTTGTTGTCTGAAGCCAAGATGTGACGAGAGGGCTCCTTCTTCACCTCAATAGCCGTTAGAGTGACAATCTTCCACCCGACCTCTAGACGGTTACCGACTTTGAAACCATGGGAGCAGGCCGTCTCTCTCAACTAGGCTCAGGCTCCCCGTCTCCTCTCGAGAAGAACGGCATCGACTGATGGAGACAGGGAACCTGAGCCTAGTTGAGAGATTCTGCCGACATGCTCGACGGTGTGTGCCACCATGTTTCTATGCTTAATGTAACGAGGTATCTCGGATCATCGTAGAACCGGTCGCTCGTGGATGAACGCCACACAACCTCGGGAGGGGCAATATCTGGACAGCTTGGCGGTTAGGTATCAACTTCGCCATGTATGGGACCTCTGTCTGCTCTTCGCCTCCTCAGGTCTTTAACTCTGTGTTGTGCTGCGACGATATGTCATAATACTATGCTGCGACGAAAATGCTGCGATGAAAATGCTGCGACGAATGTGCTGCAATGGTCATGGCCAGGACACTCAGAAACCGAAGCGATGTGTGTTCAATCATCTAGGAAAGAAATGGAGCACCCAAAGGACCTGCGACAGATCGAAATCTCGATGATAGGAGGTATGGTCTTGGCCGGGTATTCTAAAACAAGCGCAGAAGACATGGAGCGTTCGGTCAAGTCAATGTGTGTCCCTCTCCGTGTAGCCATCGTCTAAAGTGAAGAGGACATAACAAGCCGCCGGTGCCTTCTTACTCGAAAGTCTCATCGTAGCGAACAAACCGTCTCTTATTGCTATACTTTCTCCTTGCTCATCAACTCTTACTCTCCACGGGAATCTCGACGGGCCTATCAAGAATGGTGGAAGCGTCAAACTGGGCGCATGATCGAGCTCATGGATATCATCGAGGGGGTGGGTAATCGGAGTCCTATCCATCTCCGGCACCAGTGTTATCGACGTCAGCCAGAATGTTAACCGTATCATGCTGTTCCAGAAAAGCTTTGCGTAAAGGTCAACAACCCTTATGGATATTATCGAGGTGTTGCGTGCTGCCACCCGAAGCTAGAGACCCGCGGACCTGCGTCGACAGCATGGATCGGGTTCCTCTTACTTACCCAAGGCATACACATGCCATGAGCTTAGAGTATCGGAAGAGGCGGGTGAGTTTCCGAAGCATAACACGCACCAGCGAGAACGGGTTACTTCGCATTGAGGACACCAGCTCACAGCTGGAAAATTAGTCGACAACTTCGTCCGAGTCTTCACGCCTTTGTCTTCAAAAGGGCGATTACCTCGGTCGTCGTAGCATGCTGCCGGTATATTAACCGTTATCCAAGCGAAGATGAGCGGTAAATAAGCCCCTCATGATGAGGAAGCGACGAAATGAGTTTCCAGCTATTTAGAAGATTGTCAGTAAAGCGGTATCCCTCCAAGAATACGTAAATGGCGAGGCAGCGATGAGAGATTGTAAACTGGGCTAGGAACTTACCTTGAAGTGATGAAAGATGAGGAAGTCAGCCTTTGTATCAGGTCGGCAAACAACACGTAGAGAATAACCGAGTACTGTAATGGTAGGAACGATGAAACAATGTACTTACTGATGCAGCAGTATATTTCGATCGGGGATGGATACCGTTTAGTTGAGAGTTGGGTGATTCCTCTGGAACAGTGTTGGAACAAGGATTTGACTGAGTGAACAAAAAATATCATCTCCTCCGACCCCCCTAAGACTGGGTAGACAGCGGTCTGCTTGAGAAAGCCCCATTGAAGGGTTGATAGCGGCTTTAATCTTTCCAGAGGGGAGGACACGCTGTGGCTCTACTCCTCCCAGGCCGGGGAATAATCATCACCGGCATGGAGTTGACGACGTCTTTAATGAGCCAAAACTGCTCAGTGACGGAACGAGGACCTCGAGGACAGCTACAATAGCAAGAACGGGCATCTGGTTGGAATAATGTGACCCTCTGAGTTCTGATCAAGCCATCCTACACACGATATGAGCAAGACTTCTACCAGGAGAGAAATGGGTAATAAGAGTTGAGTTTCTCCTAGCACTACACCTATTGTAACGCATGCCCTGTCGTTTCCGCTATTATGCCTGTGAGCCTGTGACGAATATCCTCCTTGCTTTCTTTCCTCCCCAATCTCACTTCTGGCCTGGGCTGTTTGTATGTCTGTTTCTGTTGAAGAAGAAAGGAAGCCACAAGGAAGCAAAAAGAGATAAACCCATCCCTCCATCCCAGACCTCCTCTAAGAAAAATAAAACAACCTGAAGAACAAGAGAAAGCCATCCATCCTATACAGTAATTCAAGACAAAACACACAGGTGGGACACATGAAAAACAAATTGCCCTCCCGTCAAAGCCACAAGACAGCCCGTTTACAACAGAAAGCAACAAGAAAACGCCATGAACGCAAGGCACCAGAAGGAGATAAGTATGTCCCACTCCTGTCGCTAGAAATCCCTATCCTTTCTTCTTCTTCTTCTTCTTCCTCAACTGACCATTACTCGTGTCAACAGCCGTAGGCATTCGTTGCTAAACTAGGGATCGTAGTCCCTCCATCTGGCGACACTATACCACGATAACATGGAAGAGTACACTGTAAGCTCCCCACTGACAGGACATGTGGCTAACTCTTGAACAGCCGTTAAAAATAGAGGCTCGCAGTTTAAAGTAGCGCATTGGGCGGTATTTGGTCGACAATACGTTGCAAAGTGACGAACGCACCCGGACCTCCGTCCTTTCTAAGATCCTCAAGCAGAACATTCGTCTGGGCGTAGACATTCTCCAGTGCCGAACGCGATGATTTCCCGAGAGATGCTGTGTATATGGTCAGTTAAGAGACCAAAATGAAGAACAGAAAGTCGGACTTACTGAGGATAGCGGAGTTGAGTTCCTCCGCAACAGCCACCCGCCCTGTCCCATCCATCAAGTGCGAAATCTCGGGCACTTTAAGTGGGTTTGTGTATGCTATCAACGACGAAATCTCATCCAGATACTTTGTGCGTTGATCGGATGTGAACTCGGCTCTGAGTTCCTGTCCGTAAAGGATCGCGTCTTGTGCGGCAGCGTTAACGTTGTAGTCGGTCTCCATGCCGTCGTCCCATTCAGACGCGGAATCGGCCTCGAGCATCTCTTCGTCGTCCTCGATATCAACAGTCTTCTTGGGGTTCCTCTTTTCGTTGGCCAGGTTAAGTTCAGCCTCCTTCCGTATCATCTCGACGAATTTCCTACATCGAAGACGGAAATAGACCTCCTCGTTGTTTTTGAGTACGTCAGGGTAATACTCGTTGGTGTATTTCATAGCACGGTCGATGTCGCCCTCGAGAATCGCACTCCGGATGCTTTGGCGTTTGTGGGCGTCTTCATCATCCTTGACATTAATACCTTTGACTGTATCCTTCGAGCTCAACCGCAGGGCTGCCTTTTCACTTTGCAGTTCTTCAGCGAAGGCCCGGGCCGTTTCCACATAGCCGTCATGCTGTAGAAATTGCAGTACCTAGATTTCAGGTTAGTGCCATGTATCTGTGAACTTCTGTTACCTAACGGTACATACCAGTTGCTGAATGAGCTCTGTTTCAGATAAGGACGGCGCCAGGATACGGGTATCGGTAGCCCGCACTTCGTCCTCGATAAGAGCACGTTGTTTCTGTTCATGTAGAACACAACCGGTTAGCAACGAAAATGACCAGACTCCGAATCACGAAACTAGGAACGTACCTTCATGTAGCCGTCGATATCGAACAAGAAGGGTAACTGGCCAAAGTTGACCCGGATGTGGTCGCCGCTCTTTTTCAAGCCCACTGTTGGGTAGACCTTGCCCCTGAGAGATTTGAAGTCGAGGTCTCGGAAAGCCACCTCTACAGAGACGTGTTAGCGGTAAGCAACTTAGACAAGAGCGAGAAGCCACCTACTAAGCTCTATGCCATTCCTTGTGAACAATGCATGTCCAAGTCGAAAATTTATCAGGCAACCGATATTATCACCCGGACCAAACTTGAGGCCGTAAGGCTTCCCGCTACTGTGAGCGGCAAAGGCGTGCCCATCGTCGCCGTGGTATCCCCAGCTCTCTGGTTCCCATCCGGGCGCCCGAGAGAGCGATGCACTTCTGCTGCTAAATCCAACCCCTATCTGCGGCATGCTGTATGATACAAGCCAGGTCAGCCTCTCACTCGACACGCAAAGCTTGACATACGAGAACACGTGGGCTAAACTTACTCATCAGACGATGATCTCTTCTTATTCAATATGATCACCTCAAAATAGTACACGCCACACGAGGGGTTTATCCCGTGGTCGGCTCGAACCGCGGATGCTTCGTGATCACTCGAGGGCTTTCCAGTATATGTCACCTCATACCCATCACTAGATATGTCGAGTGCGTTATCCTTGTCTTCCTTGTTCCATTTTGACGGCAGTGGTGTTGGGTCTTCCTCCTCAGCTTCTTGACCGGCCGCTGACTTTTCGACAACATCATATGAAACGCCCCGGTGTGATGTCCCACTGTGATGAAGTTTGCTCGTAATGGTTGGGAGACCAGTACTGCTCCCGTTGCTGGCAAGTCCTGCTCTTCTTGTTGCGCGTTCATTCCCCTTTTCTCTTTCGGACAATATCCTAGATTTGTGTCGGTCTTCGAGCTGTTGGAGGTAAGACGAACCGCGAAGGTAGGATGGCGAAAGGAAGCCAGTACTACTGATGTTGTTCGCCGTGGGGTTCGCACCGGCGCCTGGACTTTCATGTACCCCATTATTGCTATCCTGTGTACCACTAGAGATCAAAGGTTCCTTGTTCATGAAGAAGTCGAACGCACGGGACATTGGGACATTGGACCCGAGTCTCGGTGGTGGCCAAGGAGCGTTGAGACTGCTGTTGCGTAGATTCCCCTCTCCTTCCGACGAGCCGTTACGTGAGAGATACGAGGGTATCATCCCTGAACCTCCTCCCGTTCTTATGCCAGAATCGATCCTCGAGTTGCGCATCGAGGAAGACGAGTTGGTATTGCTCATATATTGTTGACTGTTCCCAGGCGTCGCCGGATTCAAAAGGTTACCGAACGCCATGGTCGAGGACTGGTTGGTGGGCCATGCTTGCTGTGCGCCGGAAACAACGGATGCGTATGACGTCGGCCTCACGTTGAGCGGTGGCAGCGAGTTATCATCGTCAAAGTGATTATTCGGGGCCGAGCCGTACGGGTATGGATTCGACATAGTGAGAGTGGCGAGCTGAGCTGCCCGCAAGGTGGGCAGCTAGCTGAGAGAGGGGGGGTGGGGGATGGGTGGTGTAGGACTGTGGGAGTCGTCGGTAGAAGGAGGGGGGGTAGAGGTGGGACACTTGAATGAAGCCCTTTATCAAACACCTTTAGGGAAGAGATACCCAACCAGTGCCTGGCTTATTGTGGACTTGTGATCGATTCGATTGCTCAGCAATAGCCGCCGTCGTGGCACTCAAGTAGTCTGACGAGTTTGGTGGTGTTTGGCTCGGGAGAAACGTTCCAGGTAGGCTAAGAAATTGGGATATGGCGGGTGGTTCCAAGACACAGGCCTAGATCGAACAAGCTGCTGCTTGTGGTATGCACTCGGTCCTCCTGTACGTCCAAGACGCTATGTCATAGAGTCCGCAAACCGGCGTCTCCTCTTCGATTTCTCAAGGGATCGTTAAAGGCATAAGAAAGACAACGAGGGGTAAGACTTTGGCAATGCCCGTCTTGTAGCAGATCAGCTTGAAAGGGAGAGATATGGAATGATATGTAGCAGACGATTGTTGCGTCTGGGCTCTTTCTAATCAATCATGGAGGTTGTTTGGGTTGTTCACGAGTGGATGGATAGGCGAATTAACGGGTACCCTATGGGACCTCACTATCTGGCGGGACGTCAGTGGAGGTGATGGAACCTGGACGGATCATGGGGCACAGGTCTTAGGTCCCCCCCAAACGCTCGGCTCGGCGAAGGTCCACAGTGGTTGTTCGCCGTGGCCAAAGCAGCTCGACAGGTGGGGGAGAAGCCAGAGTCCAGTGCTGTGGCGACCCACTGTACGGTGAACGCAGCAGGAATGCCAGTCGCCAACGACTGAAGCGCATTATGTGCACTTGACTGGCCAATCAGATTGATCAATCCTGCAAGACCTCTTGCGTCCTGAGGCACTCACACATTGAACATGGAACTCTTAGCCTGCTACGTAATCTTGCTAGGGAATTACGACCATTACGACCAAACCAAATGTTGAGCTGCTGGTTGAGATGACTCCTGACCTGCTGAACTCGTTGGGTCACCACCGCCTCACCACCAGGCAGCTTGAATCTCGAGAGCGGGGGAATCGCTTTCACACTCTTGGATCAGCCACACCTGAGAATGCTTTCGTCATCAGCATTACAAGAGCTGGACGTCCCCATTTCTGCTCTCCAAGGGCAGCGAAACGGAGTATGGAGTAATACTGCCCCCAACAGCTTCACTTGCACGTAATTTATCTTCCAGTCAACATCGTCAGTCATGAATGATGTGGTCAAACAAGGTTCTTGAATGCGCAAATTTCGGGTTTCCCGAGTCATTCCGGATCAAATGGTCGTGAAAGGGAAAATCTCGGTCTTTGATCAGACGACCAGAACCCATCCGGTTGTCGCATCTTTATTCCGGATTGCAACAAAGGTACCACTTCAATTCTTGCGATTGCGGACTTGGAAATTGCTGCAGCAGCAGCAGATTTTATTGCGGCGGTGTAAAAGTCGCCCACGATTGTACTTCAGATGCCTAAATTCCCAAACGTACGCAGTAAGTCGCCCCGAACACTTCGTGAGCGCCATCTCATAATGATCAAAAACGTCTATTATGGATCCTGCTGGAGTTGCCTGCCAAATAAAAGGTTTCCGGTCCAAATGACTGAGCGCCAAATTACACCCGTTAAGAAAACCCTACTACGATGAAGATGATAATATACATGATATAAATTCGAAAGCCGCTGGTGGGAAGCAAGCCTTCGATGTACTGTAAATCCAGGGGGCTCCGAACGCCTCGCAGACCGCCCGATTGCTCGATGTATGACAAACCCACCCAAATGACAAAAGCCATGCGCCATGCCCCTTCCCATTTTTACTCCCAAATGCCTGAAACTCCGTGGAATGATATAAAGAAACCGAAGGAAGGAAGGATAAAAAACAGACTTTGTACGAAGCGATGAAATGGCCAAAGGAAACGCTAACGCCCACGTCCGTTCATAAACAGTATACAGAATGCCAAATATCAAACTAAGCGGCTGCGATGGGAACTGGAGGAGGTGCCGGTGAATTCGCTGCCCCGATGCTTGGCGGTGCGCTGGTCATTTCGACGTCGCCTCCATTGTTGCTGGAATCGCTCTTGAGCTGTTGGCTGTTGTCCTCCTTATTCTCCTTGGTGCTGCCCTCGACGGATGCCGGCGTCGATGAGTCGGTTGAGGTCTCGGGGCCAAGCTTTGGTGGTGCCTTCCAGCGGGGGATCTCCCAGACGACACCAGTGAAGCTCTTAAGTCTGAAGCCGCCTCTGTCCCACTTCCGGCATGGCTTGCCAGATCGGTCCAGGGCACGGAGGCCAGCGTTGATGGCACCCTGGTTAGCCTTGGGGCCAAGTTTGTGAGCACCCAGGCTGGCCCTGCCGCCTTCAATAGTACCATCCTCACTATAGATGGGTTAGTACTGCGTCTGATATTTGCGAGGGTGGGATAGAATGGGATACGATGATAAGATGCAAAAGTAGGTGAAGGGGGTTGGCTTGTTACTTACAGTCTTTGCTTTTTCTTGGGACCAGGCTTGCCTCGAACCTTGGGTTCTCCATTGGCAAGAGCTGCTGCACCTCTTTTGACGCCCTTCTTCTTGGGACCTTCGGTGGGAGGGCCCATGCTGACTGATGGAGGAGCAGGGGTTCCAGCAGCCGGCGTATTAGGGCTGGAATCGGACGCGTTCTCAGTATTGGAGTTGGTCGGTGCAGGTAGTGTGGTTGATGTCGCCGGCGACTCTTTTACTGGCGTGTCTTCCTTGACATAATCTGGGTCGATGATGGCCCGGAGTTTCTCCCTGGGCACCTTGAGTGTGATGATGTGGGACGGCTTGGAGGAAGAAGAACTTGCGCCGGCGACGGGAGCCGCAGTTGTATTGCTTGATTTCCGCCGGTCCTTGGCCGCAGCGGCATTCTTGTTGGAGGGAGCCATTTCGACTTGTCGAAAAGAAAAAAAAACAGCAGTCGATGTGGTGGTCGAGGGTTGTTATGTATAGACGAAGCTAGTCGGCCGACTGGAATGTGGGAGGATTGGAAAGGCGACGGCGTGGTGGGTGGGAAGAGAGAGCAGGTAATAATTTTGGTTCGTCAAAGGCAACCGTGGTGGTGATGGTGATGGCTTTGATGAATTTGCCTGCTGCTGTTGGAATCCACTGCTTGGCTGGTTCCGAGTGCAAGGGGCACACACACAATTAAGCGTGGGTGGGTGAGAATGGTCTGTCTCAATCCAGCGGCGTCAACTTTTGGTGTTGGACTTTATTATTTCGCGTCGGCGATGACGGAGGCGGGCTGGGTCGGTGAGGGTGGTGATGCGATCGTGGGTTGGCATCGAGTTGAGTTGTTTGTGGGAAGAAGGGAAGAAATGGAAGGATGATGGACTGGGCCTGGAAAAGTTTGGAGCCCTCGCAGCCCATGGTGAGGCGGCGGGCTGTCCACCTGTTTTGCCTTCATGCTGCCAAAGAATAAAGTCGGGCAGTTGACTTGCTTGTTCGCACGAACCGAGGGGGACACTGCACGGAGTCTCCAACAAGAGCAAGGGAGTCTCGTCTTGGATTTTTCTGGGGCGCAGTAGTTTCGCAGCCAACCCTATCCCTAAGTACTACTGTACTTTCAGCCGACCGTATTCAGCCAATCAGACGCGCTCCCAGTCCTTCGAGCGGCTGCACTTAAGTCAAATTGCACACTCCTTTTCCCTTCCGGATCATCACCATTCCCAGAAAATCAGAGTTTGGGGACAAGCGCACAAAGTGGGCAGGGCATCATCGGGGCGGCAGGTCCTGAAAAAGCTGCACCAAAGTGAATTTTTCAACTTTTGCAACACAGAGACCAGAACCACGAACCCAATACGAATAATTCACGCAGAACCAACCCAGCCATCCATGGGAAAGCTTTCTATTTTTTTGTGGTCCCCATCTATCTAAGGTAGTGATAGTGTCGTGGGTAAGATGTGGTGGTGGTGTGTGGTGTCTTTCGGTTTGTCACACATTATTAGTACGCCTTCACCACGAGTCGTAACAGGTCTCTCCTCTCTCTCCATCCCCATCCTCCGCTACCCATCCGTTTGGGGATTGGGCAAAACGGACCATGGATTGATGAGGGCTTGGGGCTTCTATTTGTGACGGTTCTGTCGCACTCGCATCCACATGAAAAACTTCTCACGCCGTGCGGACACATGGACAGTCTCTCGGAACCAAGCTGACCAATTCGGCTAACCACAAATCACCAGTCCACTCGACCACTTATCATCATCATCATCATCATCATCATCATCTGCTTCATCAATCTTCCTTTGCTTTCTCCAGGATCCGGTATCCGGTTCAGCCGAGGGTCGATCGTGTACTTTGTATCGAGTCTATCGCTGCTCTTTTTTCCCACCAAGTCCGGAATAGGGTCATAGACAACCCACAATGGAAATTGAATCTTGTATATAGGGCACCAGAGAAATCATACGGAATCCCGACCGTGTGTCTTTTCTTTGTCTGCGGAGCCAAAAACAGAGAGTCAAACGGACTGGACACACTGGACACAACTGGACTGCGAATGAATGCGACCCAACCCAACTCCAACAAGCATGGGCCTACTTCATAATTACAAACGGATAATAATGGGGGCAACAATAAGCATCCGCCATGATCCGCGACCGCAGTCACCGCACTTCTCATCCCTTCCCATTATTATTCTGTCACATCCCCCAACGCCGAGAGCTGTGCGCCCACCCACTTTCCCCCTCCTCTCTCCAGGATAGAATGTGAGACCAATCGTCTGCCAAAGATGCCAAAATATGGCTGCTTTCCACGCACCGCGCCAAATGCGCACGGGAACAAAATAACTCGTGAGACGACGACGCGGGAGTAAGAGACAAGACTCGTGTCCAGACCTTTCGGTTCAGCGGTCAAGCTGTAATGGAAAGGGTTCCGCTGTTTATCTACCGATTTAATCGACGTCTGCAATTGATCAGCATCAGGATTTCCCGCATCTTGACATTTGTTTGAGACACCGCCATGAAATCAACCATAGCATCATGAAATCTCCCGAGGAGATATTAGCTATGGATTGTACTGCGTATACAGTCTTTCTGGTCTTCCGCCGAAGCAGTCTCGCCGCTTTATTTTGAGTATCACCACCACCAGTATTCATCACCACCATCAATACTCTATCTGTCAAGGCATCGTGTTTTTCGATAGTGATATTGCATGCTGGTTTATACTGGGGATCAATGTATTGCATTGAGCCATGGTAGGTACCTAGGTAGTATGCTTGCTGATATTACCGAACCAAATGTGGTTCATATTTCTCTAAACTCAAAGTTCAATATCATCTAGAATTCTTCTAGCTTCCATTTGGTTTTACTGAGGCACCCAATTGCGAGTGCAAATATGACGGGAGCCATTCCCCGAGGCGGCCCGTCTCTTCAGACAACGGGAGTACGCGAATTGATACCCTTCGCATTCCAGGGGCCAGACACGAATATTGTTCTCTCTGCCAAACTGGTCTCTGAAGACATGTTTTTGCTGCTCAATAAGGAAACAAGTACACATACGTGTTTACAAGTATGGCTATCATGATCGACTCCAAGAATGGCACAGGCATTCCATCTTTCAGGCGCGTCAGGAGAAACCAGAAAACGCGTTCCTCAACACCGAAATCAACAATGCTTGGTGAGAAAGCCCTTCCATCTATATAGCATCATGGCTAACAGGATCCAGCAGGTGGTTTGAGTTTGTCCGACAACGCGCCATGGTGGCCTAAGTAACGCAGCAATGAGACCCGTCCTCCTCTTGACCTCCCTCGCCCTCGGTGGTCTCTCGACCACAGCGGCATCTCTGAAGCGATCACACGATTCGGCAGCCCTGGCATCCCCTGCGAACTTATTGGTTGAAACACCCCTTTTCGACGCATCAAGGGCATCAGTGCTGTACGGATCGCTGAAAAGGATACAAGACGAGCCTCTTCCTGATGCCTCAGCAGAGGAGGAGGCCCCTGACCTGGACTCCGAGGATGAGAAAGTCGGCAATGGACCTGTAACTAACGATACTGCCTCTGCACAACCACTGAAGAAACGGCAAGCCGACCCTACGATCTTGTCACAATACACCCAAGAAGAGTTGACAAAGATACTCCAGACTGCGGCAGGACAACAGAAAGTCAAAGGCGGTCTGCTCGATGGCCTCATTGACAGTCTCGGCCTCACTCGCCTCCTGGATAGTGTTGGGAATCTGGGAGATATTCTGGGAAACCTCAGCCCTGTTCTCCCAGCCGTGACCAATCTTCTTGACACAGTCCTCGGTGTTTTGCTTCCAGCTATGCCAATGGACCGAGCACCGGTCACCAATCCCAATCCAGCCGATGTGTCGTCTCTCATCTCCCAGCTCAGGCCTGAGCCCACGCAAATATTGGAGGTGCTTTCGGCCCTGGGCTACCCGAACGGCGAGGGTCTGGTGGCGGGCGCCTGCATCACCACAGCGACGATTCCGGCTCTTGGGTATGTCACGAGGACTGTCAGTGTGACAATTACCCAGGGGCCAGTTCCCGTGTTGGTTCAGGGGCTTAGGGAGGTTGGAACGGCTTTGGGAGGAGCAGTCTCGTCCATTCTGGAGGACGTTGTTCCCCCTATTCTCAATATCACAAGCGGGTTACCGGGGATCACCATCGCGGCATCTGCCGACATTGGTGGTTTGACTCCTGCGATCACACTGCAGATAACAGATTTGATTCCGTCTTTGACGGGCCAGCTTGGTCTGCCGACGACTCTTCCTTCAGTGTCGTTGCCATCGGTCTCGCTGCCGACTCTTTCGATTCCGTCAGTGTCGCCACCGTCACTTTCGTTGCCATCGGCCTCGTTGCCAACAGATCTGTCTCTGTCGCTACCGTCAGCGTCGATTCCGTCATTGTCGATACCATCACTGTCATTGCCATCAGTATCGGTGCCATCGATCTCAATCCCATCGGTATCAATCCCATCGGTATCAATCCCATCGGTATCAATCCCATCGGTATCAATCCCATCGGTATCAATCCCATCGGTATCAATCCCATCGGGATCGATTCCATCACTGTCTATTCCGTCGCTCTCGATCCCGTCACTGTCAATTCCTTCAGTGTCGATCCCTTCAGTGACACTGCCATCAGTCTCGATCCCGTCATTGTCAATCCCCTCGGTGTCGATCCCATCACTATCGATTCCGTCCATTTCGCTGCCGTCCGTGTCACTCCCATCGGTTACGCCACCTTCGGTTTCTCTACCTTCAGTGACGGTGCCATCCGTGTCAATTCCATCCCTAACGCTTCCATCGCTTACGCTGTTGCCCTCCTCAGTGTCACTACCCTCAGTTTCGCTGCCTACAGTATCTCTTCCCTCGTTATCGCTGCCATCATTGTCGATACCGTCAGTGTCACTGCCTTCACCTTCACTTCCGAGCGCATCATTGTCGTTGCCATCCTTCTCGTTGCCGTCACTTGAGCCGCCAACACTGCCGTCAGTTGCGCTCCCGACGCTCCCGTCGGTTTCTCTTCCGCCGGTATCGCTCCCATCAGTAGCATTCCCATCGGCGACTTTGCCATCCATCAACTTGGGATCGCTTACCCTGCCACAACTCACGCTGCGACCGGTAACGCTGCCCTCCACCAGTCTTCCAACGCTACAAGCTCCGCCCTTGACCCTGCCTACGCTCTCTGCACAACGGCTTTCGCTACCGCTCCCCAAGATATCACTTCCCACAATTTCGCTACCGACACCTTCTTTTCCAACAAGCTTACCGTCGCTATTTCCCCCTATTTCACTGCCACCACTAGCGCCTCCATCGTTGCCATCGCTACCATCGCTGGCCGCGCCGTCACTACCGTCCATGCCGCCGCTCTCACTTCCTTCGGTGACACTGCCATCGCTTACCCTACCGGCAATGACTCTGCCGTCCCTACCGGCCATTTCTTTGCCGTCGGTGCCGGTGCCTACACTTCCCTCATTCCCGTTCCCATCATCGCGCGGGTCTGGCGGATCTGGTGGCTCTGGTATCTCTCCATCATTGCCCACTTTCGCTTTCCCACCACCACCATCCTTCCCCTCTTTGCCAGCAGTCTCACTACCCTCGCTTTCTCTACCGTCACTTACGCTGCCGGCAGTCTCGCTGCCCTCCTTGCCGCCAGTTACCGCGCCATCTCTCTCGCTGCCGACACTTCCATCGCTATCGCTCCCGTCATTCTCATTCCCAACACCGCCATCGTTGGCCCTCCCATCGTTCCCGTTCCCGACACTTCCATCAGGAGCACTTCCTTCGTTCCCGGTGCCAACTCTTCCATCGGGACCATTCCCGTCACTCTCATTCCCGACGCCGCCATTGCTAGCTCTCCCATCGTTCCCAGTGCCAACACTACCGTCAGGGCCATTCCCATCATTCTCATTCCCCACGCCCCCATCGGTACCTTTCCCGTCCTTCCCGGCACAGTCATTCCCATCACTCGCGGTGCCAAGCCTTCCATCGCTGGCGATTCCATCACTGCCATTCTCAATCGTCTCAGTGTCGTTTCCCAGCATCTCTCTGCCGTCTATCACTCTTCCGACTCTGTCTCTCCCTACCGGGCCCACGCTTACATTCCCCACCGAACGGCCAGGCGTGACGCTTCCGCCCGTCGGAATCTCAGCTTCTGTCGGCGTCTCAGTAGCCCTTCCCATCGGCACCGTTGGCGTCGATATTCCCATCAACCTCGGTCTTCCCGGTGTCACTGACATGGGTGGTCCTCTCCCCACTTTCCCTGCCGTCGTTATCCCCTCGGCTGTGCAAGCTGCCATTCCCAACTTGCTCCGCCAGCTCACCGCGGCCGCCGCTACGCAAACTCAGCTGGTTCCTGGCTTGCTCGGCGCCATCGATGGTCTGCTCACCCCCCAGCATGGTGGTGGTCAGGATGGTATTCCCGTTCCGACTGGCGCGCCAGCACCCTTACCCAGCTTGCTCAGTCAAATCGGCAACGCCGTCACCGCCGAATCCTCCCGCGTTCCTCGCCTCCTGAGCCAGCTATCTGGACTGCTGACCGCCGCACCGAGCGACATCTTCCCCGTGACAACCATCACCCCCACCATCGTCGTGCCCGCTTTGCCTAGAATCCCTACCACAATCGCCACCGCCAGCAGACAGCCCTTTATCAACCTCGGCCCCGTGTCCAGCAGGGAAATCGCTGCCCTCCCATCGGCAGTCGGCGCACAGCTGCGGTCGTATCTGTTCAACCCCCGCTCTTCGGCCAACATCGCTGTATACTACGGCCAGTCCGAGGCTTCCACGAGATTCAGCCTGGCCGATACTTGCGCGGATCCCAACGTGGATATCGTGGTCCTGGGCTTCATCACCGCCATCCAAGCGGACGGGAGCTACTTCCCTCGCCTGCAACTAGTACGTTCTTTCCCATCCCCCCCCCCTCTTTCCTTTCAGCGTAGGTAGCTAACCACTTCAACAGAGCCCCATCATCCCCGGCTTCCGCACCCCCAGCATGGTACTCAACGCCCCAGGACTAGCCTACTACGCCACCCTCGAGGCCCAAATCAAGCGCTGCCAGACCCAGTACGGGAAGAAAGTCCTTCTCTCCCTCGGCGGGGCCGGGCACGACCTCTTGTTGCGCTCCGACCAGGAAGCCGTGACTTTCGCCAACCGTCTCTGGTCCCTCTTTGGTCCCGTGGGAGCCATATCCGACGACCTCCGCCCCTTTGGCTCTGCCGTGATCGACGGCATCGACCTCGCCAAAAGCGATGGCTTCCCCTCCTTCTGGGGTACCTTTGCGACTGCCATCCGCGCGAACTTTGCCTCTGATCTCTCGAAAGAGTACTTTCTCTCTGCCGCCCCGGGCTGCGCGTTCCCTGACCGGTCAATCCCTAACTCGTTCTTGGCGCAATGCAACTACGTCTGGCCGGAATTCTTCAACAATCCCGCCTGCGAGATTGGGTCGGATGGGTTCTATGACTCCCTCCTGCAATGGTCGCGGGTTCTGGCAGATGGCATTGTGCCGCTGAGGGATAGCAGTGCGTTTAGGACGAGGATGTATGTCGGTATCCCGGCTTGGAGGGAAGCGGCGCCGGCTGCGTACAACGACCTGGGAGGAGCAAAGGGTGCGCGAACCCTGGCGAGCCAGCTCAAGAGCGTGGGTGGGCTGTCGAATATTGGGGGACTGATGATTTGGGATGGCCCCGAGGGGCTGGATAATGTGCGGGAGGGGTTGAGTATTATTGCTTGGGCTAAGAGTGGGTTGAGGGGTTGAGATGTTTCTTCTTTGTGATTTCTTAACTTTATTTTGGTATATTCTTTTTTGAAAAGGGGGATTCTAATTCTAGGGATTTTATTTTTATTTTTCGATGGGAAGGAGGAAAACGGAGTTTTTTTGGTTGTTTCTACGGATTACTCTTTGGATACTTTCTTTTGGGGTTTTTCCTTCTCTGGCCTGGATATACCTACCTGTAAGAAGAAGCTTCTGGGGTGATTCCCGGCTTCGAGTTGACGGCCTTTTTAGGGGCTGCCAGGAGGTTATGAGAGAAAAGGTGATGCATTGCAATGGCTCCAAATTTTCCAATGCTTGGTGATAATCTCTTCGTATGCTTAATGCATTGCTCGGTGGTCAGTTTCACTTAAACTTCATTGTCGTCCAAGTCAAGACTGGATTCTTTCAAGAAAAGGAGTACGAGGGACTCGTAAACAAACCCCCCACCACCACAAACTTGGTGAGCCTTGGCACCTGAAAGAGAACAATTCACAAATTCTTGCTCTCTCGTCCGTCGTTCCCACAAAGATGCCAAGAAATCAATTTACGCGCATTTCATTGGCAAGCTCAGTTCGTGAACAGGTCGCTCGGCAGGTTGGGGGGGGGGGGGGGGGACCGTGCCTTGGCCCCGCGCGTTTCGCGTTTCCTTGCTGCCAATCTACGCGTGAAGCGACCCCCTGCAACGGGAGCTCCTGCGCGTCGCGCTCAGGGAAAGGAAATCCCGGATCCCTGTCTCGCTCCTTTCCCGATTCTTCACTTTTTTAGCAATCCACTTCTTTCGAATTGCTCCTTCAACTTCTCCAAACGGCTCTACCAACCCCTTCCCAGCTCACATTGTATCTATCATTCCTGCCATCATCGGCTTCCGAGCTTGTAAAACACCAACAGCATTGTGACTTCGTTTCCAGCAAAGTCGACCAAGTCAACATTAGAGGAAGGAAAGGCACGATGCCTGGACTAATTTCCCGCCAGACGCGGTCTGTCCGCACCAAGGCGACCGCCGCCAATTCACCTGCCTCGAGCATTGTCAACTTCACCAAACTCTCCAAACAGCAAGTCCTCGGGAAGGATGTTGTAACAGACAAAACAGTCACGCGCTCCAAGCGCTCTCCTCCCACTACCACAATAGAGATTGTCCTCTCTTCAAGAAAAAGAAAGACCGAGGACGACCGCCTCGACTCCGCCGCTGCTGCCACAGCAACTCCTACCAAGAAAGCTCGCCGCGACCCAGAGGCTAGGTTGATCGCAACCGCCACGCCCGTGTCGTCAAGAAAGAGAAAAACCGTCACCTTCGCGGTACCGGAAAACACCGCCGCAAACACACCCAGTCGCGCCCTGCCGACTCTCTCATCATCCAGCAGCAAGAAACGCGCATACCAGGCCGACGAGACCGCCCAGACAGAAACTCTTCTCGAGCGCCTCGCCATCCAATCCCCCATTCGCAAGCGCACAAAGACAATCCAAAATGACTCTTCCTCCCCCGACCTCCCGCGAGAGCTCCTCGACCTCCTCGACATGCACGTGGCCTTCCTCGAAGCCCTCAGCATGCAATACGCGCACAACGGCACCACCTCGCCCATTGACCTGCAGACCCTCTGCCTCAGCATCACCCGCACATGGGGTAAGCGTCAAGTAACCGTCGACGACATTCAGCGCTGCATCGGGGTAGTCAACTACACCACTTCCAAGAAGAAAACCGCCCCATTGGCACCATACTTCCTCTCAGACTACGGCCGCTCCAGGATCTGCATCGACTTCCTCGCGTCCACCACCCCCGGCCCCCTCAACGAGAAAAAGCTCAACAACGAGTTCACCGCCAACCTCCGCAAGCTGTGGGAGACCCGCTCTTCTACCTCGTCCACGGTAACCCTCTTCCTCGCGACCCTCCCCAAAGCGCCCATCCAGCAATCCGCGGCAGCCAAAGCCAAGCCCATCTCCCAGGGCCAGCGCACGCTGCAAGAACTCAAGAACGGGATCGTAGCCCGCAAGCAGCAGGAGGAAGATGCCAAAAAGGCCAAAGCGGAAGCTGTCGCCCAGGCCATCAAGCCGGACGGCACGAAAATGTCACTACTGGATCGGATCAAGCTCAAGGAATCTCGGGCTTCATCGCAGGCTGCGCAGGGTCCTACTACCGCGGAACTGCAGAGACAGGCGGCACTTCATCGCGCCGAGGACGTTGCTGCTGTCATTGGCATGCTGTGCAGAGCTACCGCGGGCGGACAGGCGAGGGTGTCGTTCACCATGCAGGTGCTGATGACTCGCCTCAAGGAGTCGCTCCGGGTACCAGTTTCTCAGGAGGATGGTCTCATTTGTGTGCGTCTGTTGGCCAAGGAGGTGGCGCCGCAGTGGCTGCGGATTGTGACTGTGGGCGGGAGAGAGAATGTTGTCTGCATGACGGCTATGGAGCCGAGCAAGGCTGCTGTTCAGGAGAGAGTCAAGGCTCTCCTTGGTTGAGAGGTGATTTTGGATGGATGAGAGATGGTGGATGTACGGAAAAGAGATGGGTCACTGTATAAAGCCGGGAAGGGCGCGTGGAGCAGTTCATTGTATAAAGTTACGTCGGTCGCTTATGTCGTTTCTGGCTTGGGAAGATATCCGGAGTTTTGTGTTGGGTGGTACGGGCGGATTGCATGGCTGGGACATTGTTATACCATTGTGGGCGTTGCATAGCACTCTGTCTTTTACATATTTTATCTTGAGAGGAGCACTGAAGGGGAGGGGGGGGCAATTGGATCAAGTTGTCAAGTTGAAATAATCATGTCTCTTGTTCTGTGATTTTTTATGTTTGGGGTCCCCTCATCGCATGTCATCAACTCTCCTCTCGGGACTTGTTCAATGTCCCAAGCACAAACATTGGGAGGGGTAGTATGAAGACAGTATCCGGTCCGACTATGACAAACGATAGAGATGGGCGCCGACAAGTTGGCATCGAGATAGCGCCTCTTTAGAACCATAGATATTTGGCGGCCTCGCCGGCTTATGGTGGTGGCTCTTTAGAACCGTGGATGGATACGGCTTCATCGCTGACATTACGCGGCCGGAGTATCGTTGGCCGATGACTCTTGCGGCTTAACAGAACCGAGGTACATATTAGGGGCTTTTGCAATGACGTGACGTATATGCGCTTGTCAAGACCGAATACCGACAAGAAGCCGTCTGTCTCTCTATACTCACGTAACTATGGAAATAATTATTCTTTCCATCACACAGCTCTCCAGTCCACGGACACTATTTACGCTCATCACCCACACCACCATATCCAAAGGCTAGGTGAGTACCCTTTCGTTAATGTATATGTATGTACTAATTAACCAGATGCCGGCCACCTTAAGATCCCCCCCCCCCCTATCTGGGATGAGAAGAAGACCGGATCCATGGATCTCCATAAAAGTGAGGACACCCAAAGTCACAGACACGGACTACGACACTTATCGAGCTGCTGCCCGTATGGTAGCCCAATGTCACGACAATAAGAGAATGGCTACTGTACTGGCAGCTGCTCGATAATTGTCGTCGTCCATGTCTGTGACTTTGGGTGTCCTCACGTTTGGAGGTTCTTGCCTAGAGAGTACTGTGCTGGATACCGAAATCGGGCATCCTCCTGGCAGGCTACCCTGACGTACATAGTGGATCGACCGTATTCGGGATGATGTTGATGGGTCGGTCCATGGATCTCGTGCGTCATTGAAGACCGTGGGAAGACATCGCAGAAGAATGCATATCCATCCTGACATTGGATGCTGTTGCAACAGGGTTATATGGAGTACAGGGGATTGAGTGATTTTGAAGTATTTGTCCTGTGTATGTGAGGCTATTATGAACGTAGATGTCGTTGTTGCGAATGTCTACGTTGTAGTAGATGACGTCGTGACTAGTTTTAGCTGCTGTACTTGAAAGTGTGGCTAATATTTGAAGCTCCTGCTGCTGTTGTAGTTAGTTTCGAGGGGAGAGATGGTGGATCAATGGTGAACACATTGAAAAGGGGCAGGTGGTAAAACCATTGAGGTCGGGTGGTATTGCCTCTGCAAAGCGGCTGTATTTATGGTATATGTCTTGTCTATTCGCAATTCTCTAGAATCTCGACAACCATTCTCCCTTTGAAAATCACCCGCATGAGTGCATAGCATCTTTCTTTCTTCTGGAAACGCCCATAAGCCAAGTTGCCCCATTCTCGCTGAAAACCACACGCATAAGAAAGGTCGTGAAACAGGTAGGAAGAAAAAAGCCGTGACAGGAAACAGCAAGAAGCACTTTCTGCCTTTTCCTGTTGTTTCTCTCTTCCAAACCCATCATTACTCGTCTCTTCCAAGTGCCATGTCAAACAACGAAGCAACCCACTGAAGGGTAACTTGTTGTGTTACGCCAATTCGTGATTCTGAATCATGATCTCGGGGACGCGGCATTTTCTTGTCGCTCCATTATCCCCAGGTCCATGATTCCCCCAAAAAAGAACAGAAAAGTGGCGTATTGATTATTTTGGTGTGTCAGAGTTAGACAGCTCACTTCTTCTCCTTCTTTTCGAACCGGGGCTTGCCGATATCAGAGCCCCTGAGCTTGACGTTGAGCACACGCTCCATGGCGCCGAGCACCTTTTGGTCGGGGGTGGCGTCACCACGCTCGAAGGCGGCGACGATGGTGGGGGTGGTGTTGCACTTGGTTGCGAGGTCCTTCTGGGTCATGCCCTTGGCGCCGTTTGCGCCGGGGAACTCGGCGCGAGCCTTCTGGATGGCCTTGCCGACCTCGATGCCGACGGTCTTGGGCTTGACGATGTCGTCGGAGCGGTCGACCATGGTCAGGCGCTGGCCTTCTACGCCGGGCTTGGATGCCTATTGAGAAGAGATCATGTTAGATGGGGGACATAAGAAAGGGATGGAGGGATGATGATGATGATGAAGAGAGAGAGACGTACAGCATTGCCTGCGCCAAACTTCTTCTCGGTTGCGATGGCGGCACCAGAGCGGCGGGCAGCGTTGAGGGCGGACTGGCTGCGGACGACGGTCTCACGGGGAGCGGCACCACCGCGGTGGACGTTCTTGCCAATCTTGACGGCATCGGTATCCCAAACTCCAGACATCTTGACGGTTTTTGGTTTGGTGTTGATGGGGTGGTGTTGGTTTGCGGTGTAATGTTGTTGCAGGTAGACAACAGGCAGTAGTGGTAAGGCTGAAGTGGGCACTTGGTTAAAAAGGTGGCCTCGGAGTTTGCGTTTGGTATAAAAAGAATAAAAAGAAAAAGAGTCAACTTTTTCTTTGTCTGTAATAAGTTGTTTGAGTATGTAAAAACTCAAAAGTGGGTTATATTGAAAGGTTGGATGAAAATGTTTGTTGGGTTTCAACTTTTGTCAGAAGAGAGGGCGAGAAAGCGAAGGCGGGGATTTAAAGACGAAGGTGGCACTTCCTGGTCGGCGCGGAAGGCGATGGGCGGCCGTCGAACCGCAGTGACTCGAGCGGCGAGGATTCACCGGGCTTTAGCTGCCACCTGCACACCGTGCAGGTCGGATGCTAAGAAATCCAGCCGCCCAACGCCCAGCCCCCCCGCGCCACAAACTCCAGAAGTGGGGGCATATTTACATTCTTCTTTTTCCGTTCCATTTTGCTGAGCAATTGGGCTCCATGTTTGCTTTGGCTTCATCAGTTAATCAGGCCTCGGGATTCTTTTCAGCGCCATCTTCGCTGGACTGGATGGACCAGACGAACATGGAGACCAGCCCAGGATCAACTGGTCCGGGAGTCTGCTTGAAGGGAAGCGGGTCCCTGCTTCCACAGAATATTTCTCTGTCGATTCTATGGGATTTCTGGACGGCATGACGCAACTTCTGGCTATGAGCATGGATTTGGTGGCATTTCCCCTTTCCCCGACGGTGATTTTGAAGATGAAGAAAGATCTGGGTGGATGGATGCATGTCTTCATGTTGACCAATTCCTCAGCCCAACAGACAACATCATTGAACAAGCAAAAGTCACTGGCATCTTTCCAGCATTTTGCTTGCTGTAGTCTCTCATGCACACAAGTTCCAATGGGAGAACGCACTGATCGGCGTGAATGGATGACGACCCTCCAGTGGAATGGCTTCTCCCGTGTTACACAAACATCACTGATGCGAATGCCACCCTGCAGTACCCGTTTGCCATAAAGGCAATTGAGCATGGCCGCCATCTCCTTGGTAACACCGATCGCTGCTCTCCTTGTAGCCGTATTTTCGACCCTTTATGCTGGCCATTTGGATGCCATCCTGCTGGTCTTTTTTACGGTCGCTCGTCAAAGCCATCGATATGCTCCCGTGGCCATCATCTTGTGGGACTGGGCCAGGCCTTTCGCTGTAGTGACGATTACCAGCATACTCACTTTAACTTGTCTATATCGTGTTATTCGGTCACCAATATGGACGGAAAAGGTCGAGACGTCAATACCTAAGGGTCCTGACAGGGTTCTGTTGTTCCCGTCTAGAGTCGTTCACAGCCGACCAAGGCCAGTAGAACATAGGTTTATCCTATCCTATCTCTTGGTCGGAATCCCTGTGGACTTTGAGGAAAATGCAGCAGGGATGGTCTCTGTTGGGGTCGGAAGCAAACCGCGCCTCCTCTCATCAGTGTTTCCCTCTCGGAAGGGTTGGTTTGATATCAATCCCACCGACTACCTGGAGCGTGGCAAACCCGAGCTCGGCTTACGGGCAAGGCTAGACGGATATCTTCAGACACAGGTATGTGCTGTCTTGTCAATTCAAGAGGTCCGAATACTAGCTTACAAGATCTTGGTAGGGGGTTGATCCGGGAGTATACCCGATCGCGTACCTGGTGACCGCACCGCGATTCCTGGGTTACGCCTTCAACCCGGTGTCTTTCTGGTATCTTTATGATACCAACAAGAACTTGCAAGCCGTGATCCTAGAAGTCAATAACACCTTCGGAGAGCGTCGTATGTATATCATAAACGAGGCAATAGACGGGAGCACAGGCGTCAAGGCAGCGTCGATGATCGATAAGGACTTTCACGTTTCGCCCTTTAACTTTCCGACGGGGGACTATATCATCAACGCAAGCGACCCTTTCGATCGCCAGGATGAATCTATGCTGGGGCTCCGCGTTGCTATCATGACACGGTCCGAGGGCTTTCACACGACTGTGGTGTCACTGCGTTCAAGCGAACCCGCCATTGATCCCTTTGCCATGACGGCCTGGAACAAAGGCAGATTCGTCTTATCCTGGGGCTGGGTTGGGCTCCTCACGATGCCGCGGATTCTCAAAGAAGCCGCAGTACTACATTATAAACACAAGCTTCCCTTCTGGTATAAACCGGAGCCCCTGAAAGGTACCGTCAGCCGGAAAGCCTCTTCCACCGAGCGCCAACTCGAGCCCATCTTCCGCAACTACCTCCGCCATCTCGTCGAGCAATCTTCCTCAGCCATCGAAGTTACTTATCTCTCGAGCGGCCTCGATGGGGACATCACAGAGGTGATGCTTCGTGCCTCGGCCAAGGCGGCCATCAGAGATATCGAGAAGGTCCACGCCAAGGACAGCGCCACAGATAGTGAGAAACTCAATCTCAGGAACGGCGTCACCAGTATCGACAAACTCGAGTTCAGAGTTCTCACCCCGGTTTTCTACTCCAGATTCGTTTATTACGCGCACGATATGGAAGCCTTCTTCTGTGAGCTGAACGAAAGCAGTACGATCTGGGTCTCTCAGCCAGACCTCCTGCCCAAGATCGCACTCAAGACGAAAGGAAAGCACACACTCGGTTCAACGGCGGTTGATGAGTACGCCTACTTCAAAATGATACAGAATCTTCGCGTGAGGCCCCCAAAGATCGAACGACCTCTGTCGTCGAAGACGAAGCGAGGAGTCGAGCCCCAGACTGTGGATATCCGGAACTTTTACATCTCCTCCATGGATGCGTATGTGATTGCCAATGAGTCTGCCGAGACCCAGAAGACATATCGGAGGTGCGTCTTGAAGCTGTTTCTCTCGGACAGGCTCGCTTTTGGGTCTGTTACACTGCTTGAGGGTCAGAGGCTGCTGGTACAGTCAATCGTTGCCTGGCTTTTGTCGGTCATTATGAGCGGGATGCTGCTCCCAGGGAACAGGAGGTGATGATGGTTGCATAAATACTCGTATGCATGATAGGTGAGCGCTGCCGAGGCCGTGTTGTACCTTCACAAGTGACACGGCCTGCAATGCAATGACCAAGACAACTGGGATGAAAAATGTCGGAGTATTTATTTCCTCGTCCTGTGATCCTTATCGCCCGAGTTTTACGAAGTACTGTGAACAGCAATCTTCCCGAGCTCTCACTTGAGCACGCCGAATAAGTCCGAGAGTTGAACAAGGAAAATGCAGTCTTTGTTTATGTAAAACGAATACTCGTATTATTCCACTACTATATGCCTATGATATTGAGAATAACTGACAGCCTAAATATGCAGATATTCCAAATATCTTTGTTGTAGATGTCATGATGTAGGATTGGATGTGGGATGGAGGGGGAGTTGCTTGTTGGTGTCTTGGCTTCAATCACTGTGGGGTACACAAGCTAAAACGGCGTAAGGACAGGGGGTGGTAAATGACAAATACCCCGCGTTCGATGATAGCTTCGCTAAAAGCTCTTCCTGGTCTTTATTTTCATGTTCACACATTGTAAGCGTCATGTTAATCCTTTTGGTTCTCGGATCCTCCAATTGGTAATTTGTGTTTCCTATTTGATTTTTTTTTTTTCTTTCTGTTTCATTGTTCCGTCACACACACGCAACTTGAGGCTGAGTTTGTAGCGTGTAACCGGAATTCCGGCGGGCGGTCGGGCGGGCAATGTCTTGTGTCTTCCCCGCTGTACTTCTGTAACCGATTTCAAGGAGATAAGGCAGGCTGCCGCCAGTACTACTGTCCTATTTTGTATAAAGCATGCTGTTTTTGATCAATCAGATGTGGCTGAGTCAGATACGTGCTTTAGTTATTCTATATGTTACTAGTATTTGGAAAACAACCCTGTAAAACCTCACCCGTACCGAAGTTTGGGGATTGCATGCATGCAGGCAAATATGTCAAGTGTGTAAGGTCCGAAGCTAGTGCAGAAAGAAAGAGAAGCTCTTGGGACGATCAGGTCCGGCCCCTTTTGGAATGTCTGAGACTTGAGGGAAACGAACGAGTACTTAAAGACGGGTGCATATCCCCGCTTCCTTTCTTCCGTTCCTCACACCAATTCATTCTCAACTCCATCCTCAAAGCTCTACTCCCTCCAAGCAAACAACTCCTCCTCCAGTTCAGGTTCAGCACAACACAAACACATACAACAAGATGCCTCTCTCCGGACACTGCCTCTGCAAGGCCGTCACTTACACGGTCGACGTCGACGCCCCCCTTCTCACCGGCTACGACCACTGCGACGACTGCCAGCGCCAGTCCGGGTCTACCTATTGTATGTGTTTCTTCCTCTTTCTTTGGGGGGGGGGGGGGGGGAACGGGACGGGATGCAAACGACGACGTCACAGACAATACAAAACGGCTTATCTTATTCCGTCCCCCAATCCTACCCCGCGCCCCTATGCCACTGCAACCCCTCACCATGAGAGCTTCAGGGGAGCTTATCGACAAACCTATACTCCGTCCCGGCCCCCGCCAGCCAATTACTGAAGGCCCGATGTGAACAGTGTGTATGAGAGATGATGAAAGCTGACAGTTGATCGAGTACAGCGCTGGTAGCCGTAGTCCCCAAAGACAAACTCAAAGTCGACGGCCCCGTCAAAAAATACAAAGGGACCGGCAGTTCTGGTAATGCCGTCTGGCGCTGGTTCTGCGAAGAGTGCGGCTCCCCCATTGCCCACGACCCGGACGCTGCGCCCGAGATCATTGCCCTGAAGGGCGGCTCCTTGGACTCGGAGATCAAGAAGACCTTGAAGCCTGTATGTTTCTTCTTCTTCTCCCCCTGCTCGTTTCCCTTTACCACCCTTCACCTCTTCCCCTTCTCCCCCCCTTTTTTTTAATATCCTTGTTACCTTTTCCCCTCTGTCATCTGTACTTTTATGCCCGCCTCCCGTAACATCCGCCTGTTACACCGCCTACATCTCACAAAAAGGAAACCAACCGAAAGCATGTGGTTTACTGACTGACACTGACACTGACAAAAACAAAAAAAAAAAAGGACACCGAAATCTGGACAGTCGGCAAGCTCCCCTTTTGCCAGGAACACCTCGCCAAGCCCTTCAAGCACATGCCCGAGTAAATATCAAAGAGAAATGGTTCAATTATGGTGGATAAGATGATAATAGTGGCCGATTGATACATATATGTGACCAAGACATAGATGGGGGATATAGGATGGATATATCTGCGAATTCATCTTTACCCAAACATATACCAAACCTCAAGTACAACAAGTAAAAAAAAAAATCAACATCATCAAATACAATACAAGCCGCAATGATACCACACCGCAGATCTCACCCGAAGTTGAACACACAATGACTACACAAAAAGACAGTGACGATGCAAAAGGTTTCTTTTCACAGAAAACCATACAGGCACGCTTTGCTAGGTGTAGGTAGAGTAGGTCCCAAAGAGGAAAAGGAACAACAGGAACTAATACATACAACACCAAAGTAGTAAGCACAGCCAGCCTTCTTGAACAGAGAGAGTTACACTATCCTACCCACTCTCCTCCCCCCTTACGCCTCTTCCCCCTCCCACCACCGACAAAGCAACCTTCGATCCTTCTGAGCAACTCCCCTTTCCTTCCAATAGAGTCAAGACATTAAACAAAACAAAAACAAAAAAAGAAAGAGCAAAGAAAAGAAGCGAAGTCATGAAATGCAAAAGGGGGTATGTATGGGGGTATCTGATCTGAGTCTTCGTCAAGAGTGGTGTGTATGTCGAGATGAGTGTGTGTCGTCATGCTCCCTTTTCCTCCCCCAATCAACCGAAACAAACTCGAAAAAACAAAAGCCATGGTGTGTTGAGACTCCCCCCCCCCAAAGCGCCAGCGGTTTTCTAGAAAAACCAAACAAGAAAGGAAATCGTAACATTCAATCCCGTCATTCCCGCATCATAAACACTTTTTTCGTATGTATGTCTTGTACCAGAGTGTTTGACAAGTCATGGAAGAAAGACATGAAATCAGTCGCCTCTCCGGTACTGGCCATACCCAGAACTACTCCCTCCCCCGATCCCACTCCCCATCTTCTCAATAGAGCTCATAATCCCCATTCGACTACTCGTCCCCTGCCCTGACCCCGGCCTTGGCCCTCCCGCAGAGGGAATACTTCTCGCCCGCTCATGCGCCGCCGCGCCTCTTCCAAGCCCCATTCTGCTTTCTGCTGAGCCCTTCAGCCCACTGCCTGGTGCCCTTAGTCCCGACGCACGGAAGCCACCCGGTCCCACGCTCATTCTGAAGTTGTTTCCCCCCGCACCGGCCTCGGTCGAAGGAGGTGGCGGCATAGACTGCCTCACGCTCATGGGCGTCTTGCTCCCCGCCCCGTACGAAGACGACAGTCTCCTATTCGGCGTCTTCGTAACGGTGACTTGCTGCGGCTGCGGTGGAGGCGAGATCCTCATCGGTTGCGGCGCCGGCCTTGGTGCCGGCTCTGGCTCAGGCTCGGGTTGCTCCTCGGGCGCAGAGGCGAGAATGCTGTTCTGCATATTCATCATCTCCTCGGCCAACTGCACCAACTCTCCCTTTTCCACCCGCTCTCGTTCCAGCAACACCCTCAAGTCATCATTGTCGGCCTGCACCGTGCGGAGAATCGCTTCAAGTTTCTGGGATTCCGCCTCCAGTTCCCTGATGTGCGCAGCATTCTGTGCACGTTCAGCCTTTCTCTCCTCTTCCAGTTCATGCAATCTCTGAGGGTCGACCCTCGAAGCGCTGTCCCGGCCGTGGCGTAGCTCCTCGTTCTCTTGAGCAAGTTCATCCAGCTGCGCCTGGAGATTGGCGACCTTCTTTTCCCAACGGCTCTCGTAGCTCTTCTTCAGGGCAGCAACCTTGGTCTCGTGCTTACTTTTGTAGAGAGCATGCAACTCCCTAGCTACACGCTCGACGGCCATTTCCACCTCCTTGTTCGAGCCAATGACATTCGTGGGACTCGTGGCCGCTGCTTCCGCGCTGGCCTTACCAGCCCGCATCCCCGCCATCTTGCTCTCGGCATCCTGCGCCATCATCTCGGCCGCTTCCCTGCGCTGTTCCGCTTCGTGAAGCTTAAACTCGAGTTCTTCCCTCTCGCGCTGGCCGAGCACGATCTCCTCCTTGACTTTCCGAAGAACAGACTCCATTTCTCGACCCCGGCGCTCCCAGCTGTCTTTCTCCGTGACAAGCGAATCGTGCACGTCTTGAATCTCCCGCAACTGCTCCATGCACTCGCCTACTCTCTTCTCGGCGTCGCCCACGGCTGTCTTGAGAGACAGAACTTCGGCTTCTTTCCCGCTAAGGGAGGCCTTGAGGCTGCTGATCTCGGACAGGAATCCAGATTTGAGGGACTCCAGTTCGCGGGGGGTAATGGTGGGAATACTCCGCGGGGTTGGCATGGGGGGTATGTCAAAGTCTAAAAGATTATTACCCCCTCCGCGCTGAGGGGTGGCGCCTACGGCATTGCTGCCGTTTCTACCGGAGCCGTTGACACCGTTCATGCGCCTGGAAGGCGTCGGCTTGCTTTCGTACCCGCCATACCGTACCTGCTCCGTAAAGTCCATCAGGTTCAAGGTGTTGTTCCCACCGCCAGTTGAACCGCCCGAATCGTAGAGTTGGTGCGTGCCGGAGCGGTCGGGGACGGGTCCTCTGGGGGTTCGCGAAGAAGTGGACTCTCTAAAGTTACTCGACGAATACTTTGTCGGGCTGTCGCTGCGCATGTTGGCGAGCATGGTGAGGTTGGGCACGGCGGAAAAAGTGCTGAACGTGCTGGCCAGGGTGTCGTCGGGGTTCGTGCGGTCGTAGTCGTCCTCCATGCTCTCGTCGTGACGGTCATTACTATTGTTGTTGTTGTTGTTGTTGTTGTTGTTGTTGTTGTTGTTGTGATTGTCTCCTCCTCCCCCAGACGACGGCCGTGCGCTGTCGTGGTTCATCTCGTGGTCCCCGTCGGTGTCCATGATATCGTCGTCGTGCGGGGTGGAAAAATCGTCGTCTTCGAATATCTCGATTGCGTGTTTGAGATTGTGGTTGTCCCTTACTGCGTCCTGCAGGGTCAGTGGTGGTCTGGGCTGCGAATTTGATCGCGAGTGTGGGTTTGACTCGTCCGAGGCCCTGCGTTGTTGTTGCTGCTGTTCGTTGGACAGTCGTCTTGGAGATTCCTGGCCGCTAACTCTCACAGGAAACCGCTTGACGATAGGCGCTTTTCTTGGACTTTGCGGTAGTGGTGGAGGGGGCATGCTAGTACCACTACTACTGCTGGTGGTGGTGGTGATAGTATGATCCGCACTATATCTTTTCGTCGTGGTGGGTTGGTGGGGTGACGTAAGGTCGGCTGCTGCTGGGGGAGACGTCGAAGAAAATGACTGCCGCGGTGACTGCTGCTGCTGAGACTGTGAAATTTGCGTTTGGATCTGTGCTTGCTGGTGCGAGTGGAGGAGCTTGAGCGGTGAAAGCTCGCTGCCCGACATGATGCGGGAGCCAGGGCGGGCCTTGGGCGGTGAGGGCCCACGCGGGGTGCTGCCGGTAGTGGTGGTACTGGTAGCCGCAGGCGAAGCGACATCTTCCTTGACATGCGACAGAAATGGGGAGCTGTCGCCCTCGCTGAGATTGTTATCATCGTCGAACTCGGGAGCGCCGCCACGGCCTCTATTCTCGACATTGCTTGTGTAGTCAGACGAGAGATGTGGTGTCGTAGTCGTTGTGGTGATGGTGGTGCCAGCAGCAACGCTGTTTATCGAATAGGATCCGACTTCGTACGACTCGTGGCGCAGGCTGTTTGATGGCGTTGAGAAATTGAGAGCCGCGCTGGGCGTCGGCGATAAAGGCGCTGCCATGGTTTGTTTGTTCTGTCTGGCGTGTGTGCGTGTGTGCAGTCTGTGTGTCCCTAATTAAAACAAGAATAAATAAAAGATGACCAATCTCCTCTTTTGCTCCCGAAAATTGCAGCTGATCTTCTTCCTCTCTGGTTTTATTTTTTTTAGAGTGAGAGTTTGTTTTGGGCGGTTTGGAGCTACAGAAGGAGAGGCTGCCGAAAATGGGACAAGCGTCACTGACAGAAGTGCGCTGATGACTTGTTGAACCCCTGGGGGGGGGGGGGGGGGTTCTCTGGCCGGCGGGGGTGCCTTGTGCCTGGTCCTTTTATTGTGAACACAACCACGAGCCTGCCGACCAATCAGAGCAAGGGCTTCCCCTCTCCCTGTTTTCCTTTACCCCTGTGGCCCAGCAACCGTCGCCCTGGCACGTGACTCTGCCCCTTACAGCTCTGAGCAGATGTGCCCCTTGCAGCTTCGACCCCACCCTCCATGTTTCAACACCAGTCAATCACATCAGTTCAGATTGGATAGGGGTGACCATCAACGAACGTGTTTCGGTTCGACCCGGCAGTCCGGAAAGTTGGGTAAAAGCAGTTGGAGGGCATATTGATTCTTATTGCTAAAGGTTACTGTAGCCTACCTCCCTGGACATGAAGTCGAGCTTTAAATTGGGCTATGTATCAATGGTTATATAGACGGTAGATTGAATCCATATGTTTCCAGCTGCCTGAGTTACCCCTGACTGACCCTCTCTCATTGGCTCCCCCCCTGAGTTGCTATCAAAACTTAGGTATTGAGGGCTTTGAATCGACGAGAGACGAGATTGACAGCGGCCGAGGATGCGGGACAGAAAACTACAATAAAACAGCTTCTTTAAATGAACTGCAATGCAGAGAGACAAAAAAAACAGGAAGCATTGTAAAGTTGGTGTATACTAATGAATTATCATTCTGTAACTAAGGTAGGCAAACCAGGCACGCTTATGGAGATTGTGGAAATCAAGGTCGAAGAGAGAGACAAGTAACAATAATAAAAAAGACGTTGTGCGTGTGTCTAAACTATTTCCCCAGCCAGCCTCTTCCCCCGTGTATCTGTCGCTTATGAGAATCAAAAAAGAGGGGAGGGCCTCTTTTGTTTTTAGAGCGCTCTTCATCATCAAGTCGTTATCGAGAGACAATAGACAGGAAAGGAAAACGAAAAAGACATCCAACGGCAACAACCCGACAACACACCACGGCAAGACACCTCACTTCATCATCATCATCGTTATCGAATGCCAGGCGCGAAAATCTCACCATCCAGAGCACATCACTCAACACCCTCTTCGGTCTTGCTTCCGCATAATCATCCCCTGAGACACACCTTTTAGATTCAATAGGAAAGAGAATAGAGAGTAATGGAGAGTCGTTTGGTCATGATCATCATTAACTAAAGAAAAACGGAAAGAAAAGACAACGTAGAAGAAATATGAAGGCTCTAGGGAGGCCGCGTTCTCCCTTTCGGAGGAAGCCTCGTACCCGCCGATCCACGTCCAGAAACATCAAGAAAGACAGCAGACCTCTCAATTAGAGACTGGATTAGTTGGTAGGCCAGAAAGACACGACAAAAGAGAATGAGTCCGGCCATCCAACAAAACTCCGCTGCGCCTCCATCCGAGTTTTTGGTCAGGAACGGTGGGTAGCTACCCAGAGCCTCCCTTGTGTTGCATCTTTTTAGACACAACTTTTACCCTCCAGGCCTAGGTTCATAAGCAGGCGATCGGACCTCTTCCTTTTTTTTTTCCGTCACGAGAGAAAAAGTCATTTGACCAGCCGAGTGTTTCCCTCGCCATGTGTTGTTGACCGCCAGAAAGCAGTAACGTCGAAGGCTACAGGGCCCGGCGGCCCATCTTAGTGATTAGACCCATCCCATGCAATACCGTCATTCATCATTCCATGTACAACCATATCAGACATCCAACAAAGAGAATCGTTAGCTCGAAGGAGCCCGTTCCTAGAACCAAAAACAACAGTGATGGTGGTGGTTGTCGTCGGTCCATTCCATGACGATAATCCACATAATGCGTAAGAGCGTCTAAGGTGTTACCTCACACCAGGGCTTGTCGTCTACGCCGGAAGTTTCGTTCGTAATCTCGTGTGTTCGGACTGAAATGCCACATGTCGCTCATGACAGAATATGCCACAAAAAGGGTCGCTCGTGTATGCCATCATCGTTAAAATGAGCGGTCATGTCTACCTCCGTCGTTGAGTCGCAACCGCAGCGGGCTGTGGCATCGGAGAATGAAAGGTCGGCGAAGGCATGGAGTTGCCACCGTCGAGCATTGTCTTTCTGCGCTTCATATCCATCGGCATGCCCCCACCTCCACTGCTGGGTCTGTCATCATCATCTTCCCGTCCGCGCTTCATTGAAGGTGCACTGCTCAAAACCGGGGGTTGCGCCGAATAGCCATTTTGGATCGTGTTCATCTCAGGCTGAGTGGTGTAAGCATCGTTGCCGTTGGCGCCATTCGTCGGGCCCCGGTCGTTGCTCATCACGCTGTAAAGATTGCTGGAGGGCGCGCCCGGTCCACGCGGGGGGGTATTGTAACCCTGTTGCGCATAGTAAGACTGAGGCGCGGCAGCTGTCCTAGGAGTCGCCCGTCCAGAACCCGGTGGGTGAGGAGACCCAGTTATTTCAGGCGTCAAGTGAGCGTGGTCATTGGACATCGAGTTGACAGGAGGGGCATTATAATTATAAGAACCCCGGTTATCGTAGGCACCGCTGTCGTGCGTGTATTCACCACCGTCATGCTCGTGATCTTGCTCGTCATCCTGCGTGGGGGCGGCTCCGGTTTCGCCTTGGCCACCATGCATCATGCCATTGGTGGGCTTGGCCTCAGACTGTTCGTTGCCAGATCCGGGGGCACGGCCCGAAGGGGGTGCCATTTCGCTCTTGACGTACCCTGAAGGACCGTAGATGGACCGGTCCTGTGGGTTACCGTTCGAGGGCGGGTAAGAAGCTTGCTGCTGCTGCTGCTGCTGCTGCTGCTGCTGAGCAGGTGGGCCCTGCTGGTACATTTGACGAGAGCTATCGTAGGACTGGCTCACAGGGGGGTAATTTTGCATACTCTGCAGAGTAGGACCTGGAGGCGTTGTTGCCGGGGTGTTGGGCAGGGAACGGACAGTGTTACTAAGGGAGGTGTCGATGGATATTTGGCTGCTTTGGCCATTGTTCATGCCTGGCTGATTCCAGTTGAAATTTTCTGGAGCATTGCCCATAGGGCCCATCACGCTGGAAGCGCTCGTTGGGGGAGTGGGAAACGTGTGAGCACGATCGATGGACGGGCGGCCCATGCTGGAGGAATGGGATGGGAGAGGGGCGGGCGGGCCAGGCAACGACATCGAGTGGTGATGATGTTGGATGGAAGGCAGTCCATTTGGTGGCTGGCCAGAGCGCATGCCCTCTTGTTTGTTACGGCGCTCGGCTTGCGCGGTTAAAACCTGGTTGGTGCGGTTCTGATTCGCCGGGTGGTAAAGCAGAGAACTAATGTTGTGAACGAAAAGGGGATACAGGAGCTCTGTGATCTTTTCCTTGTTGGCGAATTCCAGTGCTCGGTCAAATGGGATCCTGCGTGGAACTGTTAGATTATTGGTGTTACATCAGAGAAGTTTCAATGCAACTCACCAAACACCTTTCAAATGCATGGGGCCAATCTTGACCACATGCCTGACTTTTTCACTCTTCAGGATGCCATCACGTCTGCCGCGGGTCATCCCTGCAACATTAAGCAGCTTGGTACCGTTGATCATGTGGTTATCTATAGTTCTCATGTTAGACCATGAACGGTTCATCATGGAAATACGAGGACTGAAACTCACCGTCTCTCCGGGCTACGCAGATGCCTCTAGCTTCTACTTGGAAGCAGAGGCTACCTTCGTCCTCCCACAAAGTCGCCGTGACGCGGGGTTTCATCCCCGGAGGAGCGACCTGCCCAGTGGTGTCAAAGCCCGATGAATATGAGCTATTGCCCATCTGAGGGTTCACTCCTGGCAGCGGCAGAACTGGATGCCCATTGGGGCCCATAGGATTGGATACTGAAGGAGGACCAGTGGGAGGAGTTGCCAAACCATTGCCGTAGTATTGACTCTGGTATGGTGCGGGTTGATATTGACCCGGCCCCGACTGTAATAGTGGAGGTTGTTGTGGCCCGCCATAATGAGAGGTAACGGTCTGGGGCGGCGGTTGCTGCCCTGTGGACATGTGTGGTTGTGTTTGATAATACATTTCGGCGCCTCCAGAGTTCATTGCTGGGTAGGCCTCGTATCCTGAATGCGCTTGACCGTGTGGCCCGGGCGGTATCGAGTTGCCTGGAAGCGGTGGGGAAAGTGTACCCGGTGTTTTGGGGCCGTTGGACGAAGCCGCTGAAGTGAAGGAGGACTGCGACCCGATATGCGAACTTGCAACTGACGAGATTGAGCTGAGCCTGGGTGATGAGCTGCTCGAATACGCCTGAGGTGGCTGCCGTAAAGGTAAAGACGGGAGTCTGTGGTCGTTCACATACAACGGTCGCTGGTGGGCGTAGTACGGCACTTCGGTGGAGGGACCCCCGGTTTGCCCTTGAGAAATCGGCGGGAGATCCAGCTTTTCGGTATTTTCTCGAACTCGTTTGACGATTTAGTAGGCGGTCACGAAGCCGCTAGGTCTCAAACAAGAGACTATGGTCGGACCGAGCACCAGGCGGGGAATGATGAGAGGAGAGCGAAGTAGCCGCGTCCGATGACACGACAAGAACTCGCAAATGGTCCAATGGGATAGCTGAGACAATGGTTAGTCCAATTGGGTTTCTTGGGGCCCTCGGGAAGAGAAGACCGGCGCTGTTCTGTGCTGAACACCGATAGCTCAAGGGAATCAAGGTGTAAGTCGAACCTTTTTTTTTTTTTTTTTCCCGCTTGTGGGGGGATATAGCGTGTTTTGACTTGGAGCTGGTAGGTAAGGTAATCGATCAACAAGGACGATACAGCATAGCAAAAAAAATTGATGAACAAATGCGCCAATTCCAAACAATGCCGAACAATGCAAGAGAAGCTGATGGTGGTGGTGATGACAAGCGATTGTTTTGCTTTTTCGTCTTTCGAATGCTCTTTTCCCCTTCTGTGAGAGCTGGAAAGGGGGGAGGAAGAGATGGTGGGATTGGTCGATAGTCGTACTGGAGCAGCAGCAGATCTGGAGCTTGGGATGAGGGGAAACGGTGGTGGCAAAGACGGACTGTCGAGATACCTTTTATGCAGGTTCCAAGTCTATGATTGCCAAAAGGAAGGAAGGAGGAAAAACAAGAAGATGCAATGCGTCGTAGAGTCGTCGGGTTTGTTGAAGGTTCCTTTCCTTTCGCACGCCTTTTTTTTTTTCTTTTTTTTTTCGAGTTTCAAACACTTGCTTCGGTGAACGTTCCCCTTCACTTGGTCTCTTTTCGAGTGGTCCGAGCCCTTTTTTCTTTTTCTTCTTCGGTCTTCGTTTTCACAGTCTCCTCTCTCTGTCTGCACTCCGTTCGTAGCTCGACCCTCGTTGGTAACCGGGCAGAGAAACTCTTCGGGGTGTCGGGACTCAGCGCAACTGCTCATGCAGGTTCGGTTAGCTCCAATATCGGCGCACAACCACCAAAGAAAAGAGATGGGATGACCAAGTATCAACAACAATAAGTTGGAAGATAAGTCGAGATGGGATACAATTCAGGAGGAGGGGGGGAAAACTTGGTTGTGCAAGCCCCAAAGTCAAAAATCTCGGAGCGGGGATTTTTGAGCTTCGGTTATGTGGAATGGATCAGATTTTCATACCTCTCTTCTCTATCCTCGCCTCTCAGGCTTTTGCTGGGCCTCTCACGCAAAGCAAAAAGGAAGGAAAAATTGGAGGAGGTCGGAGGAAGGGTGGAGCGTGAAGAGGAAGAGGAGGGGAAGGGGAGAGAGAGGATGGGGAAAAAGAGAGGATGAAGGGATGCGGCCTGATTTAGTGGTATTGGTGAGGAAGGGAAACCTGGTAGGGGGAGGCAGGTTCAATGGCCGATCAGCAACCTACGAGTAGAAAGTCTCCAGAAAAAAAACAACCAGCAGAGCAGAACAGCACGAGAGAAAACAGATGGAACAGAACAGAGCAGAACAACAAAACGAAAAGACCCCAGGCCCGGTGTCCCGTTCCGCGCTTCTCTCTGCTGTACGTACCGCCCGCGGTATTGCCCCCGGTCCGCTCTCCAGCCGACCTCTCAAGGAGTCAAGGGACAGAGAACAGTACCGAATGGGTCTTAGACCGTAGAGAGAATTGAAAAACGAGTGTGTAAAAAAGAGACGAATCGAAGACGCTTGCTCGCAACTGGCTGCTGTTTTTTTGGTGGGCAGGGAACCTTCACAGAGCCCCGGGGGTCCCAGCAAGGGTACGGTACAACCGGGACAGGGTATCAGCCAGGGTGAGGTGTGGTAGCCTTCGTTCGCCGAGCACACTGGAAGCGAGCAGGGGCCAAACGGTGCTGCTGTTGTCAGTTGTTCACCATTGCTTGAGGTTGTCTATTTCCTCTCACAGTGCTAAAAGTGCTCAGGCTGTGGTTTTCCTTATCCTCGCTCTTCAAACACAGTCAATGGCTTGCTATCTAATAAACGACTTGGCTTACACTCCCCTGTATGTACTTTTTCTCTTCGAGATTCCTATTCTCGCCTACGCATATCATACCCTTATGGGAAGTTAACTACCTTATCCAATTCTCAGTCTGTCTGCTTCAGGGCAACATTGTGCGCTGGCCGGGGGGTATTTTTTTTTTTTTTTGGGGTTTTTTTTGTTTGCCTTTTCCTCTTCCCGCTCCTCTTCTTTCCCGTACCTAACCTTCACCTCTTCTCTGCTTGGCTCAACCTCTGAGAACCTTGCCGCCGCTCGCCGTGGCTGGCGGGTGGGCTGGCTGGGAACTGTTGTTGCTTTCTGGGATTTGCTTGCTCTCTGAATGCTTCCCTTCCCCTCGCAACAGCCAAAAAAACAAGAGTCGCAAGTGGCAGAGTGTGGCCCCGGAGCCTCCAGGATGGGGCCAAGCTAAAAGAGAGGAGGTTAGGATGTGGTTTGTTGTCCGGGGTCCTGGCTTGAACTGACCAGGGATCTGCTGCTGAGCGATTGTGAGTGGAAGAGAGAGGTTGGGAGAAGTGGATAGCGACCAGGATGGGGGGGGGCGTGTGCGTAAGCGGCCGTGTTAGTGGCCTGCAGTGCAACGACAAAGAGGTGTGTGGGCAACTTCTTGATAGTAGCCGGGGTACACGTCTGCAAAGTCGCACTGAAGAGGGGGTTCCTTGACCTTGTAGCGGTGGGGAAGACGAAGAAGAAGGGGCGGGGGTGGGAAAAGGAAACAGGCCACCACCAACCCAGGCCTCAATTGGACAGACAGAGCGGGGTGCGCAACAAAAAAAAATTAGAAGAGAAAAAAAGAGAGAGAGAGAAGAAGAGCACCTCAGCAGCCTGAGCCATTCAAAGCTCAGCCCATGCAATACCTAGATAGTATACCCTTGCCGTGTCTTGTCTCGTTAGCAGAATTGTTGCTGACAGAGATGGTTGGAATAACGACCAGTGCACTTGGTGATGCTATGACTTTTGTCAGTACCACAGTGACGGATGGTTTGCTTCATCCCTAGCCAATATTCACGAATCCTCAGGCCATGGTGCTGAGGTGCTGAAGGAAGAGATGTACTAATGAATTTAGGGTTACAAACGAACTCGGTGAAATCTTCAAGAGCTTCTTCTATTCATCCGCTTCGGTTGTTAAGCGCCGGCGCTTGACCACCAGGAAACGCCGAAAGCGCGAAACCTTCTCTGGCTTATTAGGTATTAGACGCACCAAGCCGACGGATTTGTGAATGACCAAAAGCCTCCCGGTAAGAATAGGAGAGAACTGTGTTCTTCCCAAAACCCCGTAGACGGCAAACCTTCAATATCCGGATCCGTATACTCGCAGACTATCTACTAGATAGCAGTATGGACTGCGTCAACACACCGACAAGGCTACCAGTCTGGTTAATGGAGGTCGGGATGGTCATGTGGTCCGTGTCCATGACTTGGTTAGGTATCAGTTGAAAGCCTCACATCATATCCACCACAACGCCAAACCCTCCAAATCTCTTTCTCTGGAACACTTTTACTGGATGTCTTGGAGAGCGGCGATTCATGTTCATCAGACTGATCTCGACTCGAGAGAGCTGATGACGAGATCACTCGGTGGGGGGCCGTGATGCTGACATGCCGCCCGGTCGGCCTCCGACGTGTACGATTATATTAACATGTGTTGAAGTTGAGATACGGTTGGTTGGAATGTAGGTTGTCATGATAATGATACACGGTTACTTCCCACCGCCAAGACAGCGAACGACGCCTCCCAGCGCTTTATTCTGGCGAATAAGAGATTTTGTGACAGTGTGGCGTAGCGTATATCATCGAGGATCGTCTGTCGTTCAAGGACAGGACAGCATGAGGTAATAACCTGTAAATCGGATGTACGTACCTGTAACTCAACATCATCAGAGTCTAGACCTCCAAAATAGCCATTCTGAGCTGCTTCGGCGCAATTGCGACCCCCAATGCCGAGTAACAGATATCTTAACAGGCGAACATATTAGCCTCCTCGGGGGTGTCCCAACAGACCTCTCCCTCGTGACATCTGCAAGACAAACGGCGTGACAATGGCGGGGTTTTGAGACAAGTGCGGAAAATGGGTTAAATGAATATGACATACCAGCGGTTAAGGCTGAAGTTGAGATTGTCAAAGTCCATCATATCTCTTTCCTATTTGCCGCCGCTTCGTTTGCTGTATGAGTGGTCAACAGCCGCCGCCATGCTCGTCAATTCGAGCCACATTCCAGTGATGAGCGCTTTCTTCTTGAATCAGCCTGTGTCTTAAGTTTGATGCAACCTCGCTGCTGAACTGTCACCGGTCCGAGAGACATACGATAAGCAACCGGGCTGTTTGGTCTACTTAACAGATCATTTCCTAAATCGACATGATCGGAGCGGCGTTGACTCGAGGGGAAAAAAAGGCGTCAGACTGAGATCTGTATGGTTTCCAATGTGCAATGCGCAGTTGGCAGGCTGTACATAGGTGCGTGTGTGCTGTGTCCTCCTGCCGCCGGTATGTAGATGCGAATCCCCAGCCTTGTCCTCGATGAGAGAGAGAGAGAGAGAGAGACACGGGGGAGCCCGCCGTCCCATCGCCTTTGGGCCGATCACCACGCTATCTCTGCCCGTCACATATTCCATCCCGCTTCCATGCTCGAGCCTGGAAGCCCCATGGAAGTCTGACAGTACGGTAGTCACCCAATGCCCAAAGTAAAGCAGGGCAGCCGGTTCAGCTGTGACAGAAGCGCCCGCGTGTACAGTGTGTGGCGGTGTCCAGCTTGTACATACACTCATATGGACGTCGTGCAGATAATTTTGGGTATTTCTGGTCCCCTTCTTCCCGTCCATTGAGAAAGATAGCATAACGCATGGTAATATTGACCATGGGGTGGGCGAATGGCTGTGGTCCGCTATCATATCGCGATTGCCGGGTCATATCACATACTTTATGATGTTGGTGTGCCTGGGAAGCTGGGCTCCCCGCGGGTGTTCAGTATTCACTGAGCCCTGAAAACATCCCGGCTTGTTTCTCTGCAGCCACACCCCAAGCAAGCGAACACTCATCACACAGGGTCGGTTGGGAATATATCCATCCTTGCTTGATTGTCTGCAAGATCCAGGCCAGATTGATGAGGCGGTCCTCTCTTTTTTTTTTTTTCATTGGTTTTTGGCTGTGGTATGAGCTCAATATTCGCTGATCGTGCTTCTCCGTAATGGTCGAGGGGTAATAAAGTTCTCATTGGCACATGGGCCCTGCTGATTCTCTCGTGTGTGAACGGATGATGCTGCTGCTGCTGATGCTGCTTGACGATGGGAGGCAAGACGATGAGGAACTTGCCGTTGCCACAGACAGGCTAGGTTGTATTGCCTGCATGGAGGAGAAGCGGCAGCCAACGCATGCAACAAAACGCACCGCTCAAAGTCGGGGTCAACGCAGGCAGGCTGGTCGATGCATCCAACATGCATGCTGCACATCTGCGGCGGAGCGGGTGTGGTGGGTTTGTGCGTTAGTGAGACCGACTGCTTCTTTTTGCTTTTTTCCCCTCTGCGGTTGATTCGATTGATCGCTGTCACCGTTACTCGATTGCCGATCCTTTCTGCACGAAGGTTGCAGGAAAGATGCCGCTACGGGAAAGGGTAACTTCAATACCTTATTCGTACTCTCTTGTTGATGGCCAAGTTTCAAACCATCCAGCTATGATGTCGATATGAGGTAGGTACACTTGCAGACTGCTCGAGGTTGAAGAATGTGCCACTCAGTGTTAGTGAAAACCGTTGAGAGCTCTGAACTACCGGACATTGATGGTTGACAGAATTCAACGGAGTGGGAGCTTTGGGCTTGTTTCAACAAACGACCTACCTACCTGTATCCAAGTCGAGGTGTTCACCTCCATCAATCTACCTATCCATCTGCCGTTCGGTATGCATGGAAGGCATGTTTATCAGTCGATGAAATATTCCGATGGACCAGCGGCTGCAATGCAAGGTTTAATGCAAAGCAAGGTACGGCGTAGGTACCATATGTATGTTTTTCCGGACAAGATTTGGATCTGAGGATACATACCACAATCCCCAAGCTTTTCCGAGCCACCAGCGTGCTGCGGCCATCCCAAGGCGCTGCATCTCTTCCGATGCACCGATTTGCCCATGTCAGGCACAAGAAATGACCAGTTGGTGATGTAGGGAAGTGGGGTGATAAAGGGCCATGAGAGCGTAACTTGGCCACAACAGCACGATACCTGCCTTATTACCTACCTTATCTTTTGCGCCGATGCGTGTTCAAACCTAACACCACCATACATACCATAACCACCGCCTGTTGTGTTTCCACCGTCACGTGGAGATGGCTAAAAAGCAACTGAGGGGAAACGGGCTCTTCTTTCTCTGATCGATCCATGTATGTAATGTAGTGTCTCTTCGGCCCAGACGGACGCATACTGCTGCAAGCTGTACGTGTGTGTGTACCTACATTTAAACAACGTCCAGATCAACGGGTCACAAGTAAGTCCTGTGATGCCATTCGCCAGCCCGGTCATGTCGATTACGTAGAATGCACATTAGCTCAGCAGCTGTAGCACTTGAGTCTCTTTTTCGTTGTCTACGAGTACGGTGGGGCTCAACGGCGACGACGCATAAGACCAACATTCAGCTCCAGGGAGATGTGGGAGTTGAAAGACATCGAGAAACAGAAGAAAAAAAGCCACCGTTATTATCAGCCAGTTTGAACCCCGACTAGCGACTCCGCGGAAACAAATCGACTTCGAAGAGATGGTTGGATGAAGAGGTGGGCGATCTTGGTCTCACTCTCAGCGAGGGTCACCAATAATGTTCCTGATACACTAGATGAACTGGACGTATCACTAAAGATACAGGCTCCAGTCCAAGAGAGGACGGACTGAGAGGTGCCAAGACCTGTCTTTGATCGGGTTTGGGGGTGCGCGTCGTTGCGACGTTGGGCGATCTGCTCCAAATTGAATTCCCTGTCCACACCCATTCTGTCAACTCCACCGCCAACACCAACAACGACGTACAATCAAGAATTCTTTTTTCATACGAATATCTTTGACCCAATTCTTCCGTCTAGCACACGACCCAGCAAAAGCGTCCCAGGAAAGCAACTACCCGTGCTCTCAACCGTCGGCATGACACCTCTTCGTCCCATCGGAAGTGTTAAAAAAGAAAAAGCATCACGGAACCGGCCACGTGAATTTGCAAGACAAGCTTGAACCGACCGAACCCTCTCACCACCCACAGCTTCGAGCGGGGTAATTCACAACTGCCACCCCCCCCCCCCTGCAACATGGCATGGCAAGGGTCAGGGAGGACGTGGTGAAGTGGCACAGCAGCCTGCAGCAGATGGACTGCTGTGTGGGGGCCAGTGGAGAAGAAAAGCGAGGGAATTAAACCTGCACCGTCACTGAGCGAACACCCTCCCGCGCACATCACCTCCACCACAATGCACTCCCACTTCCCCCCTCCAGCGATCCAGATGCGCATCGATGCGTGTCCGGGTTCAATGGGTACCTATGCAAGATTCCCGCAGAACTCTTGCACCGCGCATCGGCCTGACCCATGCTGGCTCTACGCAGTACGCAATACACGTGTAGGTGCCATGCACTTGCGTGTGTTCCTACTGCAGGCGTCGGATACAGTACAGTATCTACATATCCATGGTCGGGATGTATCATAGAGAAAATACCTATCTCCTGTACTGTGGTAGGTGAGGGCGGATACACATGTCATTCATCGTCAGCCTTACCTTGCTTCACCAGGAACACGCAGCATTTGACAGGCACGGCTGGCCGAGGATGGGATGCATGTTTCGCCATCGGTTCTTCGTATGCCATCCGGGGAAACTGGTCCTTGAGAAACCTCGGCGCCGAACTCTCGTTCTGATCTTCTTGCACGAGACTCTGGTTCCCGGAACTTCCATCACTCTCACGTTACGATACCACAGATTAATTCTCTCACTGTCCAGATCCTGGGAAACTCGACGAAGTCACGAAAGGTCTCGTCGTCTCTTTTTTCGCTCGCTTCCCCGCCTTGGCACACACCCCCTAGAGGTGGCTGGGAAGTGGAATACGGAGAACGAAAGAAAACGAAAGCCCCAAAACGGCGAACAAGATACTCTTTTCGATCTTTCCGTCCAGGTTCATCGAAAGGTGGTGGACCGTGGACCGTGGCCGGCTCGGCGATTTCTGTCAACTTGGCGGAAGGAGATTTCCTTCTGTGGAGCGCTATCGGCTCTTCCAGCAGCACAAGTACTTCGTTAACAACGAACACATCCGAAAAGGGACCTTCCGAAGACCTTCCAAATCTCTTTAATCCCGAGAAGGAGATATTGTCGACATTGTCCGCATGGAAACACGGTGGTGGATGGTAAATTTTTCATCACATCTCACTCTCTTTCGAGAGATTCGTGGCTGTCAGGGACTGGCTACTACAAATGGTCACTTGATCTCTATTCTCTACGACTTCCGATGGCTCTCTCCCGGCAGTGAGCGTCGCCTAGTGGGAGCACATCCCAGGCGGACCGATCCCTCACAAAGAGAATTTTCAGCCTCGTCCCGCTCAAATTTCACCCAAGACTACGAAGTATCCAGCTCAACACTTGTTGAAATGCAGGCTTCTCTGGATGTTTTCTTTAGGCGGTGTGGGCTGCCAGCTACGCTATGAAGCTGAGCATGCCAACTGTCCATCAATGGCCATCACGGGACCTCGAGGAGACGTTTGTGGACGGAAAGGCTAGTGGCCATGCAAGTGCCTTCGTTTCAATTGACTTGTTTCGTCTTGAGGAAAGTTGGTGGCGGAATGCAAATGTGATAGATCACTTGCTGACCGTCCACTGGTGTTTCTGGCCCGAGTACCTGGGATACTCTCATGCGGTGAGGTGCATGGCCGGCGGCATGGGAAGAACCGGAACAAAGTGCGATTTCATGCTGTGTCCTTGTCAACTGCCGCTCCTGTCGAATGTACGGTGCAGCGTTCTAGCACGGGGAAACATAACGTGGGCAAAGCGGCACTGCTCCATCAAACATTATCAACAAAATTTGCAACTTCCATGTCTGGAGGAGTGGTTAGAACTCCCACAGTGGCGCAAGCCGACAGCAAACCACGGTACAGTCGGTCATGTTTGCTATTCTTTATGTGGTCCTGTTTTCGTCCTAACCTGCATCTGCTATGCCCATGTGTTGGAGGAGACTTTGATGCGGCACACCTCAGCCTCATCCCTCGTTATCCTGCATATGCTCATCCCCGGCTAACCAGAACACAACTTTATAGGATTATTTTCCGTTAAAATCACCAGGAGGAGCATAAGGAGTTTGGGTGATCCAAACATGCTGTCTTTCTTCAAGCCAATGATATGTGGCTCGAAAGAATGACGCTGGTATGGAGGAATTTTATCCAAACATTATCATAGAGCAGCGCTTGCCGCTCCCTGAACTCTGAGTGGCCTAACTGTGCCTCAACGAGATTTCAGCACCCTCTCCTTGCTCGCCTCCGTCAGCACATCCTTATGGTCAGGCAGACAGTAGCCATCCCTCTCCAAGTTGCGCTGAAGCCATTCGACCCGTCTTAAGGCCTGCAGAGATCTCCTTGCCGGCGGAAACTGCTGCGACCGATGATCTCGCCTGCATCTTCGCGCACCGTGCGCTCTCCATCGAAACTGCAAACCTCGTCAATTTTTACGATTTTGATACGAAACAGTCTACCGATCTTGCTGTCTTGGTCGTTCTCTCTTTTCTTCCAGATAAAGCATGAAACTTCATCAAGACTCTAATTATTACCCCTTTTCCGAGAAGCATGGTCTGAAGTGCCATGCATTTCTTGTTTCTACTTTTTGTCAAGGCGCTACGAAGTAGGGGTCCCTGCGCTGTGAGGCTACATCCTAAGAGGGCCCAGAGAGTCCAGAGCCTCGCAAGGATCCCAGATCGGAAGCTCCCAAGGGCTCAACAACACTTGCATGCGGGCAAATGCACAGCGGTTAGGTGCTTGTGCGTCCATAGGACCCGTTGTCCAATCATCGGAGGCCAAACCTACCAGAAGGGGGGTGTGCTTGTGTTTCAGGCTTCAGCAACTTTTTTTGAGTCTGGCAAGGTACCTCGGTACCAAACATGCCCCCCTTCTTTTTTCGTCGTCCCCCGACCACCGCTCCGAAGCCTCCGAGTGGATCTCACCGATACCCCCTTGCACCCGGACCTCGACAAGGCCGGCTGTCCGGCGAAGGACGGTAAGGTGCCCAGACGCCCTCTTTGTCACGCATGTGTTTTAGCGTTCCCGCAATCCACAAAGTTCTGGGACGCTCTAAAAACTGCCCCATTGTACACTAAATGTGATATGACATCGACAGAATCATGACGACAAATCGACGATACGTAGCCTCGTAGGAGAAGCCGAACAACATGCTTCCCAAAACGATCAGTTCCTGCTTCACCGCCAATCGAGTACTTATCTAGGCTTACAAGACACCTCATCAAGCCAGCCCGGGACCGAAGGCCAATTGATTGCGCAATAACTACAACAGCGGACTCTGAGAGCGAGGGTGTCGCGATAGTGTGAGGATGAGGCAACTTCCTACCTTGTCCGTTCGGGTTTGGCTTTATCTTCCCGCGCCAACATTTGGGGGGTTGTGGTACAAGCCGCCCATAGAATCAGCCCAATCAGCATGAACCACGTCTTCACGCACACCCACCACGGGAATGTTTGGAGAGATCCTGGCGGTTTCCATCCTTTCCTAAACTTGCTGTGCTAGGGTAGCTGACCTCTGGGTCATGTTGCAATTAGCAATCATCCAATTGTTTCGACATGCGGGCTTTCATCAGTGAGATAACTTATTATTTTTACGATATTCTCATCGTCTGGTGTCAAGTTGTTATACCTCTTGCCAACGAATTTCACTCTGTCCACCATCCTAGTCCGCTCCCCGGGCGGGAGCCCGGATCATGCAAATCATAAGGCAGTTCGACTCGTTCTTGTCTTGTTTTGCAGTTCCTATTCGCCAGAAACGAAAGCTGCATGCGCGGACCGTTTTCCGCCTTACATGATGGTCAGGATCCAAGCGGTGGAGTGCGTTTGCGCGCGAGTGGCACATGCGAGGGGGTTCATCCGGTGTGGGCGAGGTGTGAGTGGGTGAGGGGAAACATTCAGCCAAGGATAGACAAGATCTGGAATCATTCACAGTGCGGGCTGATGGCAGCTCTCTCCATCTGACATATCGTTGCTGACCACCCACTGATAACTGACAACAACAGACTGGGTGTTTTGAGATGCAACCACGTCAGGAATCAGTCAGAAACAAAAACAAGCTTTGACTTCAGCAACACCATGGCATCTACAGACTTGAGATTCAACTTGGCCCGCAAGGACTGCTTAGACAAGTTGTTCCTCCTCTGGGTTCGGGCGTACGATTGTTAATGACTGGCGCTCAGTATCAAGTGATAACTGCCTTCCAGTCCTCGCGCTGCCGGTCTCTTTCTTTTCGCCTCGGCCCGTCGGTCGATTGATTGATGAAGAACAGTCAAATTGGTTCTGGAAACATTGTAGCTTTCTGAAGTAAACAACGGTTAACAGGTACAACCTCCGACTGGCTAGATAACTGTCGACTGTCTCACACTGTGCTGTCCGGCTCAGACCACGACGGCTCACACCGCTACTTTGCGTCTACTACACCAACCCCTCCGCTCAATATCGACATTCCCTGGTTCAACAGCACGAAAAGTCGCGCTCGATACGCAAACAATCCCGAAGATATTGGGAGGAACCAACGAAGCCAATGATATCGCGCCAGAAAGGCCTTCCTTAAGGCTTTTTATTGCTCCACCAGAATTGTTCTTCTCTGGCGATACCCGTATCGATAAACTTCACAGAGATTGTCACAATGCCGGTACCGGCTGTCAACACAACCGCCTCGTGTTCGGTGATCCAGCAGCTTCTTCTTTTATAAATTTATATACCAAATCCGATTTTCTTCGTCACAACGTCAGGGAAGTTCCCTGGTAGAGCCGGTGTGAAGCTTTTGCTCCTATCTGGCCTTCACCGCGCAGCGAGGATGGGAAATTGGGAATACAACTCGCGATTCGAGGCAAGCAGCAGCAGCTTTCTAAGAATCGGGTGTGCCACCATGGCACCTTTCTCCTCTCGGCACTCTTCTTCGTCTTCCCCGCCCCCGCCTCGCTGATGCTGATAGCCACTCCCTTGTCGGTTCACGTTCTACCGACAGCTGCCCACAACCGAGAAGCGAATGTTGCGTCGGTCGAATACTGCTGTCAGTCGGTCCCGCCGTTATATTGATACAGATCAGAACAGGCAGCCAACCACGAACCATCATCATCACCGCCCAGAGCACGCGGTACTTCGCCGCGGGGGTCGGCCTATCTAGGGCGGTTATCTTGTCGTTGAGGATGGCGATAGCAGCACGTTGGACTGACTCTCTCGCAAGGCCCCCACTTCTTTCCTCCGTGGTGGCCGCTCAGAGGGAGCCACGATGTCCTACATTAGCCTGTTAGAGTGCAGGACCAGACAAGACGGCAGAGGTCGCCTGCCCCGTGGTATCGGGTTGTGTCCTCTGGCTGTGATTCCTGTTCTTCCATCATCATGGAGAGATGGTTGACTGTGAGGAGCGGGTGGGACACAATGGAAGAGGAAAAGGGCAGAGAGCCGGGTTTTCTTGCCTTTTCTTGCATCCTTTGGGGAGTGTCACCCACTCGATCGAGCAGAAGCCCGCGTCTCGCTGCCAACTCGGCTGCTGCTGCTCTCTTACTGCACTGCAACTTGCTGCATGCTTCCCCCCCCCCTTCCCTTGCCTCCCCTCTCCCTCTTCTCTTTCCCCGGGAAACTGCTAGCTACAGCTTGTCTGTGTTGCTTTGGGCTTTGCTGCATCCCGGCATGCATGAGATCTGTCTCAGTCTTTAATTTTCCCCTTCTTTCTATATCATTCAGCATGATACATACCGGACTGGTTGCAGCAGGATACTGCTAGTCTCTGCCCAAAAGTGGGATTATATCATCATAGTTGGGAATAGGACCCGAGTGGGGAGAACCCTTGAGGAAAGCATAAAAACGTGGGCTGGAAAACTGCAGTGTCCTTCCAGCCCAGGCTAGGCCCTTTTCCTCGGGAGCAGTGGAAGTGCATCCTGTACGGTCATGGCATTGGCAAGACGGGATGCAGGATGCAAGCAGCCGGCTCGGCAATACACCCCAAAAAAGATGGACCCTACCTAGAGGGGTCGGGGGAGTTCGAGAGCAAAAAAAGATTATGCAAGTACATATGGCTTGCATATCTGTTTCCACTGCCGTACCTATGTATCATGTTCTCCTTCTTCTTCTTCTGCCGCCGCTTGCCTGCAGTTTTTTTACCAGTCGTTATCTGCTATGTTTCTAGATGCATGTTCTTTGTGCTTCTTCACTCGAGTGAGATAAGAAGGTGGAAATGATATTCAGATAGCAGTGCTGTCTACTTATCCAGATCTGTTCTGTGATAACGAGGCACAGCTGCCCATTCTACCGTCGTCCTGCATGTCCACCGGAGTACGGCATTACCGTACGTCCATACATACATACACCTACCTAGGTACCTAGGCGGGTATGCATATGCAAAGCCGTCCTTTCTCATCATATCTAACTGCGTAAATACTCATTATACTCCTTTTTTCTACACAGCAAATATATTTCTCGAATCGGCTTTATGAGTGCCGTAACTGGGGGTGTAAAGCCAGTGCAAGTGCAGGAGATCATCGGACCGGCCTTTTCCTATCTCGTTTTGTCTCTTGTCTCTCATCGGCTTACCACTTACACGACTTCAGTCTCCCTTACCTGAAGTAATGTTTCCGACTCTTGTTGAAAAGGGGGGTTTCTCCGTACAAGAAGAAGAAACACAAACCCGATGGACTGCATGAGGTTAAACACGCGGGAGTCGAGGAAGCAGGCGAGCGAGCCGTTTTACGCCGGCACATCTATGTACGACCATGATTTCAATGCATAAAATAAAATGTGATATCAGATCCGATCCCCAACCACCACCACAACCGCAAGCGTACCCGGAATCATTCCATGGGCGTTAGGCGTTATATATCACATCATTATCACACAACAAATAATATCACTCACCCCCGTAGTTTCTCGGTGTGTCTCTTTTTTTCTTCTTTTTTTTCTTTTTCGCTTGTACAAGATTGGGGATGTTTTGGAAACGAGAACAAACCTAGAATCAATTCTTATGGCATTGAAGCTTGCAAGTGTGGCGAGCAAACCAGGAGGATTTTACATCACAGGCACTATCAAAACAAGCCTGTTCCCTACCTACCTATTTGTACCCCGAGTCGATATCAGGGAGGTCTTATAGGGACAGGATGGTAACCACGGCCGCCAAACATCATCCTCAATGCTCACCACAGTACGAATTTGACATTGAACCTGGCATGGGGAACTTCCCCGGACTTTGATGATTGCTTTCCACTTGGCTCTATGCACAAGTCCAACAAGAAATGGAATATATACACTGCATTGCCGTTGTCCGTTACGTGCTGCGGGTGTATCGAAGCGTTGCATGAACTCCTGTGGTGTTGTAAGGCAGGGTAGGGTGGCTTGCTTGCCAGCTTTGCTTCTTCAGCTTACTTACATACCGGTACTGCATCCCGCTGTTGTATACAGCATGCAACCTTTCATACACCTACCGAGAGTTGAGACTCGACAGAAAAAAACAACTACCGTCCTTCCTCGGCGGCCGAAGAAAGGCATGGTGGTGCAGTGGTGATGGGTTTTGCCGGCGCCGTACACCTGCGCCACCTCCGCCGCAAGCAGCAGCAGCAAAAAGATCACCAATATCACCCTTCACAAAAAGGAGGTGAACAGGCCCCATGTGTGTGTGTGTGTGCCGTGTGGTCAAGGTCAAGGTGTGTATGTGTGTCTCCTGCACGTCACGCCGGCCTGCCTACGTTGCATGAAAAGCAAGGGAAAGGAAAAAAAGGTTTCGGTTCACCATGTGCCGAAGTCGTCGATCATTCATGCTTTCCAGACTTTTGTGTTTGCATTGTTCTAAGCCTCACAGTGACACGTATATACAATGGTATTATACCTGTGGTTCTAAAGAGCTTGCGTATAGAAACCTTTCTACGAAAGCGGGACAGGGAGAAGGTAATAGGGGGGGTGAGGATGAAAAAGGGGATGAGATCACAATTTGTGATACCGGACTTTTTCTCTTCTGGGAACTCCCTGAAAAAACGAAACGGGGGGGTTGTTTCGATTTGCGCTTTTCCCATTACTTTCTGACTCTCGGTTTGGCGTTTCCCGAGTTTTGGTCCTTTTCTGAAAGTGATGAGTGTGGCTTATTCAACGAAAAACGAACAAGGGGGTTGGTTGTCTTTTGTTGTCCGAGATAGAGATAGAGAGAGAGACTCGATGTGACCAATCCAGGGAGTGTTTTAATATATTTTATCTTGGGAGTGGTCGGTTCGGTCTTTGTCCGGTGCACACTTTCAGCAGCGATGGGAAATCCCTCTCTCTCAATCCAACCCCCAAGAATGTAACGCTGGTGGCTGGTTCGGTTTGTTCGTTTGGTGTAACACAGAAGGGCTGATACAACAGAACGCAAAGGGCAGAAAAACTCTGTTGGTGGTCCCCGGAAGGGTGAGATTCTTCTTTGGGGGGGCGAGATAGGATAAGAAGCTGAAGAGGCACAGTTCCTGACTTAAAGAACCGAGTAATCAACGAGGCAGACTAGTAGTAGATCGAGGAAATGGAGTGTGAGACGAGAGTTGGGTTTTGATTCTGTGCCGTAATCATTTCAATGGGGCGGGAGGAAAGGTTCAGGATGGGATGATGGATGGAAGTGATAACAAAGAAGAGGTGGAGGTCAAAAAAAGGTGGATGGGTGTTGGAAGAGGGGTGTCATGTGACTTCGCGCCACGAAACTTGAGATGGTCCACGGTTATGTTCCTGTGACCCACGCGCCGCACGCGACACCTGTTGCATACCTGACAACGAAAGAACAGCAGGCTGTTAGGCAGAACGTTTCGCTGTAAATTTCCATTGAACGCTGTTTCATTCTTGTTTTCCTTTCCTTTGTTCGGCCAATTTCATCAATTTTATCGGCATCTCATCAAACTAATTCCTACTAGGGAATAATTCTCTATTTTCTCGCAGCATCATATTTTCATTTCTTACTCTTCAGTAGGATACGTATCTACCCGAACTTGTAACAGAGGGAGAAAACAAGAGAGGAAAAAAAAGCAATCAAAATGCCGCTCAAAAATATCCCCCTAGCAGATGCAAACCTCTCCCGCGTCTTCGACCCCTGGAACTCTGCCTCCACCGGCCACCAGCGCTCCGAAAGTCGCGGGCCGCACGGATGGCGGGAGGCCAGAAACATCAAGATGAACTCGCAGTTTCAAACCAAGGGAAACGGCAAGCGGATCTCCGACATGAAGCTGCTGTTACAGCAGCAGCCGTCACGAAGCAAAACCAGCGTGGCAGATATGTTGCGGAATCCCGGGACCATGCTCAAACGTAACAAGAAAGAAGAGCCCATCAGACTGTCGTGGGATGGAAAGACTCCTCTTTCTTATTCACTGCTAGACGACGATGAGGAACCCTTTTCACTTCCACTAGATGGACATGTCATGACCGCCGAGGAACAAGCGGCTTGGACAGAGATCACCAGCACAAGAGAAGAAGCAGATCAAAGCAAGACCGAACAACCATTATCGTCACCGATAAATCAAGTAAAATTCTGGCGTGACATGAACGATGAAGAGAAAGTAGACCTTATCCGTGGGGCAAAGGACACACCGTGGGACTACATTGGTGATGACATCGACGACGACGAGGACACCAACACCACTTATGTCGACAACACCCATGAAGAAGAGAGAAAGAACATCGACACACGCACTCCTTACTTCCATAGTACCGCCCACGAAGAAGGGAAAAGCAACACCCGTGCCCCCTACTTCCATAGTAACACCCACGAAGAAGAGAGAAAAACCATCGACACACGCACCCTTTTCTTCCGCACTAATCCTCACGAAGTCGAAGAAGGAGAAGAAGGAGAAGACGGCCTAACAGCAGAAGAACACCTTACCTTTGCCCGTCTAGCCGAAGACGAAGCCAGAGAAAAGCAAAAAGAAGCAGACGGCAAAAACCGAAAGATTTTCGACGGTCTGGTCATCTACATAAACGGGAGCACCTTCCCTCTAGTCGGCGACCACCAGCTCAAACAACTCCTCGCCGAAAACGGCGCCAACATCTCTCTCCATTTAGGTCGGAGAAAAGTCACGCACGTGATCCTGGGGAAACCCAACGCCGGCCCTTCGCTGGGGGGAGCAGGCGGCGGTCTGGCGGCGGGCAAGTTGCAGAGGGAAATCACCAAGGTCCGGGGGAAAGGGATCAAGTATGTGGGTGTGGAGTGGTATGTTCTTTCTTTCTTTCTTTCTGTTCTTCGTCTTCATGATTACCTTTTTCTGGCTTTTTGGGGGGGTTGTCCACACTGTGCTGTTGTTGTCCTTAGAAAAGAGAGACTAAAGCTGACAGAAAAAAAATATCTAGGGCACTAGAAAGTCTCAAAGCCGGCAAGCGGCTTCCCGAGGCAAGGTTCGCCAACCTCAAGGTGGCTGCTCGGGGACAGGGGGGCCTTCTCGGGGCCTTCTCGAAGGCCGACGGGAGGGTGCAGCCGCGAGAGAAGCAGCCTTCCGAGGAAGAAGACCTAGCTTTTCCTTCGACGCCTTATTCTTGAAAGTTTTACTGCTGTTGTTTTCCTCGCTCGCACCCATCTTATCCGCAAGAAGAAAGCTTACAGGGAAGGAGTGTGTGCGGTTGGAACTCATCCTGTTTCTTTTACTAGCGCTCGTTGAACGGCATGATGCTAGTTGGAATGGGGACGAGAGGGCGGTTTGTTTATATTGCTCTTGTATAACGGCATCTACTGGGCTAGTCTAGTCTGGTAGTTTGGTATGACGAGGGCAACGATGAGGCGACACGTTGAAAAGATATGACACGACAGTTTTCTACGTATGATGGGGGGTCTGGGCAAAAGGGCAGGGCAAGGGCAGGGCAAGGGCAGGGCAAGGGCCGGGGGGGGGGGCATATCAGATCAGCATCAAGAGGCGCCAGCATCTATCGGGAGACGGCATGTTGCATATTTTACTATTCATCAGGGTTATATAGACTGAGGTTGCTAGCTTGCCTCTTGTGGGCTGACGCTAGAGGGTGACGCGACGAGGCCGAAAAATAGATTACATTCGTAACAAAGGGAACCTGACTAGTCTCTCCTTTTTCTTCTGAAACCGAGCCATGCGTTCGGCTTGAAGCCATCACGAGCCTTGGCACGGGTGTGTTTTCTCACTCACTCTCTTTCTGTTTTTTTGTTGTTTCCGTCACACAATAGCACACCTAACTCACCTACTGGTTGGATAGGAAAGGGGGAGGGCGTGTGTGAAGGACAAGTGGCGGAAGCTCAGAGGGGGGGAGGGGGCGATTCAAGCTCGGGCTGCACGCAACACAAGTCCCGAAAACATATTAAACGGGCTGGCTGAGAAACTAGCTGGGACTAATCTAGGTAAGTGGTTGGTTCGAAAGATCGAAAAGTGACACAAGCACAGCACGCACAAGACGCGAGAGAAAAGAGAGGAGAGCAAAAAAGGTCAGGCGAGGCGGCGGCGGCCTATCTAGATAGTGCGGGTGAGACCTGTGACACCGCATGAGGGAGGGAAAAAACAGCCAAGGGGATGTTTGGGAGCGCGGCCCTTTTTTTTTTTCTTTCCAGAAGGAAGACAAAGTCGTGGCTCTGTGGAATGGCAAAGGAAACATGACCTGCCCAGTTTAATCGTCAAGAGAGATGAGGCAAGGAATGGAATCTAACGGCGGTGGGGGGAAAGAGAACGACAACGACAATGATAACGCCACCATCGGGACGCCTATCACCGAGACACTTTTTTTTTGCTTCTATTTCTAGATAGACGCCGTTACCGAAAAGAAAAAACGAATGGAGGATTTGATGTGAGCACATAATACGGGGAAACCCGAAAAAAAGAAAACCAGCAAGCAAGGATAGGTAACGAGGGAAATGCCGAAAGGAAAAGTTCGGTAACTTTTTCTTCCTGACCACCTTTTGACTTCCTATCTATCTCATGATTATACAACAAGCAACTAGGTGGTGGTACTCTATCGAACCTGACCACAAACATGCCTAGGTACCCACGCACAACAACTCTTGTCATCCAGAAAAGAACGAGAACACCAGTAGAACAAATATGCAAAACACCACACACAAGTCTTTCGTGTGTGTGTGTGTGTGTGTGAGCCAAGACCTCCCTCAAAATCTTGTTGTGTTCGCGATGGTAAACAAACAGATATGTAGTTGGTGTAGGCAGCCTCCCATCACGACAGAACGCCCCAGACAGCCTGTAACCATCAAACACTAGGTAGAGATCCCTGATTCCTTCTCGAATCAAGCCGCCATTATGTGCGAGTGACCACCCACCCATCATCCAATCCAACCAGCCATTCCTTATTGCCCCTCCCCCTTTTCGGAGTTGGCCGCCGGTGAATTTACTGAGAATGGCATGGGGAGTTCTCGGGCGGTGGTTGATGACAACGAGGCAATGAAAGCTTGGAAAGAAAGTTATACGGTCAAAAATGACGGACGAAAGCAAGAGATGCTCGCGTCCCAAATGGAGGAACCAAACACATACTTGCACTCACTCACTCGAGTCTAGGCCCCGGAACGGCTCTCTTCTTCTTCTCCCCACAGTGCTACGTCAGCATGTGCCTAACCTGCTTCCTGCATCGCGTTCCCATCGTCATCGTCTTGCAGATGTTGAGGAGGAGTAACACAGGGTGATCACCGGTGCTCAACATGCTGCCCTCTTTCCTGCCGCGGGTCATGGAGGCCGACTGGAACCGACCCAAGGTAGGTTGTGTGAGAAACACTGACCCACTTGGAGCTGTACCACATATGCTGGAATTCTGTTTACTGGCGTCAAACCACGGTTGTACATGGAAGAGGGCGGACGAACAGACCACGGAAGTTCTAGAGCGAATTCACCGGAGCTGGTAACAAACGCGGAAAGGAAGCTCCTCTCCCTTCGTCGTGCACCACTCACCCTATTATTAGCCAACGGGCATACAACGTGATCTACTCATCCACCTCGCACACAAAACGGAAAGGGATAACAGGCAACAATAACAATGTATCATGTGCTCCCCCGTGTGATCTGACAATATGACCGAGCCGTTGACCAGCTCATCGCTCTCTAACCATTTCTGATGAAGAGCCTTGATTACGGATGGATCATCAAGCGCTTCTCGCCTAGAAGATTGCCAGCGTAATAAGCTTGCCCACGTGCGGACCGACTGTGGCAAACTTAAGAAGGAACTGGGTAAATGGGAAGGGTTGAACATGGATGTCAATGGTCAAGCTACACCGACTTGGCGGCAAATGTTGTAAAATGTGTATCATAGATGTGAGAAGATGTATGTCTATTGATGGGCTCAAATAGCTTGGCGTGGTGCTGACAGCGTGGGATGTATCCAGAATGAAATGAAGAAAGTGAAAGAAGGTTGGCGGCAGGTCATGCCCTTCGAGCTTAATGGGCAGGCTCAATAGCCAATTGCAGTCGCTCGATGCGCTCCATCATGCTGGCCTCCAAGTCCTCCGTGGCTGATTCGGTGAGCTTCTCGATCTCATCCATGGACGTGCGGCACCACTTGGTGAACTCCTCACTTTTGGCATACCATTCATCGTCCGCGATGACTGAGAGAGCCTCCATCTTGTTGATGGCTGGCCTAATATAGCGATCCGAGGCTGTAACATAGAGACCGGTGATATCCCTGATGGCAGAGAAGCTTCCCTGGATTCTGAAGGCACCGTCACGTACTTTCTGTTTACTTCGATCAGCTCTGGGTTTGGACATGCTGAGGGGAAAAGAGGTCAAACCTTTTGCATTACTTCGCTGAGTTGAATGTGGGAAAGTTCACCTCGAAGAGTCATCCGAGCACCTTTCTCGATGGGACGCAGAAATTCCTTCTTGACGTCTTTTTCCACGGTTACGTTGACGTCGTTGAGAATGCCCTGAAAGAATTTGACGAGCTCCTGAACTCGCTCCTTCAACTCATTAAGCTGTCGGCTCGACTCGATAAGAATCATCAGAATATCGGCCTGCCACAGAAGTCAGTACCTTCCTCGCAAGAAGCCTTAAATTCAGAGGGCTTGCTCCCAGAACTTACCAGTTCTGCTTTCTTGTTGTCGAGGTGCTTGAACTGAGATTCTGTTTTGTCAAGATTCGCTTTTGCAGCCGCCAGCTGATTTCGGTTGCTCTTCAAGCCCTTCACGGACTGCAGGATTCTGTTCTGGAGACTGGCCTCAAAGTCCCTAGCAGCTTTGAGAGTGCGCTCGGCGTGTTGGCGCTCTTCATCGCGCTGCTTCTTGGCTTTCTCAAGATGCTCGGTTCGTCGGCGCTCGACATCCCGGATGTGCGCCTGCCTGGCCGCGAAATCCTCGTTGCTCTCGCCGGACATCTTCTCCTTGATCCTGCCCAAGATACCCAGCTCTGTGCTTTTTGTTAGCGGCCGAGACATCTTCAAGCTGGGAAGAGAAAGGTGGAAATCTTACTTCTTTCAGCCATAGGAATAGCCTTCTCTGCCCGAAGCAGTTCCTCCTCAAGCGCTGGCTCTTGGATGGGAGGTAGGTTTTCCAGTTTTGCGGCCTGAGCCTGTGCTTCGACAACCCTTGCTTTCGCTTCTTCAAGTTGTTCCTCGAGGATCTTGATAGCCTTCAGTGCTGCCTTCTCGTCACTAGCATGCTTCACCTTGGCAGTCTCTGCCACTTTCTGGGCCCGTTCCGTTTCATTGGTGTCATGCTGTGCGGTGCCTGTGTTGTGTCAGTACCTGTCTTTGATGACATAGGTAGGAACAGACTGCACTACCTTGGCCCTCGAGAACGTTATTCTTAAGACAACAAATCACCCAGTACCAGTATTGGAAGTCGTCGGTGAGGAGCTTGATCTTTTCGAGGCACTCGTTGGTCCACTCTTTGACGTCGTCCATTTCGTCCACCAGATTGTCGCGGGCATCCTCCGGGTCATCCAGCATCTTGAGGATGTGCTCAAGTTTTCCGTCGTCCTGGATCATGCCGAGCGCAATCTTGTTGATGAAGTCCATGGTTGTGCGAGCGTTCAGAAACGCATCGCGTCCGAGATCACTGCAAGCCTGGAGGTTGGTGTGTAAAAGGTTGTGTCTATGGGGATCAAAACACTCAAACGATCAGCTTCTCATCTTGATCCGTCCGAGAACTGGGAGCGCGACTTACGGGAGGTTGCCCAGAGTCTCCCCCTTTTTCCCTTTCACCGCGGTTGAATGGACACGGATACCAGCAGCCACCTTCGTGGACGCCGTTTTGAGGAGGATGGCCATTGTACTGACGGCAGACGGCGCAGCTGCAAGTGGATTCGCCCACTCACTGCTGTTCATCATGCCTCGAGACTTGACCCATTCCACTGCCTTTTTGGTCTCGAGCTGAACCGCAAGAGCAACTTGGGTACGGTCATCCCGAGACGCGGCAAGGCTGGGAGGGTGGATGGGGAGAGTGGTTGTAGCAGCTGCCATAATGAAGGTGCAAATTGGATCAGGTATGGAGTTCAATGAGGGAGGTGGATGACTTGATTGAGAGACAAATTCAAGTGATTAGAGACCAGGACACGGCTTCTTAGTCTTTATCTGGGCTCCCGCAGGGCCCTGGCCCAAAGTATGAACAGCCGGGCAAAACTGCTCCTCCCCATTGATTGCAATGCTCTAGGCACCGACAGCATCCGAGTCGAGACCTGTGGGAAACCCGTCAACGAATGGAATTCCTGGATGCCCAATCCATTCTGTTTCCAACGTTGCGATTTCTTCCCCGTTCTCAAGATATCCAATCCTCGAGCATAGGTCCTATCTCGACATCAGTCATCCTGACCGAAACATCAGATCATGGTCCCATCAATGTTCTCAGTGGTCGCCTCGGTTTAGTTTGGCTTCGTTATCTTCCCGTCGATCGCCACGCAGCCTCATCTTGGGCATCAATCGAGACTCTTCCTCAATCTCTGCTGCGCCTTTGAGGAATAAGAGATCCCATCCCAATGGACCACAAACAAGACGACGTCGCTACTCCAAATCCTATAGTGTTGACTGACCAGTAAAAACCACATCTCGTACTCCCGGCCGGCAGCTCGAGGATGCTGAAAATCAGGGTTTCCGCTAGCCAAGAAGCGCATATGCAGGAAGACGTCCAACCCCAAGCCGCAACCACTTGGGCTAGATAGGATCATCAGCCCTTGGTGATCAATGTCAATTTCATGATCTAAACTGAAGCTACTATTGGGTTCTTTGGGATGGACATGGTATCCCAGTTCTGTCATGTCCTCGACACTTCCCTAATGAATGGTTGACTATGAAGCTGACGATGGCTGCATTCAGGCCTTACACCACCCTCCACGGGGTTCTTCAAGGCCCCGAGGAGAAGTCCAAGTTTCGCGGCGTCTGCGGCAGCGACGACACATGAACGCGCCTCTCTATTACGAGGAGGAGATAGGGATGAGAACGACCGGGGATGTGTCTACAACCGAGCTAACATTATACAACCACAGGTTCGACTTGCTGAGGACCGCGAGACCAGTCAGTGCTTCTCGATAGAAAGTGTCTGCTCGCAATTGGATGCCCTGTATTTTTCCGCAGGAGGGAGACGCAATCAGGAGCTGGTGATTGCCAAGGTGCCCTTTGCTGTCGAGGCCCAATGACCACCATAGCCGCTGCTGCCGTTGGAGGAAGCAAGCCTCCCACATTTCTTGTTGCGGCATTCGCGGATGAGCTGCCTTGTTCCACCCGGAAATGCCTGGAGTCTATTGCGGAACTCTCGAAATCTGTGCCATCAGTCTTGAGGATTTCGTGGAAAGGGGTAAGCCAAGAGAGCTGATGGGCAGTCCACATTCACCTGGAACCAGTGATCGGACACTTGTGTGGCCACCATCTATTCAGAACCGGAGCTCTCATATATGTAAGAGTCAGCACACGTCCGAGGCAGAGGCATTTCCCTCTTGTCAGTTACAGCGCTACTTGCCACGATCACTCCCCTTGGATCTCGAAGCACCATGGCGAAACTTGACAACAATAGCTATACAGTTGGCTGGATCTGCGCCATCACGACAGAATATGTGGCTGCTCGCAGCTTTCTCGACGAGATTCATGGGCGACCTGACGAAGTCGCTCGGGGTGACGAGAACAACTACACCTTGGGTAAGTTCCTGTCATGTTTCTTCCCTTTCAAGCCGATTTGCCCCATTCCTCATGTATGCCGCGAACTGACCACATTTTGCAGGCAAGATGGGAAAACACAACATTGTCATTGCCGCCTTGCCCAAGGATGAGTATGGAACAACTTCGGCAACGGCTGTAGCCAAGGACATGCTACACAGCTTCCCAAACATACGGATCGGCCTGATGGTCGGCATCGGAGGTGGTGCGCCCAGCCGCAAGAACGATATTCGTCTCGGTGACATCGTCGTCAGCTCCCCATTCAAGGGCGTAGGTGGTGTACTCCAGTACGACTTCGGCAAGACCATTCAGGGCCGAATGTTCGAGACCACTGGGATGCTGAACCAGCCCCCTGTAGCTCTGCGGACAGCCGTCACCGGGCTTGAGGCTCAATATATGGAAGATGGCCACCAACTGCAAGAAGCAATCGAAAAGATTCTTGCACAGAAACCCAGACTGAGAAAAACCCACGAGCGACCAGATCCAACCTCAGACAGACTGTACAAGTCGTCCAAGGTCCACCGGCACCAGGACCAGGACCAGGACCAGGACCAGGAAAGAAGCTGCCAACTTACTTGTGGTAACAACGCCGAGGATCTAGTGCTGGTACGCTCCTCGTTTTCTTTGAAAGTTGTCACTCGCCGAGTTTGAACAGCTCTGCTAACTGAATCACAGAGAAATGCTCGGACAGAAGAGGATGATGACCCTGCCATTCACTACGGCTTGATTGCCTCTGCCAATACCCTTATGAAGGACGCCGAAATCAGAGACAGACTGGCTTCTGAGAGGAATGTCTTGTGTTTTGAGATGGAAGCTGCTGGGTTGATGAACCGTTTCCCTTGCATTGTTGTTCGCGGAATATGCGACTACTCGGACTCGCACAAAAACAAGAAGTGGCAGGGCTATGCTGCGATGACAGCGGCTGCGTACACCAAGGACCTCCTTGCGCAGATCGCCCCGACGAAAGTCGAGGCCGAGAGCAAGATTAGAGAGGTTCTCGAGAGTGGTCAGTAGAAAGCTGCCCATTGTAGATCGAAGTCGATAGTTTTCTGACACTGTCCTCTAGTCCGTGATGATGTAGTCAATACCAAGGAAAACGCAAAGGCCCTTAGATCCAGATCTGACGAACAGGAAGATGACCGGATCCTCAACTGGATTGCCCCAGAGGATCACAGCCTCCAACAGAGCGATCATATTCGACGCAGAGAGCATGGAACGGGCCAGTGGCTCCTGGAGTCTGACCATTTCAAGGCTTGGCTCGGTCGTGATAACGACACTCTGTTTTGCCGCGGTGTGCCCGGTGCAGGGAAAACCATCCTCACTTCGGCTGTGGTTGACCGACTTCTGAAGCTCCAAACTGACAGTAACAAAGGGAACATGGGCGTTGCTTATGTGTACTGCAGTCTCTTGCACCGGAACACTCAAACCGCTGAAAAGTTGCTTTGCATTCTGCTGAAGCACCTGAGTCGAGGACTGCCTGCTCTACCAAGTGAAGTCAGAGAGATGTACGCAAAGCATCAAAGGTCAAAAACACGACCGTCGTTTGCCGAGATTACGCAATGTCTTCAGGACGTCGCAAGACATTATCGACAGACGTTTGTGGTCGTCGACGCTCTGGATGAGAGCACTGTATTCAACGGGTGCCGGTCGAGGTTCCTAACAGAACTGGTTCGCTTGCAAGAGAAGTGCGGCACAAACATATTTGCGACCTCAAGGCCGATTCCTGGAATCGAGGCCGTGTTTCCCAGATGTGTCCCTCTCGAGATCAGGGCAAACGAGACCGACATCAAGAGATATCTGGAAGCCAACATGTTTCGCCTGCCCGCATTTGTCGCTGACGATGAAAAACTGTGGGAGGACATCAAGCTCATGATCGTAAGCGCTGTCTGCGGCATGTTCCTCCTCGCACAGTTCTACCTTGACTCGCTTATCGGAATCTACACTGCCGACGCAATTCGAACGGCTCTGAAGGACAAGTCCAAGACGTACGATGAAATGTATGCCGGCAACATGAACAGGATTGAGCGTTCTTCAGAATATCAGAGAGAATTTGCCAAGAGCGTTTTGTCGTGGATCGTCTTTGCAAGGCGACCGTTGACACTGTTGGAGCTCCAGCATGCCCTCGCCGTCAGCCCCGGAGACCCGAGCCTGAATCCGGAAAAGGTCCCCGCGACCGATGGCATCATATCGGCGTGTGAAGGATTGGTGACGGTGGAAAATGGCAGTGGGATTGTCCGTCTTATGCATCCAACTGCGCAGGAATATTTCGAGAAGCACCAAGATAGCTGGTTTCCCGGTGCGGAGGCCCGCATCACAGCGGCTTGTCTTGCCTATCTGTCATTCGATGAGTTTGAGTCCGGGTTTTGTCGGAATGATGCGGACCTAGAGCAGCGTCTGCGATTGCACCCGTTTTATCACTACGCAGCGCGCAACTGGGGATATCATGCTGGCAAGGTTTCATCCTTGGATAGACACGTCGGAGGGTTCTTTGGCAGTCAATTGAAGACAGAGGCCGCTGGGCAAGTTCTGATGGCTAGCAAGGAGTACTCTCCGTGGCCAGACTACAGCCAGGAAGTCCCTAAGCAAATGACAGCCTTGCATCTAGCCGCCTGCTTCGGGGCCACCAACGTCGTGAGGGATCTTCTGGGCCCAGGGGTGGATGTCAACGTCCAGGACAGCTATCAGCGGACACCGCTCTCCTGGGCTGTAGCTTTTGGTCACGAAGACACCGTCAAGTTGTTGTTGAGCTTGAGAGGCATCGAACCAGACCGCAAAGACGTCAATGGTAGAACACCACTATCCTTGGCCGCCGAAGATGGCTACCCAGCCATCGTTGAACTGTTGCTGGAGAAAGCATCTGACCCCAGCGCAAGAGACCTCAAGGAGCTCACGCCGATGTCATGGGCTGCAAAAAGCGGGCATATGGACGTCGTGAAGTTGATCTTCGCGAATTCCAAGAACCTGACAGGAACGCAAAGTCATATGCCCCTGATGTGGGCTATTTTGAACGGTAGTGAAGAGGTGGTCAGGACTATCCTCGGCTGCGTGGCCAAGGAAGACGCACAATGGAGAGAGAAGAACGCACCCAAAGCACTGTGCTGGGCGGCCAAAAACGGTCGAATCCCTCTTTTCAGTCTATTGTTTGACGTTCTCGAAACTGATATTAACTGCCGAGACGACGAAGACGCAACGCCTCTCATGAATGCTGTAATTGATGACCACGAAGAGATGACTTCATTCATTCTCTCCGCGTCTGGAGTGGATATCAACTTGAAGGATAAGCGAGGTCGAAGTGCGTTGTCCCTGGCTGCCGAGTTTGGGCATGATGGTCTTTTCGGCAAGTTGCTTGCCGGCGATTTGATGGCCGATGTCAATAGTGAAGACAACACTGGAAGAACACCTCTGTCAATGGCTGCTGGAGAAGGACACGAGACTATTGTCAGCCGCCTGCTGAGCATCGAGCGTGTAGAGGTCGACAGAAGGGATAAGTCTGATCAGACCCCTTTGTTCTGGGCGGCAAAATATGGACACGATGCCGTCGTCAAGCTCCTCTTGAGTTCCGACCGGGGTGTTGACATCAACGCGCGTAATGTGTATGGACAAACGCCACTTATGGAAGCAGACCAGAACTACCATCCTGCTGTGGCCAAAACCTTGATTGAGTACGGCGCTTCTGCACTCGGGGACTCGAAGCTGTCGTTGTTTGGAGTGAGTATCAATGCAATCCCCATGCCTATGGAGGACTTGGACGCGGATCTTGATGATTGGGATAACCCTTGCGAGGAGGAGGGTCTCGAAAAGCAAGACGAGTGGTATTGCTCGATTCTTGCGAGGTAGGTGTGTAAGTAGCCAGTCATTGAACATTTCATCAAGGGGATATTTGATGACGATACTTGCCAATGTTGGTATTCTCCCCCTCCAAGGGTATATACACCCAGCTCCCTGAGCACCTTTCAACGTTCCTCCTCAGGCACCTTCACTGGCACGCGATGCAAGCTCCGTCTTGTGCAGCTAGGTAAGGACGTGATCTTTTCGATTAAACACCTGCCAACTCGGCCTTCCACACGTTTAAATAAGCACCATAGGCATATTGAAAGATGATGGAGGCATTTATCCAATCCGTTTACACATACCAGTCATATTGTGCAGGTGTGAATTATTCATCTTGAGGTGTTCAATCGAAAAGCTCACACCCTTGGATGTACAAGACGGCCCGGGAAGCTTGCATCGCGTGACTGGCAAAGCCAGCGGTCCGGGTCCCAGGAGGTTTACCAGGCTTCCGGGAGGCTATGCGTTCAATTCCTGAACCCATCCGAAGAAAAATCCCTTGTAGACTTCCGGTAACCGGTTACCCCGACCCAATATTCGAGGGAACGGCTAGCCCGCGAGCCTTTTGCGGGTTTCTTTCTTGCTATTTTGATGTTTATCATTCTTTGATTTCTTATTCGATTTTTGGAGGTATTATTGTTTTGTTTCCGTTTCCCTTTTGCAGATGTAGGACGACACTCCGTGGAGAAGAGGACGATGGGAAGGCTGAACTGGGGATAACTGGTACATCACAGTCAGGAAATGCCGGGCAGCCACTGGAGGGTGGTCAAAGTTTGCTTACCCATTCATTTGTTTGAAGAATTGCCTACCAGAGGTGGCCCTGGTCTATCTGTCATGGCAATTGGCTTCATGTGATTTGTGTAAGTGGCAAGGCCAGACCTGCTCAGAAGGATAGTAATAATAGGGGCGAGAAAAACGAACCATGACAAGAGTTTGCAACGTGCAACGATCATGAGTGGATGTGGTTTCTATTTTCGATGCTTTTCCTTCCTATGGGGTATCTCTATATGCAAATCCTTTCTTTGTCCTTGTCATGCATCCATCCTTCAATCTTCACCGTGCTTGTGCCATCATGCATACATACACCGCACAATCCGCTCTATATGCCTTTCCCATCATCTTCAATAGGTAGGCAACGCAACAGAAGCGAACTCATACAACATTCCTCCAACCAGCCTCCCTCTTCACCCTCTCGCAGAACCTAACCAGCTCCCCTCCCTTCCCAGCATTCCTCACCATCTCACCGAGGGGGTAATCAGAAAAATGTCGGATCATGGGAAACAAATAAGCAAACACCCCCGCGTCAAACTCCCCAGGCGTTTCTCTCCCAAAGAAATACCCCGTTTGACTCTCCCCTAGTAACTCCTCCAACGCGCGGAGAGCTTCCCCTGCAGCGGCGAATATGGCTTCTCGATCTATTTGCTCCCTCCCAGCAGAGGGGTGCTGGCCCTGACTTGACAGGATAGAAGCAGCCGCTGCCTGGCGGAGTTGGAACCGTAGCGTCTTCTGGACTAGCACCGAGGAGGTCGAGGGGAAAATGTACCAGTTATTCAGCAGTGGTGTATAGTGCTCGTCCAAGTAGAGGGTGTACAGAAACGCGTTCCGTAGGGGAGTTAAAAGGGAGAGATAGGCTTCTTCTCTTAGTGACGGCTGTTGTTGTTCCTTTTTCTTTTCAGAGTGTTTGGCGGTATATGCCAAGAGCGAAGAGCTCGGGATGGGCTGAACTGCTGCTGCTGAGCAGCCGCTACGGGGTGGTAGGAGAAAAGGGAGGGACCCGGTGGGGGAGGCGTGGTTTGTCGATGGCAGTGTGCGAAACTGGATCCCGGCGCATCGGAGGAGGGTTTGGTATTTAAGGCAGGTTGGGTTGAAGCTGGGGAGGCCCAAGAGAGCGTCGTCTTCTGTTGCGAAGATGTAGAGGGTGGGGAGGTCGCTGGTGGTGAGGTATTGTGATCGCGCGGGGAGGTCGTTGGGTTCGAGGGTGCGGAGGGGGAAGTGGCTGAAGAGCTGCTGGAGGGGTTTGGGGATCTGGAAGGGACCCCAGGGCGCTGGTGGGCGGACTTTTGGGGGTGGTGCTGTTGCCATGATGTTTGAAGTTTGTGCGTATTTTTGTTTTGTTTTTTGTTTTTGTGATGGTATCGTCGTTGACGTTTGTGATCTTACACCCCGCTGCCGCGTCAACTTGTTCGTGGTGGAATTGTCAATTGAGAACCGTCATATCCTGGCCCCACCAAAATTCAAACTTCGGCCTGGCCAAGGTGTGTGGAGTCCATCCGCCGTTGCTGCTGCATGCAAACTCGGGCCGGGGAGGTCGGACGGATCGTGCCGCCGAAAGTGTGAGGCCCGAGCTTCCATTGGTGTAAGTCTTATCGATAACCCCTGATCTTATCTTTCTCAATGATGACAATCACAGACAAATGGAATCATCAATGAAATGCTGGATTTCCCATCCACTGCTGCAACTCTGGAAGGTGGTGATTGATACCACAAAACCCCCACGACGATGCTAGCGAACCGGCCCATTTGTTAGACGGATTGCGCCCAATGCGCCCCGAAAGGTATCATCGTGGAGCCTATTCATGGCGCAAAACACTTTGGTTAGGGCTGTTCAATAGTGCGTTGCCCAAACAGCAGCAGCATCGCAGTCGCCCAAGAACAGCAGACGGTCGGCGAAGGTGGGAATAATGGCTTTCGCATTCCATCACCTGACCCCAGATCGTGATGCCGTGATGCCGTGATGCCGTCGAGATTCCATTAGAAAACGCCAATGTTGCAATACAGTGCCAAGGTATTTCGCCTTATGGTTCCTGTTCCTTCTCTTGCATTTTCTAAGAGTCAGCAGCGCGGCAGCACGTCTCGTCTCCCGGAAATGAAGTGGGAGGGTATCCAATGAACATTTGTCAGTTTGGGGTCTTTCGAAGGTGGAAGTCGGTAGGTAGGTATACGAATGGGGATGAACGATAACGATACATCTGAAAGGTTGCTCTCGTCAAAAATTGTTTGGTCGTGCGTGGGCTGCTTATTACATCCTCGGATCCACCGTATCAAACGATGCATCGTCAGATCCTCCGGAATGCCGTCTTCCATACCCGCCCGAACAATTTTCCCTCACCGCCCCTCAATGAGGAGGAAATCTGAGTAGGTAATTTGATGCTATTCAAATTTTTTATCTCTCTTTTTCGCCACCCCGAAGGCATTTTTGGCGGAACCTCGGGAGTTGAAGGCGGGCATGGCGGCTAAATACTTTTTTCTTCCTCTGACGCTTGTTCGCGAGCTTCTTCCTCGACAGTCGACACACGCAAATGAAAAGAATCAACTGCCAGGTGGGGAAGGTGGGAAGGTCAGTCAGTGAACAGCTGAGAGTCCCCACACCGGTGAAGATGCAAGCACTCAATGACACCCGCAACACCGCGGTTGTGTGTCGCAGTGCCGGCGGATGAAAAACCCTGGGTCGCAGAGGCTGCTTTTAATCTATATCGAGAGGGTGTGCTCGGGTGTGTGGTAGGTTCTGGACTGAACTGACATGTCGCCCTGTGTGTTCCTAATTGTGGTTACTGTCACCATCTTATCCGGGCAAAGCAGCATCGATGCACGACGGCCGATCGCATGTCAAGAAAGATTGATTCCACTCTCGACATATGCACCATTACGAATTGGAAAACGACAAGGCAAAAAAGCGTTCGGTTCATCGCTGGGAATTCGAGAAAAGCCCGGAGTCGCGCCGGGTGCTTCATCAACAGGGCAAGGCCGCAAGAAAACCTTCGGGAAGACTAGGGGTCGGGCGAAGGGGCCGAGAACCCCAGTCTGCCCAGTCTTTTTGATAGCGGACACGCCCACACTCAGATGGAAGCCAAAGAAGCCACCCCCAGGCGCCTCTTCCCCAGGACCCCAGTGCCTCTCCCCCGAGTCAATCCATGCTTCTCGATGCCGCAGCCCTGCCGAGGCGAGTGAGGCTCCGCCGGCGTACCCCTGCTTTATCAACGTTTCTCGGAGATACAGCGACTTCAACCGCCGGACCAAGGCGGCTGATGCACTCGGGAACGGTCTCTAGGGGGGGAAAATTGCAACGAGGCCCAAGAGGAGTCGATTCGAAGACCGGCAATGTAACAAAACGTGCCACTTTTCGTTGGATCTTGAGGCCTGCCTGAACAAGCCATGAGGGTGGGAGGAAGAGCTCCGAAGTCTTCCGTCCGACGTCTTGTTCGCTTTCTTGCCTTCTTGGCCAACGATCTTGCACCGTCTACCTGGATACCACTTTGTGCCCCTGCAAAAACCATCCGTTCAGAGCGGGGGCCACGAGATATCCCCCGCGGCAGGGTCATTTGGTCGTGATTTCGGGGCGTTTGTGCGTGCATGAATTCTACATGTACAATCTCAGTGGGTTTTCATCAGCCTGCTCGGTCAACCTTGAGGATTGGTGTAATTCTGCTATCCCGCAATTAGGTTCAACTTGTCGCAAGCCCCGTCTCACTAAAAATCCTAGCAGGGAAACTGATGAACTGTGAGAGGAAGGAGGAGAAGAACCTCGGTTGGTCCATGGTCAAAGCATTTGCTAGACTGCCAACTGACTCTCCAACTGCGGACGCCTCGTATCTCCCGGATTTTTGGCCATGTTGGAAAGCATATGACAGAACCCCGCCATTCATTGACCCGAAAGCCGAGATGAAATGAGATGAAAAATGTCAGAATGATGATTGTGTGGTTCTCAGGTACCGTGGGTTTGCAGAGCTTGGGCGAGAAATGGCATATGCAACAATATCTGAATCTGGCGATCATGGCCACCTCAGTCGGATGTGGCCTGCTTTTACGTTTCATTGACGTTGGAGCAATGGAAGCAGTCGAACGAACACAAACGCATGGAAGACAAACTGGCTAATGAATAAGGTATGTAAGATGCACACAACAGCATGCAACCTGCAACTGCCTTTGCTGCTGCAGCTATCTCAGATATCCAGGGTAGATGTGGGTGGTGGGGGTACAATAAAGTCGCTTTACTCTTTAAACTTCCCCCAAAATGGGCCCATGGGGGAGATGGAGATGGAGGGGGAGCAGAAAGGAATGGCATTGTACCCCACACCAATGGGAGCAAGAGGATGACCTCCGGACGCCAGCACCGAGGCTAACTTTCGAGAAAGTGACTCGAGAATACATCAGAGCCGAGACCATTCGATGTGGTTTCAGGCAAAGGTTAGGGCAGAACGGGTGTTCGGTCCTCCAGCCGGATCTATTGCGGAGGTACCTCGTTGTCACACTTATAGATGATTGAATAAGTGGAAACCTATGACGCCGTTTTCCAACATGGGGGGCCGCAGCGGTGTCGAAAGATAAAGCATGTTGGCGCGAGATAGGTGCGAGATGAGGAAAAAAAAAAAGGTCTCTCCAACGAAAAGGCACAGGAGACTAGTCTATGGGTCACTTTTTTTTCGTGTGCCGAGTAACAAGGCAACATCATTATCGAAGGGCAGATGGAAAACAGGACAAGGTTCTTTTTCTTTGTCGATACCGAAGCACCAGGTTATAATGGTCCTGCTTCCCCCCTTCCCCTCTACCCTCTTCTGTCTGATACTCCGTCTCCTCACTTGCCGTGTCTTTGTTCCTTCTACAACTCTGATCTTGGAATCCTGACCTCATCACAACACCCGCATTTGCGCTTTCTACCAGACATCCAAACTACTACGTAGCTACAGTAGTTTTACCTCATCCTCTTTGATTTCTGAGACACACAACACAGCTCTCGGACACATATCATCGTCACAGCCACACACACACACACACCACCTTTCTGCAAAACCCCCTCACGCAACCACACGCGCTCGAACAAGGGGAACCAGCCAGCTGCGAAGAACAGATCCCGTTCCTGTTTGTTTCCTGCGCTCTCGTATACTCGATCAATCTTTCTGATATTGCACCGCCCACATTTCCTGGTCTGACGTTGCGCTCCGGGATCGCCGCCGATTGCATATTTTCTTGATTGAAAACTCCTTATCAAGGTCCTTATCGCCTGAGCCCTTCACTTTTGCAACCATTTTGGGCCTTTTGCATTTTGAAGGTTGCCTTGCTGCATTAAGTTCATCCGGCAGACCGTTGCGCCCGTCTTGTCTCTACCTCATCTACCACCTACATTGCGTTGCTACAGCACTGTGAGGTGTGTGCAGCCTGTCCCGTCCCGCCTCCACAGCAAAAAAGCTATAGCGGGCTGCAGGCCACAAGAAGGCGACCAAATTACCACTTGATTGCGAAACGCAGCGTATCTATTCAGCCGTCTGCAGGAAATACGCAAGACAAGAGTCAACGAAACAGAATCAGTGGTGGTCCAGGCGCTGCTCTTTTTCGGTTCGGCTGGCACGTTGCAGGTTTTTGATCGAGTATCGAAGACATTCTATTTCGACCGTGGCTGCATGATCGGGAACTGCACTTCGATAAACTATTTATCTTGAGGGGAAGAAAGACGGATATCAACCGACGCCACAACATCCCGAAAAAGGGTGGTGATACAACAGCTTCGGTGGGAAAAGAGAGAAGAAAAAGTTTGTCAGGTTGACCCCTTCTCTTATCGAGCAGGGACAGGAGGAGCTGAAGAGCAGACAATTTTTTTTTGAGGGGGGGGGAAGACGGATATCCACCAACATTGCAAGGAGCAAGGGAAAAAGGGAATTTTTCTTTCCATTTTGCAGCCACCAGAATAATAGGGCAGTCGTCATTTGTCGTCTGTCGAGCGCGTTCACCGACTCCCTTATCCACGCCTTTCGTCGATAAAAAGTTGTGCTCTCGCCCCCTTCTTTTTTCATTCCTTCTTTTCTCTCAAGAAGAAACACGAACATCTACCACCACAACTATCAAACCACCAAGACCACAGTCGCTTCCATCAAACCAACCGTAGCAATGGACTCCCGTTTCAGCACATCGACCACCACCACAAGGCAAAACTCGGGCATGCCTTCGACGTACCAGTCGCCCATGAACATCGCCCCTCCCAAACCACCAGCAGCCAAGACGTCGTCGACAGACCCCTTTCTCAAAGACTTCACCCTCGTAGCGGAAGCTGCGAAACGGGCACAAATGGCCGTCCTCATGCGGGACTTTGAGGGTGTCGGTCTCTCATAGACTTGTTTTTCTCGTCTTTTCGTTTCTTCCCAAGCATACCCATCGACCAACCTACCTGCCCACTACTAGCTCGCGGTCAGCGACATCACCATGACGCCGCCCTGAGCCTTGCCAGCCTTCGGTTTCCTTTCAACTCTACCACCCGTTTCCCTTGAGTGTTTCCTTGGCATCATCTCGCCGAACCATCATTACCGACACATCGAATGCAATGCAATCAATCTAATAAAAGGGTGGATGATGGCGCGGCGTGTTCTGTTCCTGATTTATTTTTGGGGGTCGGTTCAAATCATTCGCATACGAGTGTCGGAAAAGGGGGTGGTGTGTGGCGTGGTATCTGGTTCGCTACCCTATCTCGCTACCTTATATCCTTATACCATCTTCGGGACGAACGGCAAACATGCAAGAGCAACAACAAAACGTGGGGGTCGTCGACTCTTTTTTTGCTTTGGAAGAAAAGAGGGTGTGTTCGGTAACGCAGGCACAGACAAAAGTCAGACGGTGTGATTTAAAAAGTCAGCTGTCTTTTAATCACTGTGGGTATCCGTGTGTGTGTGGTTCATTTTTTCTTTCTTTTTATCATTTGTTGTTATTATCCGGGGCATGGAAGGAATATATGGAAACGGGGCGTACCTAACGTACTATATGGGGCTGGGGTTATATTTGGTCTCTCGGCATCTTCTCGCGGGCTTTCTCTTCTTTCATACTGTCATATCTCTTTGGGGCTGACGGGCAATCTCTCTTCATTTCATCATGGTCATCGTCATATCATTAACGACTTTTCTATACTCTGCTCCTGCAACGGCCGAAACACTATTTAGAACGACACATCAAAAACCCGTGGAGGTGGTCAGGGAATAATTTATCATATCCGCAAGGGAACATACCAAAGGGGATCGATCGATGCAAATAAATACATGAATAAATAACTTTTTTTTCATATAACAAAGATTTCTTCGCTTGCTGTGATAAAAACAACGTCGAAGGTTGCCTTAGATCTTACTCATAAGATGAACTCCGCCATCCAAAGGCAGCGTGGCGCCATTAACATACGAACCGGCCTTGCTGGCCAAAAAGATGCAAGCACCGGCCACGTCGCCAGGGAGACCGACTCTGCCGAGGGGGTTGGCGGCCTTGATTTCGTCGCCCAAAGTCTCGAGGGTATGCGCCATCATCTTGGAGGGAAAGGGCCCGCAAGCTAACGTGTTGGAGGTGATGCCGCGGGGGCCGAGGTGCATGGCCAAGTGGCGGGAGAGGTGGTGCAAGCCGGCTTTGGAGGCCGAGTAGGCAAAGGTGGGGAGCAAGGGGACGCGGAGGGCGTCGATGCTGCCTATGTTGATTACTCTTGCAGGATCCTGGGGAGCGGTGGCGGCTTCCAGAAGGGGAGTGAGTTTTTGCGTGAGGGTAAAGACTCTTTGCAGGTTTAGAGTCAAAAGCTTGCTCCAGGCCGAGTCGGGGTAGGACTCGTAGGATTCTCCCCAGGTGGCGCCGGAGTTGTTGATGAGGACGTGGATTTTGGACTCGCGAGACGAGAGCTCGGAGACGAGGCGGGTGATTTCTTGTTCGGATTGGAGGTTGGCGGGGAGGGAGATGGCCTTGCCGGGGCCGATGGAGGAGAGCTCGGCGGCGGCGGCGTCGCAGGCTTTGGCGTCGCGGGAGGAGATGTAGACTTTTGCGCCGTTGCGGACGAAGCCCTCGGAGATCATCCGGCCGATGCCCTTGCCTCCGCCCGTGATGAGGATTACTTTGTCCTTTGGAATCTATGTTAGTATGGGGGTAAGAAAAGGGAAAGGGAAAGGGGAAGTTACCTTGACGGAGAAGAGAGAGGGGGTATCCATTTTGGTGTATTTTGTTTATTTATGTAGAGGAGAAGTTAATGAGAATGAGAAGACGAGATGGAGATGAAGATGACGAATGTTAAGGATTCAAGATGTAAATATCTAGAAGGACGTTGTTTTCCGTTTCGTGAAGATGCAAGACGAGCAAGGGGGCGTGAGAGCCGAGCCGAGGCACTGGGACATGGTTACGCTACTACAGAAGAGGTACAATTGACAGGTAGCACTAAGCCTGAAGAAGCTTTAACGACTGGAATTTACCCCGCGGTTTTCTTGGTTGGATCGATTTCCCCGCGACTGGGCACCCCCCAAAAGCCAAGACTTCTCCAAGTGAACTGGAGCCCCCCAACTCCACAGTTTTTGGCTGATGATCACTGATGATGATGGTGATGTGCAGCTTCATCTGGCCAAGATTTTGATCTATACCAAAAGATTACTGCTTCTGATACTCGGGTCCCAAGTCGTACAGGAGCTTTCATTCAGCAGTTCTGATGTAGGAGACAGTGCCTGACAACACGGTCACCACTTCATCCCCGTCATCAAGAGGTTCGAAACGATCATGTAAGAAATGCATCTGCATATGCAGAATGCTTATGCAGTTCGGATCTTCAAGATTTATTAGGGAAGAAAATGAGTAGGGAACCATGAGATCACCTATCCGTCATGTGTTATCTTCACCGCTGAGTATTAGGTCAGAGGTGATAATATGACCTCTTTGCCAGTTCAATCATGGGAGATGGGAAGCTACATTCTTTCCCTGAATAATTCCTACATCCCATTCCCATCCTCAACGTGTTTAACTACCCAGGTACTACCCAGGTACTACTAGGTAGTTTCACCTCATCCCTGAGAAGCCGGCAACATTGTCCGAGATGCCCTCACCACCTCTTCCCAAACAGGACCAAAACCACATCCAAGGACACAACCACCTCTACGACAACCCAGGCAACCCCAACCGCCTAGTCTCAACTTTCTCCTCCGAACCCCCCTCTGCTCACCCCCAGAAATGGGACAGCCTCTGGCAAAACTCATACACCCCCTGGGACAGGGGGACTTATTCCCAGGCACTGTCTGATTACCTCACCTCTCCCTCCTCCCCGTTCCCCCCTTCAGGCAAGAAGGCACTGGTCCCCGGCTGCGGTCGGGGCTACGATGTTTTGCTTCTCAGTTCCCTCGGGTTCGATGTCGTCGGTCTGGACTTCAGCTCAACCAGTCTGGACAAGGCCAAGGAGAACCAGCTCACCGCCGGAAAAGAGGGCGTGGGACTGAAAGAGAAGCGAACGGTAACCTGGGTTCAGGGGGACTTTTTCGGCGACGACTTCCTCAAGGAGGTGGGGGTGGAGAGGTTTGATCTGATCTTTGATTATACTGCATGTTTTTCATCCTCCCCTTCTATCAACGCATGAACTGACAGAACAAAAAAGTTCTTCGTAGCACTGCCCCCAGACATGAGACCCAGATGGGCGAAACGGATGTCCGAACTTTTGAGCCGTCCAGAAGGAAGACTCATCTGTCTAGAGTGGCCTCTGAGACGAGATCCTGCTGCAGGGGGGCCGCCTTGGGGGGTGACGGCTGAGACGTACGAAGCACATCTCTTGCGGCCGGGGGAGGAGGTAGAATATGATGAAAGGGGGTATGCTGTTCTGCCCGCTGATAAGAAGCCTTCGGAGATGGGGCTGAAGAGGCTGGCGAGGTTTCAGCCTGCGAGAACACACCCGGCGGGATATGATGAGGAGGGTAGGATGATGGATTATCTTTCTGTTTGGGGACATGTCTAAGTCTGCTTTCCACTTTTCGGAACTGGGTAGAAAGTGCTATAACAGAGGGAAGAAACCCCAATGCGCTTCTTACTCCTGTAAGATTTCGCAGCACACAAACACATCTCAAGGGACGGGCTGGGGTTTAGAGACCGTTGGCATATACGCTCCTCGTCTATCAGATCACTGCCTGGTATCTCAACATATCCATCTCATCATCGTACATGATGCTACTGCCTTGTAAGACTGTATCAAGCTCTGTTGGAGCAGGTTTAGCAGAACGAAGCACGTCCTTTACTAACGCTATATTCTTCTGTCACCAGCCCGTGTGCTATTCTATCATCGCTATGCAAGTAATCCTCTATGCAGACCGCTTTTTCCCCCCAAACCAGGAGTTCTCTACTTCTTCCTCAGGGAGTTATAATGCTCCCCCAACCCGTACCCATGCCGGTAATACGCCAACCAAACGACCTTCCTCTCTTCCCCTTCTATCCCTTCCGAAGAAGGAGGAATCACCTCTGTCCGTCCGCCATCTTGAACAACCCGTATCTCCACATTGTACGCATTCGCCAGCGCAGCGAGCTCTAATTGCCCTCCCCACTCGGCCGTGTTCTTGATCTTGTCCACGTAGTCGTCAAAGTTCTCTTCCACGAAAGCTTCGTAGTCTTGTCGGTGTCGACTTAGGTAGTCTGCCGCCTGTTCTCGTACGATTTTGTAAGGGACCACCGTGGGCCGCCCGTCTTCTGCCGGGTCGAGGGGTACGCCGTGGAGGGTCAATTGGTCTGCCACGGCGGAGAATAAGCAGTGTCCGTCGGGGGCGATCTCTTTTTCTACGAGAGAGTTCTTTTCAAACGTCTTGGACATGGCTTTCTTCTCGATCGAGCGGTGGTCGACCATGTTGGAGGCTTCGGATTCGGCTGCCACCGCCGCGGCTTCTTGCTCTGCGGCGCGGCGGGCTAAGCGTTCTTTTTGTCGGTTTCGTTTCTTGCCTCCTCCTCCACTTCCTGATTCTTGTGGTTGCTGCGCTTGCGGCTGTTGTGGTGGGGCAAGAGTGGTAGATTGGAGGGAGTCGGCGAGGTCGTTTCCTGGCTCTGGCTCTGGTTCTGGTTCAAAGTCTTCTTGTGGTGCCTCCTCCACTGCTTCTCCAGATGCCTTCCTTATTTCAGCCTCCTGCCGCTCTTTTAGCTCCTTCTCGAGCTGGGCGCATTCGTCGTTGACGCCCTTGCGGGTCTTCTTCGTGGCATTTTTCTTCTTTTGCGTGATGCGCGATTGGAGGTCGCGCTGCTCTTTCCTGTGGCGGGCTTGTATTTGGTCGAGGGTTTCCTCTGTTATAGCTGTAGCAGCTGCAGGTTCTGGTGATGTTGACATTGTGGCGCGCGGGTACGAGATCTGGGACCAAAGATGTTGAAATAGAAAGAAAGGAGCTCGCTGCTACGACGGGATGAACCCAACCTCGAAAATCATGGTGGGGTGGTGAACCCCCCCATCCCGCGGCGGGGCGCCACCATGGTTCGTGCCAAGGTGCCAGTGCCAGGGTTGGTGTAATTTGAGATACTGGGCCAGGGTTAGGGGCTGATGGGCTGATGGTGTCCTCTCCTGACTTTTGACTTCACCTCATCACTCAGACCATGCCTTTCACTGTGATGAGGAGAGGAATCGTCCTATATTTCATATCAGCAACTAAGTTTCGCGGTAAGATCACTCTTTTTCCATGACAGGAAGGTGTCACGCGATATCTCCTCACTCGCCTCTCACAGCCTGTCATCCACAACCCTCTCCATTGAGCGTGTGCCAGCAGATTCGTTGCTGCGTGATAGCAGCAATTCGCAGTTACGAAGGGTGTATTCGACGGCATATGGCTGAGAAGATCATGCCCTAGCTGAGATATCTTATATACTGCCTGAAACGCGCTATCAGCCTCTACTGGACTTGACGCTGAACGGTACGAGAATAGCTACAAGGTTCGTACAGAGGGTCAGTAGCTTGAGTCCCTGAATCTTATAACTGGTCTTGCAGCTGATCACTCTGAATCTCTTCCACATTCCGTCGTTGTCGTTCCTTACCGAAAGTTTCGTCCGAGGAGGGTATATATCAGTGTATAGATTCTCTGGAGCCTGTAGTATATCGAGATGCATTGCGCATGCATATACTGTTCTGGACTTCCTTAGCGTCGAGGTCTGGCCTGTCACTCACCCGCGCAGGCATCTAGGCTCTTGTCAGCTTCATAGTAATAGCTAGCGCGCTGCTGCACGCTACGAACTGGCATATCACAGACATTGATTGCCGGGGTAGCAGCGATGCGTTTTGCTTTCTGTTGTGGTCCTCTGCAAACGTGGCGTCGAACAGGTTGACGTGTTTCCATGCCTACGGTAGATAGACCGTCCGTCTCTGCGTTCGAAGGTACTTTCTACCTACTTGTATGGTCTCGATCGAAGGTTAAATTAGCTGCCATTAGCCCTACCGCCTCGCTTCGCAAGGAAGGCTTCGTCTTGTTCGACGACCTGGGTATTTTAGGTTGCAGCCTTGACCGCTTTGAATTGGGGGCTGAACCAGACGCAATGCCCGAATGATTGCATACATACATGCAGGATTGCATGCGGCTGGCTGTTTGAAGACAGCAGAGCGAAAAAAAAAAAATTTAAAAATTCTAGGGAGTGAAATGCAAAAGGGGTTCAAGGGTTCAAGTTGCTGCTGTGCGGCACATCGTCACGCCCTGATGTGGACTGGGCCCGGGGGCTTGCGGCGCCAGACGGTCGGGATTTGATCGAATCCATCTTAACCAAAGAACACACCACCGCGGAGCGGGCAACGTGCATGATGCAGACAGGCCGTCCACTTGTGGGGGATTTGGGCTCTTTTAGGGTGGTGGGTGTGGAACGGGAGGACCGACCAAAAGGGGGTGACAGTTTGACACTTTTCTCGGTCTTTTCTGACATGCAGACGTCCAGGTTTAAGCTGCAGCCTATTTGGATGACATTCATCAGAACAGAACGTATATGAAGAAGTTCACGAAGATTTGCCAAGCGATATATGCTGAACCTTTTGGCGAGCGGTTGATGATGGGAGGTCGTTGCATCCATGTCAATTGATACGGATACGAATACAGGCACGCATGTGGGTTTTCTGGGTTTATCCATGTCCTCTCGGTGTCATTCCCGCTGGTTAGTTGCGTTATCGCGGGTTGGAGTTGACTTCCGATTCCCGTTGAACTCCTCACCTCGTGCCTTGTTTTTTGCAGCAAGCGATGTTCCCCTAGGGCCCATCTTCTTGACATCAACGGCCAACAAGTCCACAAGCCCGCCAACTGGCGGTATTTTTTCCGGATACGTACTGTGGTGCAAAGTGATACCGACACATACGAGACAACATGAAACGTTGTCAGATGATGACCACGCCGAGTTGTCTGTGGCAGTATTTTTCTCCAAGGCCCGCCCAACTTGGTAATTTTTCCTTTGTCAAGTTGGGGATTCTCTGTACATGCCCAGTCGGGATAGGCCACTTGTCGGATCTTGTCTTGAATTCACAGTTTTCCAACGAAAGCGTCCGCAGAAAAGACAAGTTTATGTGCCACACGAGTGCTAGTATTACTTGAGACGCATTCGGATTATACGACCAAGTCAGCCGCAGGGGTCGGGAAAAAACCACATTCCCAGGTTACCTGCCGTGTGGCATCTTTTTGGACTGAGTCTATTTTCCTACAAAGTAATAAATATTCTACTGTACGAATACCAGAATACCACGCCCTGGACAGTCAGCAGGTTTGTCAGAGACACTAGAGCCCACAGCCACAAGACAAGGACACGCGATAAGAGGTTGTGGAAACAATAGCTGGATCCTGGGTGGTTTGGATTCAGCCGCCAAGAGCCGTGGCATTGTCACAAAACATCAATCCTCCACACACACACACACGTAGCCAACTTTTGGTCCTCAGTTCGGACGAAAACAGCGAGTCAACGACACGTACGCAATAGGTACGATATGCATGTCTAGACGACACACCGCAACAACACACACACATTCGTTTACGAAGCACCAGTTAGTCCGATGCTATGCGCACGCTGAGAAACCGCCTTTCCCGCCAATAATCACAACCCTCCTCTCCCCCCCAGGAGCCTCGTCGCCAGGTGGTCAGCCTACTTGAAGCCAGCCCAGCGGGATGGCGTCGAAAAGCCCCAGCGACGCCGCAGAGGCGTTAAGGGGCCGGCTCGAACATATTGAGTTGCAGGACTCTCAATCTCCTCGGGCGTCCCCCCGAGCATCCCCCTTGCCTTCTCCAAGCCTGGCTGCCACTCAGAGTCGCGGCGCATACTTGAATGTACCGACGTCGAATTCTCCCCGGGTGAGCATAGAATCGCGCCGTTCTCTAAACTCACCCGCGACGACCTCTCGTGCTCGATTCGAAGGTCAAGAACCACGACGACAACCCCCACCATCGCTGAAATTATACACGATCGATTCGCATACTCCTGGGCCGAACACCACAAGGCAAAGGTTACAAGGAGCGCAACAACAGCAACATGGAGGAGTTCGCATAGAGGAGTCAAGGATCTCATTGACACGACCCCGCCAGACCTTTGACGAATCACGCGCCAATGCTAGGGCTACCATGGCTGCGATAGAGGAGATCGATGCCGTGCCACCGCGAAGCTGGATCGAGCGGCAGAAGCAAAGGAAAAAGAAGCTGACGGGCCAACAGTGGGACGAGGTACGACGGAGGGCAGGAACGGCATACAAGCGGTACATATTAGAAGGATTGCTGAGACAAAAACCCATTCCACCGAGTAAAGATGGACGGCACATACCCATAAAACCGGGCCATGCCAGACGAAAACCGTTTCAAGACGAAAGGAGGAACTCGGCTTTCATCGGGAACTCGATTCGCAGCTCACGTTATACGCTTTGGTCCTTTCTCCCGAAGCAGTTGTGGTTCCAGTTTAGCAAACTGGCAAACTTCTACTTCCTCGTGATTGGTATCCTGCAGATGATTCCCGGCCTCAGCACGACAGGTACATACACAACAATCGTGCCTCTTATTGCGTTTGTGACACTTAGCATGGCCAAGGAAGGGTATGACGATTACCGTCGGTACAAGCTCGATGTGGCTGAGAATAGGAGTACCGCTTGGGTGTTGGATCCGGAAGGCACGGTCAAAGGTCGTTCGAGGATAGGGGGAAGCCGTGTGCAGGAGTTTCTCAAGAGGGAGAGGTCAATGTCGGACGATGCCGGAACCGACACGCAGATGGCGGACCTAGAATCGGTACCCAGTGAACTATCCAAAACAACGGAAAAATGGGCGAGAGTGGACTGGCAGGATATTCGGGTCGGAGATATCATCCGTTTACGGCGTGATGACAACATACCGGCCGACATTATTCTTCTTCATTCTACGGACCCTAATGGTGTTGCCTATATCGAAACAATGGCCTTGGATGGTGAGACAAACTTGAAGAGCAAGCAAGCTTGCCCACTGTTGGCCAAACACTGCACTTCGGAGCGGGACTTATCATCAATTGATGCCGAGGTGATCTCGGAGGATCCTAATCTTGATCTCTACAACTATGAAGGAAGGATCACGGTGAACGGTGAGACCAAGCCTCTGACGTTGAACGAGGTTGTATTTCGCGGCTCTACGCTGCGCAACACGATTCAGGCTACCGGGCTCGTCATCAACACCGGTGAGGAGTGCAAGATCCGAATGAATGCCAACAAGAACGTGCGCGCAAAGGCTCCCGAGATCCAGAACATGGTGAACAGGATCGTCATTTTGCTCGTGTTCTTCGTACTCGCGTTGTCTGCGGGCTGCACACTGGGGTACGCTCTTCGGGAAAGCGAGGAAGACAAAGCTTTCTATCTCAACCGCGCTAGAGTGGGACTCGGCCAGGTCTTCATTGCTAACCTAATCGCATACAACACTATCCTTCCACTCTCGCTGTACGTGTCGCTGGAAATCATCAAACTCGGCCAGCTTCTGTTTCTTCAGGACGTTGAGATGTACGACGAGACGACCGACACGCCTTTCAAGGTCAACACCACCACTATTTTGGAGAATCTCGGCCAAGTCACTCACGTGTTCTCTGATAAAACCGGAACCCTGACAGAAAACCTAATGCGATTCCGGAAGATGAGCGTAGCAGGTACGGCATGGCTACATGATATGGATATCCAGCGGGAAGAGGAGGCAAAAGCAAAGGGAGCGTTACAACAGACAATTGAAACCACAGGAAAAGGACGTCAGAGCTTTTCAGCCCGCCACCACGATCAAGAATTGCTAGACACCCCGGCAGAGGGACGGCCCTCAATATCCGGTTGGAGATCGACAGTCCGCCCCAACCATTCGCAGCCGGAGCTCAAGACCGACGATTTGATTCGATACATCCAGCAGAAGCCCAACTCGCCCTTTTCTCAAAAGGCTCGCCATTTCATCCTCTGCTTGGCGCTCTGTCATACGTGCCTCCCCGAGAAAGACGACAATGGAGAAATCACCTACCAGGCTGCTTCGCCCGACGAATTGGCATTGGTCGAAGCTGCCAGTGAGCTAGGACTTGCCGTAATCGAAAGATCAACTCAAGCTGTTACGCTCCGGGTTTCGGACGGGGGCAGATACACTGAGCAGACCTATGAAGTCCTGGATGTGATCGAGTTCAGCAGTCAGCGCAAGCGCATGTCCATCATCGTTCGCACGCCTGACAAGAAGCTGTGCATCTTCACCAAGGGTGCTGACTCTGTCATCCTGCCCAGGCTGCGGCAGAGGTTGATGGCCATTCAGACTGCTTCTGCGATCGAGGCCAGGGCAAGCATGCGCAGAAGTGTGGAGCAGAGAAAGTCGATGCAGCGCCGCAGTCTTCAAAGTCCCGTTCGTCGCAGCATGGACCTCATCCGCCGGGCGTCCAGCTACCGTAACTCGCTGGTCATTACCGACGGCATTGACAACTGGCTCTCGAACCGAGAGGCCGACGGAGTGGACGAGCAGACTGGCAATGAAGAAGCGTACCATACTCCCCGCCCGTCCATGGTACGATCTAGGTCATTGGAGCTTTCTCGTCTCGCGAATCGTCTGGACGGCATGGTGGACGAATCACTTACGCTCAACGAGTCTGCAGTCTTTGAACGCTGCTTCCAGCATGTCGATGATTTCGCCACCGAAGGCCTGAGGACGCTGATTTATGCCTACCGCTACCTCGAAGAGGATGAGTACAAGAAGTGGAAGGAAACGTTCCACGAGGCGACTACCAGTCTTGTCAACAGACAGGCTATGATTGAAGATGCAGCGGAGCTCATTGAGAAGGATTTCGACCTGGCGGGCGCCACGGCCATCGAGGACAAGCTACAGCCTGGAGTACCCGAAACGATCGACAAGCTTCGTCGCGCCAATATCAAGGTGTGGATGTTGACCGGTGACAAGCGCGAGACGGCCATCAACATTGCGCATTCGGCCAGAATCTGCAAGCCCTTCTCGGAAGTTTACATCTTGGACGTCACGCAGGGCGAGCTGCAGGAAAGGATTACCTCGATCTTGACCGATGTCGCGCGTGGCATGGTTCCTCACTCTGTTCTGGTCATCGATGGAGGTACCCTCACTGTAGTCCAGGAGGATGAACAATTGCGCGTATTGTTCTTTGATCTCGTCGCTAGGATTGACTCGGTCATCTGCTGTCGCGCGTCGCCCTCCCAGAAAGCTGGGCTTGTGAAGCACATTCGCCACCAGTCAAAGAAGAATGTCACGCTGGCCATCGGCGACGGAGCCAATGACATTGCCATGATCCAAGCCTCGCACGTTGGCATTGGTATTTCTGGGCGTGAGGGTCTGCAAGCGGCTCGCGTGGCCGACTACAGCATCGCCAAGTTTCGATTCTTGCAGCGCCTGCTCTTCGTCCACGGCCGCTGGTGCTATGCTCGGTCCGGCAGGTACATCGTCGCCACCTTCTGGAAGGAGATTGTTTTCTATCTTTGCCAGGCACTGTATCAACGCTACAACGGCTACACTGGTACCTCGCTGTTCGAATCGACAAGTCTGGCAGTTTTCAACACCATCTTCACCTCGCTACCCGTCATCGTGCCGGGAATTGTGGAGCAGGATCTGTCCGCGGAAACTCTGCTGGCTGTCCCGGAGCTGTACTCGTTCGGCCAGAAGTGCAAGGCTTTCAACTTCAAGCTGTATCTGGGGTGGATGTTTATGGCCGTCAGTGAGGCCGTCATCATTTTCTGCTCCGTCTATTACCTGTATTCGCTGGTTTCCCACCCTGTCGAAACCGACCTCTACGCGGTGGGCACCTTGGCGTTCTCTCTAGCGGTCGTCTTCATCAACGTCAAGCTGCTCCTGCTCGAAGTTCGCAACCACACGTATGTCACTGTTATAGCGCTGATACTCTCGATCGCTGGCTGGTGGCTGTGGATCATTTTGCTTTCCGTCATCATGGAGAAGAAGTTGACTCTGTACATGGTCGGTGATACATTTTTGGAAAGATTCGGCAAGGAAAGATTGTGGTGGATGGTTCACTTCATCGCACTGTCCGCACTGATCACGTTCGAGCTGGCCGCGACCTCGCTGCGCAAGTCACTGTGGCCTACCGATCAGGATCTCGCCCAGGAGCTCGAGAGTTTTGATGGAGTGATGGATGTCATGAGGGAGCATGCCGGCGAGCACGGGGAAGGGGGCGCCGGTATGATGGGTGCACCGGTGGCTCGCGCGGACGAGGACGTCATGGGGACTAAGGCTGCGGATGTGGCCTCACTGAAGACGGTGACGAGCACGTCTACGCCTGGCCCGGAGATGCAGCCGGTCTGGAGCGGCGGGCGCGGGCTGGGTGTGCCACCTCGGCAAATGCCGGTGAGGCGGTACACGGAGGAGTATATCAGGCCTAGGGCGTTTACGTTGCCTGAGGAGGAAGGGGAGGATATTTTGGCCCAGGTGAAGGCGATTACGACTACGAGGGAGGTGGGGACTGATGACAACAAAAACGACAACGACAAGTCAAAGAAGGAAGACGTGAAATGAAAAGCGATTTTCCTTGGACGAGACTGTTGAATATACTGGGGCGGGTGAGGTAAATAGTCTTTCGCACATGTTGCTTTTTTGGTTACACACACAGCTGTGTGGCCTTGCATTTTCAAGGTTAGCATGGGTGTTGTGCAACCGACTAGAGTTTAAACTTTGGGAGGTTTTTGCATAATTTTTTTTTTTTTTTTTTTTTTGCATTTTAGATAAAACGGCATTTACATGCGACTTTTTTTTTCTCTGCCGAAAAATAGTATAGGAGGAGGTTGTTGTTGGACAACCAACACACTCTCGCGCTCTACACACGAGCTTTTCTCTTACGTCCTTTTAGCAAAGCAAAATACCCGTTTCGGCAAAGGAAGCAAGCATATAAATATTGATACCTTAGCATATAACACCTACCTAGGATACAAACGTATATTAAGACCTTGAAGAAGATTTCAAAACATGGTCTGACTTGACTTGATACCACTGAGTGAAGAATGTTTGTATATACAGTACTATTGCTCATGACAGAACGAACACAGCAGCTAGGTGTGAGATCATGATGGAATGAATCACAGGAGCAACCTTTACCTTGCCCAGGGCACCTCACCTCGTACCTCGACTTCAAAACCCCTCCCCATTCACCCGAACAAGAACCTTCCCAGCAGCATGCCCACTACCCAAAACATCCAGCGCGCTATGTACGTCTTCCCACCCCCACTCGCTGTCTATAACCACTTTCAACTTTCCCTCTCCCAACATTTTTGACAACCGGGTCATTTGTTCAGATGTAGCGCCCATCATGCTGGTGATCTTCCACGTCCTCCCCGTCCCGCCCAGCCAGGGAGTCTTGGGCCAGAGGGTGTTGCTCGCTATGGTTAATACGCTGCGGAATAAATCCCATAGACGGTAGGAGTCGTAGTGGATTGACGCGGCGGAGTAAGTCCCTGAAGGTTTGAGGTAGGAGGAGCAGGAAGTGTAGAGGGGCTGGGAGCCGTAGGTGTCGATTATGTTGTCGAATCTTTTATCTTCTTCTTCCCCAAATCTCTGTGATAGGTGTGCCGCGAGGGAAGGGCCAGGATGTTGGGTATAGTCGATTACTTCATCCGCCCCCAGCCCAAGAACCAGATCTCTGTTTCGGCCGGAGCAAACTGCCACGATGTAGCCGGAGGGGCCGATTTGGCAACGGGCGAGCTGGACAGCCATGGTGCCTACCCCGCCGCTGGCGCCTATGATCAACACCCTCTGGCCGGGGCGAAGGTTGGAGAGAGAGACTTGCAGGTCGGCGGTGCAAGCCGTGAGGAAGAGCCCCGTCGCGTCACGGATGGAGGGAACGGAGGGGGGAAGGGGGACACAAAACTTGGCGGGGAGGGCGATGGCTTTTTGCAGCCCGCCGCTTCCGGTAGAGAGGAGATGGGGGAGCGGGGGGGTGCAGATTACTTGGTCGCCTTTCTTGAATATTGGGGTGGAGGAGGTTGGGGACCTATACCGAGTGTTAACCAAGGAATGGGAAAGGGGGAGAGGGAGAGAGGGAATAAGTACCAGACATCAAGGACAACACCGGTAAAGTCCAGGCAGGGGACGGCGGAGGTGGTCTTGTGCAGGAAAAAGGGCATGGAAGTCAACGCCACGAGATCGGCTGGGTTGAGGGCCGCGTAAGAGACGCTGATGAGGATCCATTCTTCTGGTTTGGGAGCGGTGGATGGAAAAGGAGGCTTAGGGGGGAAGGTGGGATAGGGATGGGAGGTGCTGAGGGTGAGGGTTTGCCGGTAGGGGCCGGTGCGGGAGTAGGTCCATGCCTCCATTGTGGTGGGAGGGGTTGTGGTGATGGTGATGGTGATGATTAACCTGTTTACCTATGGAGGAGATGCAGAGGGCGTGGGATAGTGAGTTGGGTATAGGATATTGCACGACCCAAAAGAGGGCTCACATGGATATTTAGGCTCGACCTGAAGTCGAGTTGTTATATACGCTACCTGAATACCATCCAAACTGCAAGGCTTCGGCTTTAGCTATGCGACGTTTGAATAGCGGGGTGTTGATTCAGCCCTCGTATCCAGATGCAGTCACAAGAAGCTCAATGTCACAAATATTTTCCCCAAGTGATGAGCTGCTGCGTAAATAATACCGTTGGGGTTTTGCTTTGTCTCCAACAGGTGACTCTGCGGCCGCGTCAGTTATCCCAGCTATTACCACCGACAACGTGGGATCTCGCTTGTTGGTCAACTACCATTGGGCCGAACAAACATAGTAAAAGTATGACGTTTGCTCAACCGCGGGTTACGATAAGCCTGGCAATTGCAAACATGCGAGACTCGATGAAGATGATTTTCTAATATTACTCAAGACGTAAAGACCAAGGGGTATTATTTTTCAGACAGAGGCCTCGCTTGCCTTGTCGTGTAAGCTCCTGACACCCAACTCCAACTGAACAGATCGCCAGTGCAACCTGACGATAACACTAGCAGTCTAGTTTACGACTGAAGCCGTCGTTGCTGGGACTGCTTCCACGCTGGCGACTTCCGGCGCCTTCACTTCTAGGGCAGCAGCAGGAACAGGAGCCGGAGCCGCTGTCTCAGTCTTCGCAGGCGATGCCCCCGCAACGCCGACCTCAGTGGCACCCGCCAGATAGTCCTCGGATTCACCAATCTGCTGTCCACCCGCTGTCCACCTCTCCCACCGCGCATTTCGCCGGTCGTCGCAGAGTTTGTTAAAGGCGGGCCAGTAGGCGGCGTGGTCGTACTCAAACTCAAGCTTGCCGCTGCTAAACTCGGACCACATCTGCTCTGCCGGGACGTATGCGGCCATATCCTCGTTGAACTTGAGCTTCTCGCGCGTAAGCGGGTCGATGAAAGGTGTGATGAGCTTGAAGAAACCAGTAACAATCCACGGCATGTTGATGATCAAGGCCTTGCCAAGACGTTCGGGGTAATGGTGCTGAAGAATGTGGAGGCACTCGCGGGCCAAGCCGAGACCGGGAGCCGTGTTGGATCGCGACTTGCTCTGCTTGAAGTTGATCAACAGCGCCAGAGTCTCCTGGCCGGGCGGCATCATGTCGATAACACGCTCCACCATGTAGACGAGATGCTGCACCTGGCGAGGGGAGGGCTCTGTGTTTTGACGGCCAGGGTTGAGGTAGTGGCATACGCGGGCCTCCTTGTCATAGCCCAGTGTGATTTGCTTTCCCGTCTCGTTCTCGGGGGAGATGTGATCGGCTGTCAACTCCTCGACGCCGTATTCCCTCCGCCATGCCAAAGTCTCCAGGAGACGCTTCTCGGATTCCTTCTCTTGCCACTTGGTGGCCCGCAGATAGCGCAGCAGGCATTCTTTGGTGAGCCAAAACTTCTCTCGATCGGTAAGAGGCCCGGCCTTGCCCTTTGTCGAGGGCACCTCAGTCCAGGCCTTCACTTGTTGCAGTAACCAGTCGTACTTTTGCTGCTGCTCGGCAGTCAAGACCGGCCGTGGTTTTGGTTGGCACCCGGGAGCGGGAGAAGCCAATGGCGTCTTGAGAGGACCTGAAGACATTTTTAAGAGAGATGTACAGTTGAGATCTAATTGACAAAGCAAAACCTGGAAAAACGAGAGACGAGGGCAATGGGCGTCAGCACGTTGTTTATACCCAAGGGAAGGAGAGACAATGTGGGGTCCCAATTTCAGACACCAATGTCGCCATTGGAAGATAACACACCGCTAAAACAAGAGAGGCAACTTTGCCTTACAGTTGCTTTCCCGTTGGACCAGTGTATTTCTGGCACAGAATGATTTTGGTGAGAAGCAAGAGCTATCTGAAGTACTCTGCTCTTGAATATCTGGACGAGGTGAAGGAAGGAGATGTATCCTAGGAATCTGTCTTTGTAGCCTTGCCAGGGAACTTTCTGTTATGAAATGAGGATTGAAGATCTTTTTGTTCATGATCGGATCGGATTGGCGGATTCCATCCAGGTCCCGTCCCAGTGAACAGGTCCCCAGTTCAACAGGCCTGCAGCCAGTAAATTAGCGCTGAGCTGAGGTCAGGAACCGATGCCAGGGTTGGACCCACTGCATCGAGAACAACCCAGGCCCCTGTCAGCCCAAGTTTAATTGTAACAACCCCCACTGCGCGTAAAGTGCTTGCCGACGCGTCAAAAGCGCGTCTTGTGTTTAAACATTGGACTTGACAAGACGCCGTTGCCCCTCGTCAACTTCGATTCCATATTGCCATTGACGTCGACGACACCGGAATCACCTCATCCAAGGCACTCATTATCGAACAATATTCGCTCGATATAATGGCTGACGAGACGGTCGCGGAGCTCAACGAGCGGTTTGGCTCAGGGGGCCAGGCGCTGGAAGCGGATGTGGTCGCCGAACTCAAGTCCATCATGCGCCTGCACCAGCTGTCGGTCCAAGATCTCTTCTTCAAATGGGAATCGTACTGCATAAAGATGGACATTGATGAGCTCAAGGTAGCAATCGACACTCTGCGAAAATTCAAGCAGGACCTGCAGGATACACTCGAAAGAAATGCTCGGTCCCACGTTCAGATTAAGACGGAGAAGCGCGCTGCTCCCACACCAAGAGGCGCACAGGGTGGTGATGTTTTTGGGATGCTAGATGGGCTGACGTCGACTCCGGGACCTGGAAGAGCCAAGACGGGCGGCGTGAGGAGAACACCAGCAGTGACCAGGGTGAAACAAGAGCCTCAAAGCTCTCCAATCAAGAGCCTTTCGCCTCTGAAGTTGGAGGACCATCTGCCGTATGTATACATACAATTACCACTGCGTTGAGACCTTCGTCTGACAGGAAATCAACAGGCCATCTTCTTTCAGCGACAGAGCAAATGCTGGTGATACGGTAGAAGTCCTCAATGAGCACCTCCAGGCCGCCGACCCCCCTATCGCTCCTTTCAGCGAACCCAGAATCAAGCTCACCGCAGCATCAGACCAGAAGAAATTGGGATATAAAACACTCGCCATGAAGGTGTCCGAGGTATCCGAAATTCTTGACGATCGGATAGACGAGTTCATGGGGCTGGTAATGGAATACCACAAGCTGGAGGAATCAGCTTTCGGGAGTGCCGCAAGCCAGAGCACCACCGAAATCGTCGCGGTTGGCAGGATAGCATCCGACTCTCTAGAAGGGAAGCTGAATGCTGCCTCACTAGTCCTCGAGACCTCGAGACGAATGGGCAACGGTTTGCGTGTGCCCCTGAACGTGAGCAGACTTCCCGGGTTCTCGTTCTTCCCCGGACAGATTGTCGCGCTTAGGGGTGTCAACAGCAACGGGCGCGAGTTCACCATCCACAAGGTGCTAGAACTACCACTCCTACCGAGTGCGGCATCGACAACGGAGGTGTTCCAAACGCATCTTGAAAGACTCCGTGGCGGCCCTGACGCCATGGACTCGGGCGAGGGGCCGCTACCCCTTAACATTCTTTTCGCCTCAGGCCCTTACACAGCAGACGACAACCTCGACTTCGAACCCCTCAAAGCTATCTGTAACGAAGCCGCGGACACCTACGTCGACGCTCTCGTCCTAAACGGTCCCTTTATCGACATGGAACATCCGCTCATCGCCTCGGGTGACTTTGACCTTCCCGAGGAAGCTTCCTACGAGCCCGATACAGCCACCATGGCCACCGCCTTCAAGTATCTCATCTCCCCACATCTTGTCCGGCTCGCCGCCGCAAACCCATCTATCACCATCCTCCTTGTTCCTTCAGTCCGTGATGTTCTCGATAAACACGTTTCCTGGCCACAGGACGCCTTCCCGCGACGTGACCTCGCCCTGCCCAAAGCCGCCAGGATTATCGGCAACCCCATGACTCTCAGTATGAACGAGATGTTAATGGGTATCAGCAGTCAGGACGCTCTCTTTGAGCTGCGTCACGAGGAGGTTGTTGGCGGCCGGCCGGCCCAACCCCAGCTGCTCTCTCGCGCCTGCCAGTACCTCATCGAGCAGCGCCACTTCTTCCCGCTGTTCCCTCCCACGGATAGGCGCAAGCTTCCCAAGACGGGTACGGCGGAGGGTATTCCTCCCGGCGCCATGCTGGATGTGAGCTATCTGAAGCTGGGCGAGATGGTCAATGTGCGGCCGGACGTACTCGTGGTACCCAGCGCTTTGCCTCCTTTCACCAAGGTCAGTCACCTCCCACTATCTCAGCTCCTGTTAGATGATATAAATATATATATATATATGCTAACCGATTTTATAGGTCATTGAAAATGTCCTGGTGATAAACCCCGGTTACCTCTCAAAACGTAAGGGAGCTGGTACGTATGCGAAAATGACGCTGTACCCGCCCAAATTGGACGCGCCCGACGACAGCACAGGTGGCTTGCACGCGCACAAGATCTTTGAAAGAGCGAGGGTAGAAATTACGAGGATCTAATCAGAGGCACTTGAAGATAGCGCGCGAAAAGAAAACAAAAGATGGAATCCAAACCTGGGATCATGCGTCGAATGCGGAAGTGGATTTATACCTATGTGACGGGTTGAAGTCGTGAATACAAAAAAAAAAAAAGAAAAGATACCATCGTTAATCAAATGATTATATCCCATCAAAAGGCAAAAAGCTCACCGGCTAACCCTCTTTCCCCGGAAAGAGAGGTAGCTGGTTACGAAAAATCCCTCCTGGAGGGTGGGAGTTTTACCACCGAACGGAATCGAACGCGGGCGTCTCGATTCCGGAACCCTCCTCCTCAGACCGCTGAGCTATGCCCAGCTATCTTCACTGGTAAGGGTCTGTGATAGGCGTACTAGAAAATCCAAATCATATGCCATGGCGGGGAGCTGTCCTGTGGTGGTTTAGTGGGTTGGTGGCTTGCGCGAGAGCATGGACCCGTAACTTGAAGCTCTTCATGCTCAAGCGGCAACTCGACGTCTTGTACTTTAGGTAATAGGTGAATAAAGGGACTTGAGGAGAATGGGATACGTGATGATTTCTATACCCTCTCTGTATTTTGTAGGAATGTGACTTTCTCGTCTTTCTACCGGGTATCTATCCTCCGCCGCTTATCACTGCTATAACGATCCCCATCCCGCTCTCGCGACGGCGACCGTTTCCTCCGGTCATCTCGATCGCGTCTCGGTGATCGAGACCGGGACTTGGACCTCCTCCTATCTCTACTCCCGTCTCGGCGCCGGTAGCCGCGATCATCGTCGCGATCATCGTCGCGATCATCCCGGCGCCTCTCCCGGTCCCGGTCCCGATCCCTATACCTGTCCTGATCTCTGCTCCGATCATCCCGAGAGCTCCTCTCCCTCCTGTCGCCCAGGGGAATAGCATTCGACCCCTTCGGCCCAGTATCACCGCCATCCCTTCCGCCACGATAACCTCCTTGATCAGGCTGGAATCTTTCGTCTCCAAACCGATCAAACCCTCTTGGGCCGCGGCTATCATGTAAACTACCCCATTGCCCTGTATCCTCGCTCCGCATATCCCGGTACTTGGTCGCGCCCTTCTTTCCGAGCTTGGTCATATCCCTCAGCTGCAGCGCTTTCGGCAGCAGTTCCCGGTTCTGAATCTCATCCGCAAACTTGGCGCCCATGATATCCCTCTTATCCAGGCCCGCAGCTTTGCTTTCGTCTTGGTAGAACGCTCCCTTGTGGAAGTATTTCTGCATATACGCCATCTTTCCCCTTGACTCTTTTTCTTCGCGCTGCTTGGCCAGGTGTTCGTCGTCTTCGGCCTTGCGTTGCTCTTCTGTGAGGTTCCTTCGTCGCTCAATCTCGGCCAATTCCTTTTCTTTCGCCTCAATCGCTTCCCGTTCCCGCTTTAGTCGTTTTAACTCTCGCAGTTTCCAAGCAGCGTACTCGGCTTCCGGGTCAAGGTCGTCGGTATCGTCCACCTCGTTTTCCTCGTCGGTATCGTCGTCCCAGTGTTTTTTGCCAGCAGCCCGCGCGGCAAGGTCCTTTTTTATTTGCTCCTCGACTAACTCGTCGGCGGCTTTACGTCTTGCTTCCTCTTCGGCAGCTTCTTCCTCCTCTTGCGTACTCTTCTTTTTTGTGGCTTCTGTTGGTGCCTGTTGTAACCGCGCAGCTTTCGGGATGAATTTAGGGCGCATCATTAACCGTCTGGGCGCCTCTTCCTCTTCCTCTTCAGAGCTCTCCTCTTCTGAAGATTCCTCTTCCTCTTCCTCGTCATCTTCCTCATCTTCGTCCTCGGTTACAAAACCCTCTGCCTTAGCCTTGGCTTCTGCCGCCGCCAGACGCGCTGCTGCTTGATGTTTGCGCTGCTTCTCTTCTGCATCAGCAGCGGCCAAAGCGGCGCCGGAGAGATTGATTTTCCCGCCGTCGCCGCGCTGGATGATTTTGCCTGGACCGGAAGGCGCGCTGGAGAATTTCGGGGGAGGGGCTTTTCGTGCGATGGGTTTCTTTTGGGTTTCGGCCTCGCTGTCGGCTTCGGATTCGGAGGAGGAAGAGGAGGATTCTTCGGCGCCGCCGGCGGGTTTGCCTGCGCGGTAACGAGCCGGTTTTACCGGGTTTGCTGTCATCCGTTTTGGTGGCATTTTGGGATTGATGTTGGCTTCTGCCTGCCAAAGGGGGGAGGTGAGAGTGTGGTTGATGGGATGTTTGGAGGATGATGTTGAAGAGAGCTTGAGATGGGAGGGAGCTTTTCGTGAAATTTCACGGCGCGTTGACAGGGGTTTTGGAGAGATGGAAATGCGCGCTGCGGGTTAGCGCATTGGCGAATACAGTGGGTGCTACAGGGAAGCATGAGGATGTCATTGGAGATCGCGAAAGGGTTAGGGTTGGAAGCGGAAGAACTGAACGCTGGGCACTCCAACAGAGGTGACTTTTGTATTCATCGGGCAGAACATGGAATTGCTGTCCGTATGAGACAGACCCTCATCACCTTGAACCCAGCTCCATCACCCCAAACGCTCGATCCAGTTCCTCCCCCTCGTCCGGCACAGCCATCTCGCTCGCACCCCCCGGCCCATGTCCAGCTCGCCCAAACTCCCCAGGCCCATTGTGTTGTTGTCCCTGCTGCCCTTGTTGCCCATGCTGCTGATAATCCATCCCCCCCTCACTGAAGGAAGAACTGCCTGCCTCATGACCGCCATTTGACCCCTTGCGCTCCGGCTCCAAAACCCGCACATCACTGTCCAGCCAACCCGGCGCAAGTCGTCTCTTCTCGGCGAGTTCTCGCGCCTTTATCCTCTCCTCCAAAGCGCGCAGCTCCGCCTCGCCATCAGCTTGCAGCTTGGTCACATGCGCCAGCAGCGCGCGACACGAGGCGATGATGTCGTCTGGGTGCGCGGCGTGGCCCGAGGAGGAGACGACGTATTTCGGCTTGTTCTCTTGCGCTGTGGATGAAGGATCGCTGTCGGAAGCTGCTGCGGTGATTCCTGATGCAGAAGGTGGGAGGGTGGAGGGCATAGGTTTGTAAGTGTAGGGAAGTGTGGTGGCCGTGGGCAGGTTGACGAAGGGGGAGACTGTCAGGGGGACCTGTTGAAGGAGGGGGTGGGAGCCTGGGGTTGTTGTTAGTATTCTCGCAGCGCAAAAGGATGATAAGGGGAACGTACGGTTGTCGTGCATGATGGCGATTATACGCAGCTGCTATAGATGTTGCGTGTACTTCGTACTTGAGGAACTAATGCAATTCCTTGCGCGCCGTTGGATCCAAGAGACGATGATGACTTGCGACAGGAGGGGACCAGATCCCAGTCCTAACTGCTCCATATAAACGACTACTTATCGATAAGGAGCTGAGGACGAAGCTTGGTCGGCCCCACCACAATGTTGACTGACAGCTGGAGCCCCTCCCCCACATTCTCAACCTTGACGACCAACCAACCTTAACGGCCAACTACCATTGATTTATCAAAACAAACGTTTTTGTTGATATATATCAGAACAGGAACACAAAAGTTTATTCAGCATATAAAAGAAAGACGAAATCATGAGTCTCACAACAATCCGATCACCTCCTCCCCTCAGCGACTTCACACCGCTCGCCGAGCACCAGGAAAAGACACCAGAAAGCTTCTACGACGAGAAGCCGATCCTCTACTACCATGGCGCCGGCGCAAAAGCCTGGATCTCCAAGTCGCAACGGGGCAAGCTGCCTTTCTTCCCGGCCGACCTTGAGTCTGCGCCAAGCGCTCCAGAAAGCAGTGCGCTGAGCGATGCGACTGAGGAGTTGGTCGAGCAGAAGGTTGACTTGTTTGTCAACTCTCAGTGAGTTTCATTACCTAATTTCAATGGAGAGCTGTCACTGATACTTTAAAATAGAAACCTGACAATATTCTCCCCCGCGGCCGAGTCCGGCCTCACAATCCCCTACCCCCAGATCAGCATCCACGCCATCAAGACCCTCAGCGGTCCCGACGGCGCAAAGTATGGCTCAGTTTATGTCCAGCTGGAACTTGCTGAAGGCGGGTCAGACGAAGAGTTTGACCTCGTTGAGCTTACCTTGATCCCGCCAGCTGCGGCACCCTCGCCAGAGCAAGCAACGGAGGAGAGCGGGATTGCGGCTGCACCAAAGCCTAAGTCGGAGACTACGAAGCTGTTTGAGGCTATCTCGGAGTGTTCGAACTTGAACCCCGATCCGGTGGACCAGGATGATGAGGACGAGGATGAGAACGGCGGGAGAATCATCTTTGAGGGAGACCTCGAGACGGTGGAGGGATTCACAGGGGTATTTGCGGGTGCTAACGACGGGGGGCTGCCGCCTGCTTTACCTGGGAGCGGGGGCTGGATTACGGCGGAGAATGTGCATGAGTACTTTGACGCAGATGGCAACTGGATTGGTGGTGGGCCGGAGGAGGAGGAGGAGGAAGTGATCAGTGGGGAGCTGGGTGACGGCGCGGGCGCTGTTCATGGGCGGGACGAGGAGCAAAATGTTAATGGGCAGGAGGGGCAGGAGGGGCAGGAGGAGGGGGACAGTAAGCGGGTCAGGCGGGAGTAAAGAGGTGGTATTTGGTGAAGACGGCGTCGGGGTCCAAAGTTGGCGTACGGATGAAAGAAAGGACTACAAGGCTTCTTGTGGTTAGAATGGTGGGAAGACCACTCAATCCACCTGGTACGATTGGCTCGGGAATTCCTCTTGGAGACAATGGATTCTAGTGACACAGCAGAGTCCAATTCGCTCTTCACCTTCTTTTCTGCCAAGCCAGGACCCCTATCTACACACAACAATCACGCGGCCAACGAGAGCAAAATGTCACATTCATCTCCCACAAGATATCATCCGCATTCAGGAGCCAAGACCCCGGCACTTGTATGTGTGGCGTTCGGAGATTATTTTTGCCTAGCATAAAGAAGCTTTCGCATACGAGGTCGTGTCTCCTGGGCACATTTATCCGAATATGCGCAACCAATCACCCAGTGCTTCCCCAGATTTAGGAGCAGTCTTGGCCAATGGGCTCCCGCTGACACTCCAAGCACCCCGGATTCTTAATATAGCACTATCTTATTGCTTTCCCATGGGGGATATTCCTGGCTTTCTCCTTATTGCTCCACACGACCGAATGCACACGTCTCTTGCTGTATTTGATTATGAACAAGGGTTCGGCAGTTGATCTGCAGCCAGCTCAGGACCCTCAGGATGTGAGAGGAGGCAGCTGACTGTGAAGGTGGAGCTGATATAAAGCGAAATAAAGATGTTGCTTCCCCCTTCCCTGACTGCTGGTTTCCGAGATAAAGTGAACATCATATCTCCTGTCATCAAGTCATCAACATATCACCATGGTGTCTCTCACCTCTCTTCTCATAACCTTCTCGGCTGCCGCCGGAGCTCTGGCTCAGAACTACTTCTGGAGCAGCTGGAGTGACGGCAAGCCGAAGCTGCAGACGACAAATGGCCAAGGAGGCAAGTTCAGCATCAAGTGGTCTGGCGACAAGGGGAACTTTGTGATAGGAAAGGGCTGGAATCCCGGGAGCAGCAGGTTTGTCTCTCATTTCTTCCCCCTTTGGGCAATCATCGCATGTTTACTTTCCAGCAAAATAGAGAGGTAGTCTACTCCGGCACCTTCGAGCCCATAGGCAACGGGTACCTCGCCGTCTACGGATGGACCACCAATCCGCTCGTTGAGTACTACATCATCGAGGCCCACGGCGACCACCACCCATCTGACAACCCGGAGGCCAAGATCAAAGGCAATGTTACGAGCGATGGGGGCGTGTATGAGATCATGACGAAGCGCCGCGTCAACAAGCCGTCGATTGTGGGCACGGCGAGCTTTGACCAGTACTGGAGTATTCGTTACGACCAGCGGGTGGGCGGGACGGTCACCACGGGGAATCACTTCAAGGCGTGGGAGCAGGCGGGTTTGAAGATGGGGAGACATAACTACATGATTGTGGCCGTGGAGGGGCAGGATAGTAGCGGGAGTGCGAGTATTACTGTGGGTGTCCCGCCTGCGCCGGCGGTGACGGGTGCTGCTTAGAGAGAGATTGAATGTCGGTATTGGTTGAATTCAGATCATGACGTGTTGCATGGGAAAGTTAAAAGTGAAAATTGAAAAAAATAACAAAACAAAGACCAGTCCTCGCATGGGAATATAGTCTCACAACGCCTAGTTCATTGTTCGACAATATGCTACTGTTTGTATGAGCGAGAATGCTGACCGTTGCACTACATGGACTGTTCTTTGTTGCTAATGAAGACCGATATTCAAGATTATATGGAGGGTGCCTCGCTCCAGGCGCTGGTTTCCATACCGTATGTGCTTACTTTGCCGAAGTGAACTTCCATGAGCTATCCATCCCAGCTCACTTCTCATCCTGCTGATAAGATGCACTGCAGGGAAGTCGGTAGGTGGGATCATCTCGGCTCCGAAGGTTTCATGAGAACTATACTTGAATGAGAGATAGGTACTCCCTTCTTCGATGAACGCAGAACTCCCGCATTGATCTGATATTGATACAGGTATCTTCCCTACATTAGGAGTTTGTTGTTCACTAAATGCATCGTGGGGAATATTCTCGGAGCCGCTGAAAACAGAAAACTCACCGCAATAAACGATAAGCTAGTGAGCACGCCAAAAACGTTGAGATCCAGCCGAACGGTTTTGTCTTCAAACGGTTCAGACGGTTCCAAACCCTCCCTCTCTTGTTCCTGGTTGGCCTTGAAGACTAAAATAGACGCCGTACTGCACCTCAGCCCCCTTGACCAGTCCGTCGGATTCCCGAGCCCACGGACGGGGAGACGATCATCTATCCTCCCAACCCGTTGTGCTTTGCATGAAATCTTCCCATGTTTCCAAAAACCGTTTTGGGTACATACTGAAATGCAGACTTCGGTGAGGGAACCCATCTCATTCATTCCTCCACGCGGCAGTGCATACTCGCATTATACAGACTTTCGATCCATCATGTTTCGTCGGGTCTCTGGTAGGGCAGTATGGCCCGGCCTCACGGATCAGCTCCCGCTTTTCGCTTACCGTCTACAACCCGGCTTCGAAACCGTTGGGCTTTTAAGACTCCAAGAACTTCCTAGAGTGTTGGACAGTCGATGAGCAGCAGCAGCATTGACCCTTGTGTGTCTTGACATTCGTTACCCAACTGAAGTGTCTTGGATTTTTTCCCAAGCATTCACCGTCTTTCGTTGAGCTTTCTACAATCGTTACATTTGTCCCTCGTTCCTATTATGGCTCCACGCAGCGCCGACACACACGCACACGGTCCGCTGGCATCGCAGCCTTCCAACAGAACACTCATCGACGCTGACCGCCCAGGCACCACGATAGGGAATCGCTACCATGCCTACCTCAGCAGCGAGTCCACGCGCGTCCCTTCCACACCAAACACACCTGAGAAGAGATCTCCTGGGTTTGGCGAGGGATACGGCGACAACCAGGCAGCAGCAGTGTCAAACCCTCTGGACCTGCCAGAGAGCGAATATCCGCAAGGATGGACCTTTACATTCATCATTGTCGCGTTGGTTCTCAGCATCTTTCTGGTCTCTCTCGACATGGTATTGTCTGCTCAAACCCCCCAACTATACAAGTTCTTTTGCTAACATAGCCTACCCAAGACAATCGTCGCAACCGCCATCCCCAAAATCACAGACGAATTCGACGGCCTCCAAGATGTCGCCTGGTACGGCGCCGCCTTCTTCATGACCGTCGGCGGGTTCCAGTCAACCTGGGGCAAAGTCTTCAAGTACTTCCCCCTGAAAATCAGCTTCCTGCTCTCCATCTTCATCTTTGAGCTCGGCAGCCTGCTGTGCGGCGTCGCACCCAACTCCAAAGTCCTCATCATCGGGCGCGCCGTGGCTGGCATCGGCGCTGCCGGAATCGGCTCGGGGGCATACACCATCATCGCGTTCTCCGCGTCTCCCAAGAAAAGACCCGTATTTACCGGAATCATCGGTACCTCCTACGGGGTCGCCGCTGTCATCGGCCCTCTCATCGGCGGTGCGTTCGCCGACCACGTCACCTGGCGGTGGTGCTTCTACATCAACCTCCCCATCGGCGGTCTCTCCGCTCTTCTCATCACCTTCCTCTTCACCGCCCCCGCAGGCGCCAAACCCGTCCAAGCACCACTGAAAGAAAAAATCCTGCAAATGGACCCCCTCGGCACGGCCATCATCATGGGGGGTGTCATCACTTACATCCTGGCGCTGCAGTACGGCGGCCAGACCGAGGCTTGGAGCGATCCTGACGTGATCGGGCTGCTCGTCGGGTTCATTCTTATCTTCATCCTCTTTGGTGTCTGGGAGTGGTATAACGGGGAGCGCTCGATGGTGGTTCCTCGCCTTTTTCGTCGACGCGCGGTTTGGGTATGCTCGCTGTACTCACTCCTCTTTGCTGGGTCGTACTTTGTCGTCATTTACTATCTCCCTATTTACTTTCAAGCTATCGATAACACCAGCCCTACCGAGTCGGGTGTGCGTAATCTTCCCCTGATTCTTTCTGTCACGGTGGCCACGATTATTGGCGGTGCGGCGGTGTCCGCTACCGGCTACGCGACTCCTCTCGCTGTGGGCGGTGCCGCCATCGCTACTATCGCTGCCGGACTGCTTTACACCCTTGATATCGGCACAGGCACCGCGAAGTGGGTTGGTTACCAGATTCTGGGGGGTATTGCTTGGGGCGCGGCTTTCCAGATTCCGATTATCGTCAGCCAGGCCACGGCCGCACCGGAGGATCTCTCTTCAATTACTGCAATTGTGCTCTGTAAGTTCTTTCCGCCCCATCACTCATCACCCAAACTAATATCATCATAGTCTTCCAAACCGTCGGCGGCGCCTTCTGGGTCTCAGCCGCTCAATCGGCCTTTGTCAACCAACTGGTCAAGACCCTAGCAATTTCCGCACCAGACGTCGAGCCCATGTCTGTCCTAGGAGTCGGCGTCACGCAGATCCGCGAATTTTTCCCCGCTGAGCAAGTACCGGGGATTCTCATCGCGTATATGGTGGGCATCAAGACGGCGATTGCCATTGCCATTGGTGCAGTGGGGTTCTCGTTGATTGTTAGCTTGTTCTTCAGCTGGAAGAGGCTGAACCCAGAGACTTTGCGGGCTGGGACTGGTGCTTAACTTTTTTCTTTTGTCTTTTGCTTTTTTTTTCGGGGCGGTAGTAATGTAATGAGAAGGATGGATGCAGTTTGTTGTTGGGGAGTCAAGGATACCAAATGGGGATGGCGAAATCCAGTATGTAGACTGGATTTCCTCACAGTCTGGGGATTTGGAGTATGCATTTATCAAAAATATAGAAAATAATCAAATCAGACGTATAAATTACAATCGGATTCCTATGCACATGATCGTTGTGAGGATGGGTTGATGTCCATTCAGGGGTAAGTTGTACGGAGGTATCCATTCAGGGGTAAGTTGTACGGAGGTATCCATTCAGGGGTAAGCTCTCGGGTGGTTGCCACGGCAACAGGGACCCCTTTACTTTCCGAGGAGTCACTCTTAAAGTCCAACATTTCTACGAAAAATAAAGAGGAAACGTTCCACAGTGGCGTGGATTGAAAGAATAGCACATTCCCTTGAGAACCTGGAAAAGAAGACGGCTTCTCTCAAGAGGTCCCAAGTACTGCATTTGGCACTGATATGTAAGGTACATGAATCACCTGCTGCTTGACTTGGTACAGAGCTTGCAGCCAACCACCCAACACCACTGCGCAATAATGTCTCGGTCAGCTGCACCTTGTTTGGAGTGCATTCATTGATACTATTGCAAGAGTTCATGCAGGGCGGTGCACTACATGTAGGTAGGTACTTATATGCGCGGACAGGCGGAGAAAAGAAGCTTTGCACCGCCGGGCCTTGGACAACCACTTGAAACCACCGCCCACCACCAGCACCACGCCGCCGCCGTCGGATAGTCTGCGGCTTCACTTTGGATCCCCGTTTGTCCGCCCTAACCTGGCATCTTGCTTTCTTGCTTTCGGGGAACCATTGTAGAGCCATGATCATCATCGGCATCTTCATATCGCTACCTAGGCATCAAAGTTTCACTCATCACTCAACTGACCAATCGCAAAACCCATCCGCGCTATCCCCCGGGTAGCCCGGCCCTAGCCCAGTCTCGTCAGAGGAGCTGCCCGTCCCAGCGCTGGTTGCGCCTCTCATCAACGAGTCGAAGAACGCCAGGTCTACGCCTTGCAATGCCCAGTCGTCTGAGCCCGCGGTCAAACCGGGGTAAAGATACTGCTGCTCAATAGCGTCACTGACGGCCGCTGAGAAGCTTGGGGATGCGAATTGGTTGCTTTCTTGGATCATCATCATTGCCGCCTGTTGTTCTGGTTGGAGTGATGAATAGGCGTTGGATGAAGATGCTGCGGTTGGAGTGCTAGCATAAAAGACGGGCTGGGCTGTGGTTTGTGCGGGACAGGCTGATAATGGAGGGAGGATACTTGAGCCGAGGGTGCGCATTTCGTTCAGGGTGTGATACGAAACTTCCCTTTCTAGTTGGGCGTTTGCTGTTGTTGGTGTGGCAGTGGCGGCCTGGGGGGTAGAGGTTTCCTTGGAGATGATGCCCTCGGCGGCAATCCTGACTACTCCGAAATATGGGATGCAGACACGAAGAACATTCTCCCCGTTGCTAGAGTTATGTTGTTCTGCCGCGGATTGGACGCCACTGGTCCCGGAACTGTGACGACCTTCCGCCGCATCGGCTTCGATGGCCAGTAGTCTGCGCAACAGTCCGGCGCTCTTTTCGGCCAGTGCATCTACATTAACATCGTGTGCCGTTTCTAACGTTTCCAGCAGACCCTCTACCATGGCGCGATCGCTGAGGCGCTGGTGGGCGAGCATGTTATCCCCTGGTCGTTGGCGGTGTCCATCAATGTGTGCCAACAGAAGTGTCATTCCTGCCATGAGGGCGTAAAAGTCGACAGATCGACAGCAAAACGAGACAATCTTTTGAGTTCGGAACAGGGCGTAGCGGGATAAAAGCTCTCGAGAGGAGGTGACGCAGGTATTTCTGCTGTACTCAAACCTGCCTCTCTCAAGCGTGCGAGAGTTGGCTCTCAGCATATAAGGGAGGTGCAGCTGGTTGAGCAGATTGTAGTGGTAAACTTGGCGAAGAAGCTGCCATATCCGGACAAACAACTCGTTCAGATTCTCGCCAGCGCCCGCCACATCAGGTGGCAGCCACCACTTCGCCGGCAGCTGCTGGGCTGCTTTCTGCAACTCCAAGTCAATCTCCTTGGTGGAAGCATAGTCTTGAGTAGCAATATCGGACTCGTTGCGCTCGAGAATGCGGCCTGAAAGCGCAACTTGGGTGCGTTCAAGCCGGCCCATTGGCGTATCAGAGGCCATGGCAGCACCGGAAGCCATCGAAGTGTCAAGGGTCGATTGGGGGAGTCCAAGCATAAGAGATAACATCCGATCTCCAGCAACAAGACGATACCACATGTACTGCGGACATGGCGGTTTTCTCGGGTCCAGAACCTTGACGGGCTGGCGGTGGTGGCTTCGGTGGACGCCCATAAGCTGGGCAACGGTAATGGCTCTGCGGAGCGCAAGCCAAGAACGACGTAGATTCCCGCAGTTCGCTTGGAAGAGTCCTTCCATAAGAATGCAGTGAAGTGACTCAATAGAGCCGAGCAGTTCATCATTGGTGGTCACCAGACGAATGGCTGCATCGGCCAGCTTCCGCATGATGTCACGGAAAGGCTCGGAAAGGCCCTGCATAAGCTGTATGGCGCTCGGATGGACATACTGCAAGGCAGTTGCGAGCAGAAGCATGTGTCGAGCCATCAGAACTGGGTGTAAGTTTGGGGCGGGAAGCTTGAACAGGTTCAAGGGGTTGAGATGTGAGTCGTCTTGCGTGGAACCTGGATATATCGGAACCGTCATCATCAAGCTAATGATGGCAGCTTTGTCTCCCCCACAGCTGTAGATGATCTTTAGGTCACGACACGCCGGGAAAGCCGTTTGCAATACTTCGGTAAGGCGCTCATTTTTCAGCCCGTTACTTAGACACTGCTGGAACATGAATGCCTTGGCTGCACACTGGCCCACATGTGGGCGCGGCGCATCAAGGTCTTCATTTTCGAGGTCTAGTGCGTCCTAGGGAGGGGTAAACAACTGTCATCGGTCAAAGAGTTACAGTCAAGAAACATACCTGGGAAGATTCAAGAATGGCCAATGGCCGGGTCGGGGGCTCGGAATCAGATGAACCAGGAGTGAGCACTCCGGGGTTCGGATCGTGGCTCGCATCAGTCGGGGCCACACTGATAGTGCCATCGGCACCTACTTTCTTGACCAGTTGCTCTATCAGTGCTTCCACACGGACGATCCTGTCACCCATTTGGCGGCCTTTGTCTGCTGGTAACGACACCTCTTCGGGATATTCTTGACCGATACAGGTCGCACCACGGCGCTGACAACCGACACACACGGTATCCGTTTCGGCGCCGAAATTACATCGAATCTTTCGCCGTTTACATTCCCAACAGCTCCGAGTACCCTTCCGTATCCTGCGGCGCTTGGAGTCTGGTCCAGCCTCCGTCCCCGCCCGGTCAGGGGAAGGGGCCTCATGTGAAGCCAGAACAGCAACTTTCTCCATTATCTAAGTATTATACAGGCCTGTTCGTACTGAGAGTTTGCAATGTTTAGTATGCGGACCTCGTCGGTATGGCTGGTGATGATAGAGTCAAGGGTTCGGGTTCCGTGTGGGCTTGGAGGTTAACATGAATACGCCAAGACCATATCAGTGAATGCTGCAGCGGGAATACTCAATGAGTGCATGCATGAGGCACTGTTTGCCGCGAAGGTGTAGGTAAAAGAGATAGGGTCCGAACCGGCGGAACGGTACGGGTGCGCTGTGCTTTTGGAGTCTCGTCCTCCGTCTCCTTTTCATCCACCTTCTCTCTTCCTCCGCCGAGACGGCGGAACAACCGGCGGTATCACTACCCCTGTTGGGACTGGATGACAAATGGGCGGCACACAATGACCAACTCTGATTGGCGAGCTGCTGCATGTTGGGGGCCATATCTCCAGCTCGCACCAGGCTGACGACACTCATGAGGGTGAACAACCTCAAGAGGCTCGAGAAGCGGCCGATGAGGAATCGGCAGATCAGCCTTGTAGGATGCTCGATTTATCGGTAGGGAAACTGGCTCGACCCTGGCAGCTTTCAACTATGCTTCTTCTGGTTCCTTTAATTCCGATGGCACCCGGGACTAAATTGAGTACTCGTAGAACGTACAAGTGGGACTGGTATGGAGCAATTGGAGTGACTGGGTGGTTATGAGTCCGACCCAACGAATCCCGGGTCGAGATAAGATTGTAAACTGGTGTGCTAGGTTTGTTTCCTCAAATAAACGTCAAGTCATAGTGTTTATACACCTAAGTCGACGATGACATCTCCGGCTTCTGCTGTGGCAGGTAAGAAATCTGGTTTCGGCGATCGGTAAGGCAATGATTGGGGTTGTGTGGCTGTAGGGAACTGACGTGAACCCTATTATTCCCTAAGTTCCCCGAGTTTAACAACTTGCGTGGTTACGCAGAGATTCTGGTCTATTGCGGTTTGGAAATCGAGCATCAACCCATTGCTTCTTTTTTTGCTTGGGTGCTGCTACATCCGAGGTTGTTTTCGATCTTCGATTTTGGCGTGGCGGAGAACGAGCGTGCCTGGTGCGATGGAGGTGAGTGCCCTGGTCACAAGAGGATCGAGTGTCGACTTCACTTCACGCACCTTCCGATTGAAAATCTAGATACGGCCGATCACTGGCAGGTCACAGCCTGATCCAAATGCCTCAATTAGGCATTCGAGTCCCACATGAACCACTGCAGGCTGAGATTACGGCTTTCAGCAAAGAGAAAGAAAAAAGTCTATGGTTCGGCGGTATCGAGTCTGATCACTTTCAAGGTTGCAGCGTGCGTTTTGCCTCTTGGGATTTCGTACGTTCCATAAATAACCGCCGTCTCACGATTTAAGTTTCCACAGGATAGCGTCCGCTCAGACACTGCATCATGTCCCCGGGCACTACACAAGCGCATGCCGTCCCTTCGAGTTACTTTAGACTTCTTCTCGGTGATTACCCCGATGACTTGGGTAGAGCGCAGCAATAAGATGGGACTCTGGCGCAATCATGCCCCGTTGCATGTTTTCTTGTCCGGAGTCTGGGGCGTCCATTCTTTTGCTTCATCCGCAGTCATTCGTTTACTCTCTTTCTCCAGCCAAGGCCCATGGTAATTTGTTGAAGCTGAAGATCTTGAGATGCCGGGTTGGAAACATGCCTTCTCCCTTACACGCGACGAAGTCAAGGCAGCCACACCGCCAGGAACAGTTCGTCTGATAGGTACGCGAACATATACCCCTGAGACCTCTTACATCCGAGTCCCGACTCTAAATTTCGAAACAGAACCCACCGCTGCCTCCGAAGATGGAAGACATGTCGACCGCATTTCCAAGTACCCGCTCCCAACCGTGGATCCAGCTGACCCCCTGAACTGGGCTCCTTGGAGAAAAGTTGCTTGCATGTTCTCGGTGTCTCTGTACGCCTTTTCGTCAAACTTTGTAGCAGCATGTATCGCACCGGCACTCCCAGCATGGAACATAGCGTTCCCAGACAAGCCCAGGGAGTTGTTGCAGCTGATGCAATTCGTTGCGGTATGTATCTGCCCTGGACCCGGCAAAGAATACTCTTGCAAGACGACTGACTGAGATATCCAGTATAACGTTCTGCTTCTCGGTCTTGGCAATGTGTTCTTGGTGCCAGTAGCGAATATCTTTGGCCGGCGCATCGTGATTCTCATTTCGACACTGACCCTTTTCATCTCTTCGGCATGCGGTGCCTCTACCTCGAACTTTTATGGCGTACTAGTGATTAGAATGCTCCAGGGAATTGGTAGCTCGGCTTCCGAGACTGTGATCCCAGCCATCGTCGGGGAGATGTTCTTCGTACACGAACGTGGGGCTTGGATGGTAGTTATTGCCCACTGATAGATCACTCTGAGCAGACAGCTGACAGAATTGTACAGGCATTCTACACAGGCTCACTCGCAAGCGGTTCCGTTGTGGGCGGTATCTCTGGCGGTTACATTGCACTGCGTCTCGGCTGGTTTCCGCTCTTTTGGGTTTGCGCAATACTCACCGGCCTCACATTCATGTGTAGTGTGCTGTTTGTGCCCGAAACTATTTATGAGCGAGGTGCACACTGTCTACCTATTCAAAGGAATCTCCCGAGGCCCTCCCGCTATATGCCGCGAACTCCCGTACCGTATCTCAGTCTTGTCACACTCCCGTCCATGCGCCTGACGCTCCCGTCGCGGTTTCGATGGACAGGAGTGCTGGAGCGAGACTTGACTTGGTATCAGCCATCGTCCTCGGGCGATCTGGCATCTACGGCAGTTGCTCCCGCACGAGTCTCGAAGCAGCCAAGATCATCACCAGCGACCATCCCTACAACAGTCCCTACAACAACAACAACAACAACAACAACAACAACATATTCCCGTCCGCCGTATACGTTTTCCGACTCGCTGAAATTCGGCATGTATAGGGGCAGAATCAAGTATCAGTTCATGAAGCCGTGGTATACACTCCGCCTTCCCGCCGTTTGGGTTGCTAGTTGTCAATATGGTGGGTTGGTTGGGGCTGCGGCCGTTATATCAACCGTTGGCCCAGAGATCCTGATTTTGCCCCCTTACAACTGGGGTGAAACCACAGGATTGCTATTCATCGGTGCTTTGGTGGGTATTGTGGCAGGAGCCCTTTGCACTGGGTTGTTGGCAGATCGCCGACTTAAGGAGTTTGCTAGGACTCAGGATCACGGCTACGCAGAACCCGAGACTAGACTGCCCATCATGTTGCCCGCCTTGGCGATAGGTACTGGCGGCCTGTTGGTCTTTGGGTTTTGTGCGCAAAATCCCGGAGAGTATCAGTGGGTTGGACTCGAGTTCGCCTATGGCATGGTCGCCTTTGCGCTCGCCCAAGTGCCATCGCTATGGTTCAGCTACGTAAGTGCTTTTTTTCTCTCATGTATACATATGTTCGGTATGCGAGTTCAGGCTAACCGTGTCACGATACAGCTTATCGATGCATATAACCAGCTGGCTAGTGACTGCTTCGTCATGATTTGTATTCTTCGCGGCATTGTGCCGTTTATTTGGGTAATATTCGTCACGCAGTGGGTTCAGCGGGATGGCTATTTAATTCCTTTTGGAGGGTTCACGGTAATCATGGGGGTCTTTTCGTTGGCGATTGTTCCACTGCTTTGGGCCGGCAAGAGGATGCGGATTGCCACCGCGAGGTATGTTGTGGGTAATCAATAGTTTATTTTTCATATTACTGGGTGTTAAGGAGTAATTCGGCGTTATCCTCCTTGAGTAATAGAAACGAACCTGCTTTTTTCTACCATCTTCAGGGTGGCTCCTTCATCGCCCAACACACGCGGTGCCCTCTTTCCTTCTTCATGAGAATAGAGACCCATTCAGTTGAAATGATTTATCGTAGCCACTACGAAAGGAAGCCGCACTGGAAGTGTCTGTGGTCGGCCTATCCACCGAATCTGGAATAAATCTCTCCGGGTCTGCAACAGGCAGCAAATATTACACCTCTCTCCTCTGCGTTCTCCCCACCTCCAGTTGGTCACGGCCTCCATCAAACATTATTCATCCCTTTCCCCCGAAAAGACAGTTCCCATCAGGCATTATACACCCCTCTCTCCGAACAAGACAGTTCCCATTATCAGCAAAGCCTTTTCGACCGAGACTCACATAGCCACCATGTCACTCGCGACCTTTACACTGACAACACTGACAACTCTTGTCCCATCAATAACGCCATCGACGACAACTGTGTTGAGATACGATGACGGCGAGCTTGAAAGAGCGATTGAGGGGCAAAAAAGGGAATGTCTAATCAAGGTACGTCGTGTGTTTAGTACCCGTGTCAATTCTTTTAGACTCCCATTGTTCACATTTACCGACATCGCCAAACAGATGACCTGGAACTGGCACACGGTCGATGCCTGCTTTCTTGCCGAAAGGTGGCAGGTCAGATCGGCCGGCCACATGGCCATGATCTGCATCAGCGTTCTGCTCCTCGCTGTCCTCCTCGAAGCGTTCCGCAGGCTTGTCAAAGAATACGACCACTACCTCATACGCAGGCACAAAAAACGCTTACCGGGCAGCAGTGACCCATTGTACCCTGCCGCCCGGGGAATGGACTTTGAGCTGACCGGCCTTGCCAACCCCCCTCCCACAAATCCTCCTGCCACGAATCCTCCTCCCACGAATACCCTTCCCACATCTCTCAGCCCGAAACCCATTACGAACAAACCAGTCGTGGCCCCAGACCCGCAGCAGCAGAACCGACCTCTCCTGGCAGAAAACATACAGCCCAAGCCACTGCCGGAGCAGCAGACACCACAAGATGAGGAGGGTGTGCTAGCGGGACAAAATGACGGTGGCAGCTCGTCGAGAAGTAGCCCGTCCCACAACCGCAAACCCTCTCAGAATGACGCGTGGAAGAACAAACACGACGGACACCCTCACTCTCGGAATAACTCCAGCTACAGTGCTAGAGTTGGCCCGATCAAATACTCGGTTGACTCGACGGGTATTCCTGCACCCGAAGCCAGAAAAAAGCCGGAAGCAAGACCCTACAGGCCGTATAATATCTCGCTCAAGAAAAAGTACAAGGTCTACCGGCCGAGTTTCGGGGCGCAGCTGCTCCGGGCTCTCTTGCGCGCGATGCACTTTGCCATTGCGTATATTGTCATGCTGTACGTTTGCTCTGCTCCCTATTTCTTGAGAATCACGACCGGTTACTGACAGTCCAGTCTTGGCATGTACTACAACGGATACATTCTCCTCTGCATCTTTCTCGGGGTCTTTTTCGGATTCCTGCTCTTCCACTGGACCCGTCTTGAGGAGTAAGTCTATTCTGGCCTGATGCAAGGGTTCTCGAGCTGACATTATCTTCTGCCGCAGAGGAAGTAAACACGACATCGATCATGCTGATGAGGCTACCGGGTGCTGTTGTGGGTAATGCCAATAAGACTGTTTGCAGTGCGATCAGAATGGGATTGTTCCGAGCGTCGGTTGAACAGGTTGGTCAATGTCACAGGACATGATGAAGGGCGGTGAAGGGAGGACTTGTTGTGTGTGTATTGCCTAAGAAGAAACCGTGATAACCTTAAAAAGTAGTCTTAATAGTATCAATGTTCGCGAAAATGACAGAGTTGTCTGCTGCTCAGGTCGACTTTGCTCGCTGGGAACCATGTTCCTCCATGAGATGCCGACTAAGTTGCCAGGGGGAAAAGGGGGTGGGTAAATAAACACTCGAGCGTTCGCCCGCCAAGTTTGGACCGAATTCAGCATTGGATCGATTCCCGAATTGCAGTCTTCCAAGAGCATCATCTTGAGAGATTTAGTGCATTGCATAAGGTCTTTGCATTTCTCTCGTTCCAGCCTCATAACATCTCGATCGTTCAACATCATGAAAACATACATGGGGGTATCAAGAGCTATACACACACAAAAACCGCCAAACCGAAAAAGAAACCTCAAACCCGCAATCCCATCGCCACAGTTATAACAGTTATCAAAGTTACCACAATCGCTCCCGCCCTGTTTCCGTTCTCAGCAGCAGCACCGGCAGTCGAAGCCGTAGTTTGTACGTCTCCCCCCTCACCCCCCTCAGCTGCCCCAGTTGCACCAGGAGAGTTGGGGTCAGTAGTAGTCGTCGTGACCGGCCCCTCCCACGCTTTGTGCGTGTTAGGAATCTTGTCCTTGAACTCTTTCGAAAAGTACGCGGCGCAGACGGCCGGGGTCGGGTAGTTGCTCCACTCGCCGTCGAAGCAGGTGTATTTGTCCTGAAACACGGTCCATACTGCTCCTTGGGGCTGGGCGTAGAGGGTGTCATGCTTGAAATTCCAGGATCCTGTCGTGGTGGTTTCGAATTGGTCACCACGTTTCCGTTTCTTGTCCCAGACTTGGTGGTCGGTCCACATCTTCATCGTGAGGGATTCTTTTCCGGAGAGGGCAGTGACGGATGTTCCGACGCAGCCGGGCATGGGGTAGAGTTGGACGGTTTGTAAACGGCCAGCAGCGGAGGTGTACGAGGTGCGGATGTCGATGTCTGTGTTGTAGGTGAAATGGTACCCCCCTACAGAAGGGCAGCAGTGGATGCCTGTGGCGGTTACGTCGTAGGTTTTTGTGGGGGAGGGGATGTTGTAGGCGTAGGTTGGTTCGTCAAAGGGCATGGAGGTCCAGGTGGAGGCGGTGGTGTAGCCTATGGGACAGGCTGCGTAGAAAGTTGAGGAGGAATCGGGGCCGAGGTGGCGGCCGGGGTAGCGGGTTTGGTAGCATTCTGGGTGGTTGGTGACGTCTGGCTCGCCGAGCTCGGTGAGGGTGCATTGGAGCCAGGTGTTGGAGCGGAGAGACCAGTCGACGTAGCAGCTAGTGGAGACGTGCCAGAGGTTGGAAGGGTTGAGGCAGGAAGGGTCGGGGGTGAAGGTTGTGGTTGGGAACGGGGGTGGAGGGGAGTAGGAGACTGAAAGAGTAGGGGTGGGGACACGGTCCGGGGGAGGAGGGAAGGGGTTGCTGGGGGAGCAGGCGAGGCCGTAGCAGGTCGAGGTTGTGTTCCTGCCGGGGTAGACGTATTTGATAACCGTCGCGGCGATGGCGTGGAGGGTGTCGGTTTCGTAGTTCCAGGCTACGTCGGTGGTGGCTAGGGTTCTTTCGGCGGAGACGCGGGTGCCGTCGATCGTTTTGGAGATGTAAGTGTCCCCCTTGGTCAAAGTGACGGTTTGCCCGGAGAGAGGTTGGACGGAGGTGGCTCTGCAGAGGAGCTGGTCCAGGTAGGTGCGCACGGTGGTTGGGACGCCGTCGGCGGGGGCGGAAAAGTCGTAGGCGGTGGGACAGCAGTAGCTCTGAACCAAAGAGACGTCTTGGAGCTGGGTGTTGGTGGTCGAGTAGATGGGGGTGAAGCCGCTGGGACAGTCGCTCCAGGCTACGCGGGCGTGGGAAGAGACGCCGGGGTCGTTCATATTACACGGCCGTTGGTCGTAGAGGCTCGCTGGTCCTAGGAGGTAAGGGGCACATTTGGTGGACGCGGATTGTTCCCTGCATCCCAGGGTGAACATCCAGAGGTTGGTGGAGGTGAAGCATGTTGGGTGCGGCGTGAAGACGCTCGTGATGGTGGGTTGTAGTGTTGATGCCATTTCTGCGAGTGGTCACGATTGTTTACAGTTCGCCTCATTTGGCGATTACTACACGGCCGAGCTCATAGAAACTGAATAGAGGGGCGTCTTCATGATTTTGTAGTGAGCTAATCAAAGGTAGCCAAGATTCATAGTGGCCCCGCGCTCATCCTGCCTCCCCAGTTTCTCACGAAATCCAATCCGCATCCATCTTGGCCAGGAACTGTGAGTCGTTCTGTGTTGCCTGTTGTGTGCTGGTTACCGTTGTTTACCCCTGTCAAGCGGGCTGACTAGGCGTTATTCCCGGTTAGCACGGCACTTGCACGGTAAGCTGCAGAAGGTATTACTTATGTTGCGAGCGAGGTCTTGCTGGCACTGGGGTATGGTATTTTACTTCAAGATGCGGGAAGTCTTTCATGACCGGTGGTTTACTTCTGCAAGTGTAGAGAATGGCCTTCTCATCAAGTTGTAACAAGCTTCTGCCCAAGAGACGGGATGGTGGATTTGCTTGTGGTGAGTTCTTGTCCCCAATCCAAGGAAGCCAGGGATGGGCTGGAGAGCTTCAGCGGGGATGAAGCTCCAAAGCTGGAGCAGGGGTCAAGTTCAGGCGGGGCACATTCTTATCTGCCGCTCCCCACCGCCAAAAATTTCTGGGGAATGGTGAACCGAGCGCTCTGCAGGCGTTTCTGCACATTCTGCTGGAGCCTGCGACCCAGATCCATTCCCATCCCAATTCTCAAACGGAAAACAACAGAAACGAAGCAATTGGTCCACCGAACAAAGCAAATACATAGCACAAACATGGCAGGCACATCAACAAAGAAGCGCTCTATTAGCGACGGCCCCAAGGGCAAGGCCCAGCGGCCGACCAAGAAGCAAAGACAGATGGCCGCATACCACAGCAGTTCCGAAGAGGACGAGTCCGACAACGAGGAGGGCGGCGGCGCTCTTCCCGCAAACCTTCTCGACTCCGAGGAAGAGGACTTTGATAATCTCGAAGCCGATGATGGTGCTTCGACAGGTGCTTCCGAATCAGACTCCGACTCCGAGGGCGAATCAGCACCGAAGCCGAAATCAAAAGAAACAGCAGCAGGGTCACAAAAGTCAAAACCGGAATTGAAACAAAAGAAGTTCGTCGCCAAGGACGCACCAGACTCGGCTGATGAGCAACAAGACGACGACGACGAAGGTTCAGAGGAGGATGAGGATGCGGATAGCCACAGTGATGAAGATGGCCTACGGAGTGGTGCAAATCGCGCCAAGTCGAAGCGCAATGACCCCGATGCTTTCGCAACGTCCATCTCCAAAATGCTTTCGAGCAAGCTTCCTACCTCCAAGCGGGCTGATCCCATCGTAGCTCGCAGCGCGGCGGCCGCGGCAAACTCGAAGCAGCTGGTCGACTCGGTGCTTGAGGCGAAGGCGCGCAAGAGACTTCGCGAGCAAAAGCGCTTGGCGATGGAAAAGGGCCGGGTGCGGGATGTATTGGTGGCCAGCACAACGCGCACGCTTAACATGGCGACGGGCGAGATTGAAGAGGTAGTGGAGGACGGCGCTGAGACCACAGGCCAAATCTTGGCGACCGAGAGGCGGCTGAGGAAAGTTGCGCAGCGCGGTGTTGTCAAGCTGTTCAATGCGGTGCGCGCCGCGCAAGTCAAGGCCACCGAGGCGGAACGGGCGGCTCGGGAAGAGGGCATTGTTGGCTCCAAGAGGAAGGAGGAGAAAATCACCGAGATGAGCAGGAAAGGTTTCCTGGATCTGATTGCGAATGGTGGCGGTGGATTGAAGAAGGGTGGGTTGGAGGAAGCATAGGGCGTCTCTGATATACTCTTTCCTGTGTTGGTTGTGTCGCCGAGTTTATAGCTGCTGTTTGGGAGCAGAATCGCTTGGTTGGTTCATCTTACATCTGGCGCCCTTCTTTGGGTGCCGACTATTCTTTTGTATATGTACACATGCTCGCCCAAGAGCCAAAAAAAAATCCAATACCCCTATACGACACCACAAGAGGGCCGTTCATCTAAGGAACCTATTGCAACAAAACCGGATGACCATGCGCAAACCCCATCCCTTTGGTATCTATGTAGTTTACTGTGCCTGGGCCCAATATCTCGCTCGAAAATGCCAACAAATTTACCGCCAAAGCCGAAGCCCTGAAGCAGGAACCACGAGTCCCATTTATCTGAAGTCGCCTGCCTGCAAGTTCCTTGTCATGGAGGGGAGCTTGACCACCAGGCCATCCAATTCGGGAGTCATGACAACCTGGCAGCCGAGACGACTGGTCTCCTGGAGGCCAAAGGCAAGGTCAAGCATGTCGTTCTCATCATCCTCAGGCTCGGGCATCTTGTCGTAAAAGTCCTGGTCGGTGACGATGACGTGGCATGTCGAGCAGGCACAAGACCCGCCGCATGCACCCTCCATCTCCAGATCATGAGCCTGGGCAATATCCAGGAGATTGTCCCCCTTGTTTACGGCAATCTTGTGCTCTTTGCCATCCTTGTCGATGAAGGTCACATAGAGCCTGAAGGGGTGCAGCAGGTCAGTCACAACGAGTCCAAGAAAAAGCAGAAACCAAAAGATTCATGAGATATGCCTACTCTTCGCCGGGCTTAGGGGGGTCGACGTGGCCATGGGACACTGAGGTCGACGTGGAGAAGCTGCGAGGTTGAATGTGGGATTGGGCAGCAGCAGCAGCAACCAGCGGTGCGCGGCGAGCCGAGGTGAGCTGCGAAGATTGGGCCGTCCAACTGGCGGTCGACCTGCTGTAACACCGGACCTGCTGCCGTGACTGTGCTAAGGAACTGAGCCTCAGGGCCGGAAGAGCCCTTGTAAAGAGTCTGGGAGTCGACATATTGGCGTAGATGGTATGGTTGGACTTGGTGATAACTTTTCGACCAGGATTTCCCTCTTTCGAAATAGAAAGAGAAAAAAAGTAGAAGAGAGGAAGCTGAGGAACCGGAACGGACCCGAAAGAGAGAGAAAAAGCAAACAGCTGCCCGAATGCCGGTGAGAACGAAGAACTACCAATCACCGCCCTCCCGCTCTCCTAGAGGCTCAATGTATACTCGACTCGCCCGTTGGTTGGCTGGAGTGTAACTCACTTCCTGCTCTGTACACAGTACAATACAGTCAGTTGAGTTGTAGTAATCTAATGAATTGCGACAGATGCGCACTAGGTACTTAGGTACTGTGTACGGAAACTGGAGTTTGCAGATGAAAAGTAGGCGTGTGTATACCGTGGAGGAGAGATGAGACGACAAAATAGTAGCAGTGAAGTTAGTCAAGGCAGGGAACTGCGTACAAAAAGTCTCCCTAGTATAGTACTGAATGAATATCTTCCTCCGCTACACACACAAGATCCGATCGAGTATCCAATTATCGAGATCACATTGGTAAAAATTTACCCACTGCATTCCCGCTGTCCCCGCGCTGATGACAATGGCCAAGGCCCCAAAGTTACTTATCGGATCCCCGATAATGCAATATTCTAGAACGCTAGTACAACGCTTGATCGCTTTGGGCGGCTCGCTTTTCTTATCGTCACAAATGATTGCACCTCATCCCGTCATGCATATGCGCAGTTAGACGCACATTCAAAATCCGTTGATACAAGATACGCGGTTTCCCCCACCTCTCAAGAGCTCCCAACCCAGGCCGGCCTGCTTCTGTCGTCGACACAAAAACAATCCCGCCGTCGACATATCATGCTTTTGCGACCGTAGCAGCAAACATGACAAACCACAACGACGGGGTCAACCCTCTAAGACCCTACTATATCCCCCCCACGATCGGTGAGCCTGTCGAGGCACCCCTCCCCCCGCCAGGACCGCGAGCCTTCGCCCAAACGGGCAACTCAACCAGCAACTATGCATCCAAGGCGCGCGATATCTTTTCCGACATCGACTACAAAGACTACATTGCCGAACCGTCGCCGTCGGTCGTGCAGACGGTTAAGGAATTGTTGGACGAGCTGCTATGGAAGTACACTTCGGTGTTGATGGCCCAGCCCTTCGATGTGGCCAAAACTCTCCTGCAAGTGAGGGCCCAAGATGACGTAGGAGGACTGGTTGCAGCAGCAGAGGCGGCCGCGGAAGAGGCAAGGCAGAAACAAATTGCTGCGAAAGAACGACAGCTTCCTACCTTTGACGACGAGGTATGGAATGAAAAGGTATGGAACCACCGGCTTCCGGATATCAATGAACCCAAAGTACCTTGCTGACAATCCCAACCGCAGAAACAAAACGACGACTCAGATTCCGATGCAGAGGAAATGGCGGCGTATTTTTCACATCCTCATCACCCACGAACTCCGTCCCCTACGCTCTCCCGGACTTCCACTGCCAGGTCGAGGGCCCAACTCGACCCAACCACTCCGGCCAAGCCGGTCTCCGTTCATCATCTAGCACTCCGCGGCCCGACCTCCGTTCTCGAGGTGATTGGTCAATTATGGCAGAAAGAAGCTGCTTGGGGTGTCTGGAAGGGTACAAACGCGACTTTTATCTACTCGGTATTACAGTCGTTGCTAGAGAACTGGTCTCGGAGTCTGCTCAGCGCCCTCTTCAATGTCCCAGACCTCGGCGTGAAGATCGACACAGATAGGCTCATTGATCTTGCCTCGCCATACCCCTGGGCATCTCTGTGTGTCGCCGCGGCTGCGTCGGTCGTCACGGGCTTGATCCTTTCTCCTCTGGACTTGGTCCGCACAAGGTAAGCCCAACGCCGGCTACCCCTCTTTGACCCTGTCACCAGAACTAACACAAACCCCTTTAGGATGATCGTCACATCCACCTCCCGCGCATCCCGGCGCACTCTCTCTGCTCTCCGCAGCCTTCCTTCCTACTTCTGCCCTTCCACCCTCTTCTTCCCAACCGTCCTCCATTCTCTAGTCCACCCCCTCCTCACCCTCTCCACACCCCTTGTTCTCCGCAGCCAGTTCTCGATCGATAAGGATATCGCCCCAACAACCTTCTCCATCGCCAAGTTCTTCTCTTCCACATTTGCTCTGTGCCTAAAGCTTCCCCTGGAGACCGTTCTCCGCCGTGGCCAAGTCGCCGTGCTCAGCTCGCCAGAATACGTGCAAGCCCTCGAGATACCACAGCCTGGCAAGGGGAAGAAGGTGGACGACAAGCTCGAGACCATTGTTCCCGTGGGAGAGTACCACGGTGTCTTCGGCACCATGTACACGATTGTGAACGAGGAGGGGTCCCACGCCGTCCCCGCCACAGCTGCTCAGGTAAATCGCCAGGCTGCTGCCGCGGCCAGAAGAGGCAGGCAGCAGCAGCAGCAGCAGCCCTCTGTCTCTGAGACCGTCTACAAAAGAGGACAGGGCATCAATGGCCTCTGGCGCGGGTGGACGGTCAGCTGGTGGGGACTGGTTGGGCTCTGGACAGCGGGTGTGCTTGGCGGGGGCGGTGACGGGGAGTTCTAGATTCCACCCGCTGGAAGGGAGGGACAAACAAAAAGAAGTTGCAAGGCTTGGATAAATATTGTTGGCGTGCCTTGTTGAAGCTGAAGCAAAGAAAAAAAAATCAGCAGAGGTGGGTTTACCAAGGTCTTTTGTTGGCGTTGGTTGTTTCTTTTCATTTGCAGCGATAAAGAGGAATCAGAAGGGAGGATTGGGTGGCATTTGTTTCTGAGGGCTCTGTCTCTCTACTTGTCTTTATATGTTTTTTTGGTACATGATTCCCCGCTCACGACTTGGTATGTATACATGATAAACTTATCTATCCCCTCAAAATTGGCTGCTTAGAAAGAAGTGAGATTCTCTTCTTGATTGGAATTGGAGTTTCCCCGTTTCGAAAAAGCACTGTGTCTTCCCAGCTGAGTACAGAACTAACGGATGACGCCGAGCCACAGGACATAAACTGAAACTTCGGCGGGTGATCACTTGCTTCGGGTTGACCAGAGATTCAATTGAACGGGTCGGGAGAAGCACATCGAAGAGACATCTCACTAATCCTTGGAGCTAGAGAGAGAGGGATTGATGTGAACAATTGATATTCAAGATGCTAAAATATGTACAACGAAACAGGGGTCCTGCTGAGCTCACACCATTTCCGAAACTCCTGAGCGACCCAAGATGAGAGACAACGCTAATGCTGATGATGATAATCCATGGTATCCATTTCCTTTCCTTCCTTTTCTCTTACATCTCTTCTTCATCATTCTTCTCTTGGCTGTTGTCCACAGGAAACACCCCTTAGACGCACTGAGCGTAGTAGGCGTTGAGGACGGAGCAGGAAGAGCCGGCCGCGCAGGCGGTAGGGCCGGTGTAGCCGCTGCCGCCGCACTGGCCCCACTTGGTCTGGGTGGCGCCGCCGGCCGGGGGAGCGGTGGTGATGGGGGCGACGGTGCTAGTGCGGAGGGTGGTGGAGGGGACCACGGGAGCCGGGGTGGAAGAAGCAGGGGGGTTGACGACGGGGGAGGTGGTGATGACGGGGCCGCCGGTGGCGCCGGGGAGGGTGGCGGACGCGGTGCGGGTGGCCACAGACTTGCTCTGGGGGATGGAGCTGACGGCGCCGGCGATGAGGGCGGGGCCGGGGACGGGGTAGTTGGGGTTGGAGACGTAGGGGTTGAAGAGGATGCCCGCGTCGGTAGCCCTGTAAAGGGAAGTGCCGGCGACGCCGCTGGGGGAGTTGTTGCCGCCGCCGACGACGCGGAGGTTCATGCACTGGGGGTAGGCCTGGGCGCCGTTGGGGGAGGAACCGCCGTGGAGGGCGATGATCTCGTGGCGGAGGACGTAGTTGCCGGCCTTGAGGTCGGCGGGGATCTGGACGAGCCACGAGTTGCCGTTGGCGCGGAGGGCGTCGGCGGCCCAGACGCCGTTGGAGTAGCCGACGCCGCCGATCTTGAACCACCGGAGGGACTCCTTGTTGACGGTCTCGCAGGGGCCGTTGCAGTTGGCGAGGTAGTCGATGACGGGGCCGATGTGGGACTCGGGCCACTCGGGGGTCCAGACGATGCTGATCTTGTCGCCGGCTTGGACGGTGGCGGAGCCGCCGCCGGGCTGGCCCTGCTTGTGGCAGATGATGTCCGAGGTGCCGAAGTTGTTGGGCTCGATGAAGCCGTTGTCCTGCTGGGCGGCCTTCCAGCCGATCACGGTCGGGGGGTTGGGCTGGTACCAGTGGGTCGTGGGGTCGTAGTTTTGGTAGGCGACGCCGTTGACGACGATGTGGTCGACATGTCCGTGGGCGGCCACGAGGGCGGCACCGGCCAGGGAGGCGAGGAGAGTCTTGGACATGGTGAAAGGGTTTTTCTTGGGATCTGAATCAAAAGGGGGCAGCGAAACAGATGAGAAGAAGAGAGAGTGACCGTTTGAGCTTGAAATGTGATTCGGCTGGAAGTGGCTGATCGACGGATGAGGGAACATGATCCTGGGGAAGGGGAGCGTTCAAGTATCTTTATACACGATGGGGTCACAGCAACTCAGCTTCAACTTTCCCTTGTCGCGCTCTCAAGCATGGCACATGCCGACAACGTAAGCCATGGTCCTGGGTATCTCGGTCCATGTTACCGCAGCATCAACAAACACGCGTCAAGAGTCCAAAGAAGGTGGACCTACAAAGCTGCTTGGTTCACAGAAAAGGGGGTCTGGGCGTGTGTGCTAGCGGGCTGGGGAGACGGAGGAGGGCATCCAGGATGCCAAATCGGCGTAGCAAAGAGGGCACAAGAGACGGTTTGATTCAGCGTGACAGCGTCTAGTATTGTGGGGCAGACAGACTTGCAGGTGATGAAGGAGCAATGCATGTTGAAAATCTGGGGGGCATGTGTGGCCGTGAGCCGAACCTCCCAAGAATATGGTCGCCTTGACGCCACCGGCTCGCAAGCATGAGAGGCAACGGGACGGTAACATTGGAGTCCAAGGAAATCACCTGAACGTGCTGAACAACAGCGAACGCCCGGACATGGAGCAAGGAAACATCGGACTGTCTCCCGTCTTGGATCTCCCCCACCTCAACTCAGTCTTGCGGGAGGCAATCTCGTAGTTCCCGGTTCAGTGAGTCTTGAGCGGCACTTGGCAGGAGAAGGATTTTCATGACTGGCAAGACGAGGTGAAAGTAAAGGAGGTGGTAAGATGCTTGTCCTGGGACTCCTGGTAGCGCACGTCTTGGATGTCTGGAGTGTGTCGTTCGCAGAAAAAAACCGACGATGTTGCTCCAAATGGCCCAAACCAGATCGGGTGATACGCCAGTGAAGAGGGAAGAGGCTCTTCCGCTGCCGTCTTGGGAAGTATGAGCGATCAAAAGCAGATCCGCTCCCGGGACTAAAAGATGGTCAGGGGAACAGGGGCCCCCATCCGGGTTTGTGGGGAAATGTAACGGCGTTTTGACTTGGGTGGTCTCTGGTGGTGATGGGCGGATGAATTCGGTGGCATCCGAGCCCAAGATGGTTACAGCGGAATTCAGGCAAAAATCATCCGCGCCCATTCTGCACAAGCGATCTCGCCAAGACACTGCCCCGTTACGGCCAGAGAGGACACAATCTTGTCGATGGCCTCAATCCGACCCGTATGGTCTCGACCCAAAGCCAAGGTTCGTGCCATATCGACACCCGTTAGCTGCCATGCTCGCAATATCGAGTTGCAGGGCGGGACGGTAGTGCTGCCACTGTTGTGCGTGTTTGACAGATTCGCCTAAGCTGTAGCGCAATTCAAGCGATCGGCATGAGGGCATGGAGGCATTGACAGAACGTGGGGAAAGAATTCCAGATGGAAGTCATCGAAGGGGCAGAATCAATGCAGAATTGGATGAAGCAGGAAACAGATCGGCGATGCGCTGTGACAGCTAGACTCAAGTGGAGATGCAGGGAACGGCACCGCTGAACGCCAAGTTATCATCCCCTAAAAGGGGAAGCCAGGACCGTCCTTCAGGCACTGGCTGGTGACACCTTCACAAAAAAAAGCTGAGCTTTGCCCACCACAGCATAACGTCATTTTTGGGCAGAGGTTAGCTTGATGGCGCAAGACAAGAGAATTAGAAATCGTACTCGATATATTGAGTCTAGTACTAAGAGGCAAGATCAAATGAAGGCCAAGCAAACGCGAGCGCGGTAATCCGGCGCGACCTCCTGCCAACATCTTCAAATCTTGTGACAGACAAAACCTGTTCGTGCCGTCACTCCGATACTACCTACCTGTGTATACCGGTCCACTCAGAAACCTACGACAACCCACTCTCCTCCCTAACCGACACGCCGACGATGTTTCATCATCTAGAATGTTCGACTTTATTGTTGTTTTTCTTCTGGTTTTTTTTTTTTTTTTTTTTTTTTTTTCTTAACGTTCGCCTGACAATCCGGTTTTTTTCTTTTGCTCTCTGGAAGCGAGTATTCCCCACGAGCGACCAAGCGAGCCACATGTCAAAAAATGTCGGTTTTTATGCTTTCAGGTAGCTCGTCCAGATAGGATCCTTCTCAAGAGTTTCGATATCTTCAGGATGTAGACCGAGGATGATCTCAATGACTTGGTCCGACGTGGCTCTTTTTCGCGGCAGTACGACAATAAAGCCATCACCACCGACATTGGCCATCCGCAGAAACTGGGGCTTGCCCACGGCCTCGCCAAAGTCGGCGTCGTACAAGTCCATGTTGGCCCAGCTGGTCACCACCAGGTCGGATGGCGTGAACGGACTGAACCACTGAAGCAAGTCTGCCATGGAAGGAGCCGCGTCATGAAGCTGAAGGATGCCCCCCAGGTGTCCGGGTGTGATCTTCTTGGGGGCCTTGGTGGCCTTCTGGATAATCTCACACAGCTGAGAGAGGTCTACCGTAGCCTTGCCAGGTGTGGCAGGGCACTCTATGGCAGCGTTCGCGACATCGGAGAAGTTCATCGCGAAGGAGTTCTCAATCGTGGCGTTGCCGAGATAAGGGCGCTTGGTGAGTGAATGTCCGTCCGGGTCGACTCTTCTTCGTATATTGATGGGTATCGTGAGCTTTGAGCGCTTCGTGGAGGCCCACCGGTTCCTTGCCGCTCGGACGCGAGTGATACAGGACCATACAGTCGCGCTGAGGATGCTGTTGGTGGTGACCCCCTCCAACTTTGGGTCGTGGGCTTGGACGACCGACTTGACGGCGTTTAGCTTGGAGACGTCAAAGGTGAAGAGCTTGATGCCTGCTGGGATAGGAAGAGGCATTGAGGGGTCTGTCACTGGTTAGCCCGGGTTGGTCAAGAATTGGCTAGAGAGGCAATCACGTACCTGGGACAAAGCCTGGGGGAAGGATCAATGCATCATCAGATGCGGTAAACACTGAGCATCTCGCAAGCAGCTCGTGGAACGTTGCCGAGGAGGGAGCTGACCCGTTGGTGTGCTGTCCGCTATGTGCCGCCAGGCGAACAATCGATTCGCGAAGCAGGGGCTCCTCTCCATCGGGGGCACCTTTCTCATTCACAGTCTCCGCTCGTGTGCACTCCGCCCAGAAACAAATGAGCTGGTCCATTCCGGTTCCGTCAAAGACGCTGTGTTGATACGAAAATCCCACCACCAACCCTCCGTCAATGATGGTGTAGTTGACGCCAAGCACGGGCGAGCCTTCTTCGTCCACCGGGCCAAAGATGCCCGTGGGCGGGCACCATTCGTTCTCAAAGTAGTGTAAAGGCGCACCATCTTCCTTCACCAGCTTCTGGTAAGTGAGGCCGTCAACCGAGGCGTTGCTTTCGTTGAACGGTACGTCGCTATCTGCTTCCGACCAGCGGAGGCCAACTCGACCGCGATGAGGTCCTGCAAAGTCAGTCACGAAGACGCGGCCCTTGAGCCATGGAAGCCGCTGGGTAAGTCTCTTCAACCCGGCCTTGAGGTTTTCGACGGCGCGAAGGGGTTCTGGTGTCTCGAAGAGCAGGAAGAGGCGCATGTAAACCCTGGGCATGAACTGGTCCATGGGCGAAAGGAATACAGTAGTCTCTGGTGGTGACATTGTGGCAGATGGTCTTCAAGGTTCTTTCTGTTTGAGTATTGTCGTCTGAGTAGGTAGATTATCTGGGGAAGAGCGAAAAGTGAACAGAATGACTGCGACAACATCTGAATCTTATATGGACTTGACATCAAGTCTCACTTAGAAGTTTCACTATCACCCGGAGTAGCTGCATTGGCTTTGTTTCTCGCCGGTTGGCTTGCAGAATCCACATCGCCATGTGCTGGTACGTGAGATATACACCGAAACAAGAGCCCTGGGAGCACTTCGGGGGATATAAGGTACCGTCGTGTATACAAACAGGCGCCGGATCCGTCCAAGGGATGAAGTGAACGTCTAGTTCCCTTGGTAACCTCGCATGCCTCCTCCTGGGTCTCAATCAAGAAGAGTCCTTTCCCATGCCAAGTCGGAACACCTGCTCGCCCGATGGTGCTAACGGGGAGATACGTTGTGAGTTCGGCGGGTTTCCGGACCTATAGTTGACAGGTTTCGGGTGTCACAAGTGACATGTCTCAGTAGATCCGGGTGCCTACCGTACATCTTGCGAGTAGATAATATCTTGACAGCAACACTCCCTAAGGTAGTGTATCCAAACTGATGAGAATATGTCACAGTTCACAACTGTCTCGGAAGGCCTCCTCTCATCCTATACCGAGTGGTTCACTTTGATGATGAGGTTTTTACCTGCGCAGATGAGTCAAGGGGAGACAACACAGAAGTCTTGTCCTCCTGAGTCTCACCTGAACCTTAGGTAAGGCTGTCTCAATCGAGACCTCCTCACGGGTGTGGCCCCAGTGACAGCAAGGCTACATGTGCAGCGCTTACCCCCCACCATTGTCTTAGTCACCGCCATACTGACCCTCTCAAGTAATATGTGATCGGCATTCATGAACCAGAGCGGAAGACCAGGCATCGTTCCGTCCCGGGACCGAGCGGTATTTCCCGGCAGATCGAAATAGTCAGAAAGCGAAGAACCAGAGGTTCGCGAGTGTCCCGGAAACAGGTATCCGCATGTAAGCCCAAAACTTCTCTTGTCAGTCGTGGATGTTCTCTTCTTCTCCAGCACTTGGGAGCACAGAGGCAGGCAAGAGGATAGCCATCATACTCCATCCTTCGTCCTTCCCCGAGCCCATACGGAACGAAATCGCTTTAAATACCTGGTACACGCCAGGAGCAGCATAAACCGTGAAATACCATGGAAATTATTATTAAGAAGTTGGCGCTCTCTGAAAAGATGGCCTTAGCAGTCTCTATCGTTGGTATCTCTGCCAGGTGACTACATGTGGTGCCTCGCCGTTTTCCCTTGTCCACATGCCCTACTACAAAAGCCTTGATCCCGTTGCGTGTCGTTGCGTCTCATTACCTATGCATACGTAGCCGCCGCCCATAACTCCATATGGAAGAAACCAATCCCAAAATTCCCCAAACGCTGATCCTACACTAGAAAAAGACAAGAACTACACAATCCCGGATCTGTTTAGCTGTTTTTGCTCGACCTTTCCCTCGCTGCTCTGCTAGGGGGGCGGCAGAAAGAAGTGATTCTGCGTTCCACCACCCAGCGTAATCAGTCCAAAGCGAAGTGAAATTGGCAGGCAGCTCCGAATCGTTAATGTCGCGCCTATCGATCCAGATCGGAGCAAAGAAGGTCCTTGCATGCCAAGCATTTCGTGCTGTTGGGGCTTTGTGTCCCACTATTCACACGAACCTTCCGAAGAGCTTCGCGTCGCTGGTGGCCTTAGCGCGCTGACCTCAGACGTACTAATCCGGCCATATGTCTTCGCTCAGCGTGAGCGTGAAACTTGCAAGTGGCCTTCAACTGTGAGATTGCGAGAAGGCCACGCGAATGTTAACAAACTAGCCCTAGGCTAAGCTGTCGCGCAAATTTAGACTGAAGACATCACTGGGCTGTTTCTCAGGCGTGTATATCCCGTCTTATACCTTCGCACGCAGCGAAGCCCTGACCAGGAGACAAGTGCGACGATGCCAGCCAGTGAGAGGAAGAAGAGGAACAGGTGTTCGCCTATCCAGCCGAAGAAGCGGTTGTCCCAGTTGTTCCAGGACCCCCCACGCTCTTGTGTGAAGAATATCCACTTGTCGGCCGTCGGTCTGTCATCCATAATCAGACGGTACAGGCGATGTTCGATATTCGGGTTCGCGCTGGGTTTGGGGAGGGAGGCGTGATAGTTCTGCCAGACGTCGGTTTCAAACCATTGCCCGCTGGCGTAGCTGATGGTGACGTATGGGAAGAAGTAGTTGTAGTTATACGGTATCAGCGACATCGTCATGTGTGTCCAGAATGGGTGGTTCGGAGTAGCACCGAGGATGTTGTTGCTTAGCGCACCGCGGGCGCCATCGGTGATCCATACGGGATAGTAAAGAAGGGGAGTCAGGTCGGTCATGCAGCTCTGCAGGTCCATCAACGTCAGCTCATTGTTCTTCGAGGGAGGTCGTCGAAATTGAGGATCATAACAAGGGTACTGACGTTGTCCAGATCCATGTAAATCCCGCCATAATGAAGAAGCAGAAAGTATCGCACGGCATCGACTCGTTGCACCTTATGATGGTACCCGTCGTACGTGCGGAGGAACCATGGGTATTCCTTTTCCATAAACTCGCGTGATGATTTCTCGGTCCAGAGCTGTAATTATTAGTGAGCGTGTCAGTGACCGGAAGAGACGGGTAAGGATGCGGGTGTCAGTGGGGTGCATAAGCTCGTCGTACCTTGAACTCGAAGTCGGGGTTCAACTTGACACATTTCTGAACATTCTCAGTCCAGTCTGTCGGTAATGTATCATTGCCCGGATCATGCCAGTTGTGGAAGACCTGGTGGATGATCTTGGGAATGTACTGGATGCGCGTGCTGTTGGGCCCAGATTCTTTGTACGCATCTAGTACCTGGGCCTGGGTGAGTTCGAGACCGGCATGCTCGAAGAAGATTTGCCTGAAGTGAAGGAGACGAGCAATCACATATCCAACACCAGTGAGCAATAGTAGGCCCCAGAAAATGACCGATATCCTGACCGCGATGCGCATTTTGGAACGACGATGCGCAAAGGCAAAGTCAGGCATCAAAAATCGCACGAGAATTGTTGTGTGGAATGGAATTTAGTAGGAGACGGGATGAGAAGGTGAAAAAAGATTCTGGGCAATCGCGAAAAGTTGGGGAGGGGAGGCACCGGAAGCGAACTCGATACAATGCTTGGCCCCGCAGGGGATTGGCGCGATTCCCGTCCTGGGAGTCTGGGACGCCTCGAGGGAGATTATGAGACCCGGGCAGTGCTGGGCTCTGGATGCGACGATGCAATCCTCAGACTTTAAAGTTTCAAACAACCTGGAACCTACAAATAAAGATGGAAAGAAGCTGTTCAGTTCTTCCTTTACGCGTATCAGTTTCAGAAACGATGTACGTACTATTATCTGAGCCATAGGTCAATTGAAACTACTCTCAAGTGCAGTTCTCTTTTGTGCCTTTGTGATCACTCAACTTTGGTAGAGGAGGTCAATCGCCGCCGGGATGTTGAGAACTCCCCGATCACCGCCCCCTTCCCCAGGTCCCACCCAGCTGAAATGATACCATACCTACCTGCCTACCTGGGGTGCATGTCCAACGGCTAGGGAACCCACTGCATCTTTATACTTCTCACCACTTCTCTCGTGACGTTCACCGATACTTTGCGAGGATATCATAAACTTAGCATACCAACCGACTACATTTAATATTTAATCCGCCTAACTACTCAAATGGGCATATGCGGCAACACCATAGAGTTTCGGGTAGTCTTGTTCTCTGACTGAAAGTGTCGATGTCACAGCTGACGGATTGTGGAATACCTTACGAATAGTCCTCTGATAAGCGACAATCACCGCCCAGCGAGGTTGGCGGCAGGCCGTCATCTCGCAATGATGCCCCAAACGGAAGCATTCAGCGCCAGTGTCACCCAGTTTAAAGCTCCCTTTTTGACTGCAACTGGCTCCTTTCTCAGCAAAACGTTCCATCTGCCAAGGCGCTTGGGTCACAGCCCAGTAGCCCACCGCATGTGTCTTCCGGTCACTCACCTAGTTGGCTCTTGACAAGGCTGGAGGCCTTTCAGACAGAAACTTGCCCATCAATGGCCCAGTTTGGGACTACAAAAAACATTAAATGGGGAGGAAATCAAACTTTCATTTTGAGAGTTCAAACCCTGATCCTGAGTTATCACCTTTGCCTCCATGAACAGAAGCTATAGAGTGTGCAGCAAATTCTCTCATCCTGGGAGCCTTAGCTTTCGTAAAGTAATACCAGCATTTCGACACCTTCACACAAATCAACCTGCACGACCCACCATGCCTTCCAGCAAAACCACCTCAGCAGCAACACCACCTTTTGGGTCTGCACCCTCATCTGCCCCAGACAATCATGACTCCCAAGCAAACCTCTACTTCTGGAAAACCATCCCCGCAGACCCGGGCTATCTCTCACAGTGGTACTCCATGCCCTTCACGTCCCCCGACTACCCAGGGATTGTCTTCCCAACAGCAGAGCACTACATGATGTACGGCAAAGCCGTCCTCTTTGCTGGACCCTCCGATCCCATCGGCGCCGAGATCCTGTCCAACCTAAACCCCAAAGCCGTGAAAGGCCTCGGGCGCAAGATACCCAACTTTGACGAAGAAGTGTGGAACAAGCACCGCGAAAGGATTGTCCAAGATGGCAACTACTTCAAGTTCACCAGCCCCGTTCCTAACGCCGAGGGTTGGGTGATCAAGGGCAAGACGCTCCCAGAGCTGCTTCTGGCGACTGGGGATAGGCTGCTCGTGGAAGCCAGTCCTTTCGACAAAATCTGGGGAGTAGGTATGGATGAGGACAACGCAGACAGGGCAGCCCGTAGTAAGTGGGGGTTAAATTTATTGGGAAAGGCACTTATGGTAGTGAGGGAGAGGATACGGGCTGAGCAAAGTAAGCAAGAGGAGGGCCAGGAAGAGAAGTCAGAGGAGGCTGCTGAAAAGGAGCAAAAAGGGACGGGATAAGGTGGTTAGGTAGTGTGTGCACTTTTCTAAGAAGCCAAGCACAGCACATCATGGTTCCTGTCCTGAGGTGATTGGACTGGAAGCATGGTTGGTTGCTCGCGTAGCTATTTTCACAACTGAGGTGACTTGGCTGTTGGAAGTCGGAGGCTGACAGAGTCGATAGCCTGTACGAATACTTGGAGGCTGTAATATGGGACGGTGCAGCTAGTACTTGTAAATAGACCAAGGCTCCGATATGATCAAGCAGTCTTTCTCTGCAGCCCAGTGACCGACATGATGCCGTGACTATCTGTGTCACTCATCTGTACCACCAAGGCGAAGAGGCCGTCCATGTCACTGGCCATCATGGTTGTTGGAAAAGAAATCCATAAAATTTCACAGTGAGCGCTCTTCGAAATATACAAGAGAGGTACTGAGAATATGGAGGACCACTCATCATTTCTAGACTCATAACCAGCGATATATTATGAGAGCCAGTGATGGTGTGCCAGCTGTGAAGTGAATTCACAGTGCTTCATGAAGAACACCAACATTGAACAAGCCCCCAGCTGCAGGGCAGCAGGCTCCACAGCCGCACAAACAATTTGCACACGCTCCAGAAATCGCAGTCGTGCACAGACCATGTAAGACCGCCTATATATTCTCGCCCACCCGCCCAACTTTGCTTGTTTTCCTTTTTTTCTTCTTTAGCTCTCTTTGCCTTTTGGCTTAGATCAAGTGTAGTATCTGTTCTTTTCAGTTTAATCTCTGAAACTACTCTACGGAGTAGAATCGTGATTATCCTAATTTTTGTCTCTCGGCTGGCTTTCCTCTGGGCTTGCCCACGATCGCCGGCCACAGTGTCCCTGGTATTACACTGCCTCCAGGCGACGCGACCTCTTTTTTTTTTTTTTTTTTTTTCATTGCAATCCTTGGATTCGTCTGGGGATGTGAGGAAGAAACTGTACGCTGCTTTGATACGCATTTCTTTGCCCATTTGCTGTCGAATGGGAGGTATCTGCCGACTGACTTGGAGCCTTGCTGTGTGTGTTTGGAACTTTGGAGAGCACCGTGTCATGTCTTACCAGCAAACAATCGGATTGTTTGTCACATGCCATGCTCTCTTTGCGACTTTTCGACTGCCATATTCTTTATCAAACGAACTCTTCGTTTATATTCTACCGATGACTGGTTTTTCAAGCTGCTCATCTGCAAATAAGTATCGCTCGCACGCAACGAACCCATGACCAGTTCTTTCTTCTTCTGGGACGCGGGCAGGATGGAGCCCGATCAGCGACGCGTCCCTCTTAAAGTTGAACGCGTCCTCCCCCAATGAACACCACAGTTTTTTTTATTGAAATCCACCAATTCACTTCGCAGAGATTCGTTCTTGCAGTTTCGCACTTGATATCGATCAGCATACAGTATAACAGCTTCTTTATTCTCCAACTGACCGATCCCGCCTACAACACAGCGCGAGCAGAAGGATGCAGCCCGGGCTATCGCAATCAAGACATGCGCCCTGGAACCAACCAAGGCCGGCGGCGGCGATAGGCAGCCCCCCGTCGTCATCACACAACTCCAACAGCTACAACAACCGACCGCCGCCGCCGCCTCTCACCGTAACCCCCGCGCCGACGGGCAACAGCACGCCCTACTTGCCACCACTACCGCGAGCACCCTCGAACAGCAGTAGTAGCAATAGTCCCCGACCACCGCAAGAAGCCCCAGCCATAATCTCGGCCGCCCACGAACTCGGCCGCTTCCGCAAGATCATGCGCCGCCTCGAATGGAAATCACCCTTCCTCGACCAGGGCTACCAGCACGCGATCGATCGCGTGGGCCAGCACCCCGACGCCGTGGCCGAAGCCGAGCTCATGTTCAAGCTGGACTTTTTCGAATATTACATGCTCATCGAGCGCGCGCTGGTACATTTGTTGGGCGTATTCGGGCTGAGCATTGAGCGCGGGGCAACGAAAACGCCCTCTCCGGTTACGTCGTCGGCGAGGGGCCTGGGTGCCAGCGGGTGGAACAATAGCGATGGGAGCAATAGATTTCGAGGGCACAGGTACCACGCCAATGTTCTGAAGGCCCTGGACCGGCGGGATAATCCCCTTCATGAAACGCTGGGTATGGGAGAAGTGAGGAAGCAGCTTGGCAGGGCCAAGGATCTAAGGAATCGGTGGAAGACGGCGGGGGATGATGAGGAGGAACAGGGTAGAGCGAGAACGAGGCCAGGAGCGTTTAAGCTCACGAAGAAGATACCGGCGCCTTTGGAGACGTATGACCTGGCGAACATGCTGCAGGCCATCTTCGAGGGGTTCCAAGCCGCGGCGGAGGTAGCGGAACGGGCGGTCCGGGGCGGGTTGACGATGGCTTCGGGACAAGAGCTTGATATGGACATGCTGGATTCGGATGAGACGATGGGTGAATGGGCGGCTGCGATCCACCAGGAGGATGACAAGTGGGAGTTTATGGTTGACGCCATGGACTGGGAGGCCGTCTAGAATGACGGTGCCTCCCAATTGTGAGGTTCGCTGTTTCTCTCGATATGATCTTTCTTTTTTCCTGTTTTCTTTGTCTGGGTTGGTTTTTGTGGAAAAGCATCAGTGCCCACTGTTTGGTTCATGGGCATAATGGGAATGGTTCCTTTGCGGCATTGGTAACAGAATGAAGGCTGTCGGTCGGTATAGATACCCTGCATGTCATAGAAGCATTGGCTGCTTGCATTTTCACTTTTGGACAGGCAACAGCTCACTTTCTCACCTGTTACAATTACGAGTCTTTCGGTCGATGCAAGACATGTCCATGAGATGACTATTATCTTCTTTACCTCCGGTTGCGCTACGCACATTCTCTTCGGTTGTGTAACCGAGACACTGCCGGGTCTGCCGGGTCTGCCGGGTCTAATGTCCGCCAATGCAATGGAAAGAAGCATGCTGCAGCGATCCTGCAAATACGTGCGTGGCTCAACCCAGCGGACGTTTTTCTCCTTGACTGCCGCAGATCAACATCCAGTTTGGAGACACAAGAGCTAAGGTAGGTAGGTACCTTGGTCCTGATCAAGTGACGGAGAATATCACGATGGAAGGAATCGGTTGGCTGACTGATCGCCGCCGAGTGGATGGCATTTATCCGAGAGTACGAGAAGGAACGAGATGTAAAGAGCTGTTGGTCAATGAATTGATAGCTTTACGAAGATCTCGGGGAAGAGGCCAATTGAGCCCAGTCCTTCCCATGACACAGGATCACACAACCAGGTGACACAGAAAGAAGACTCTACATTTATTTGTTCAAGGACAACCGTTGTGGCTGCTTCCAGAACCAGATGGATGTCTTGCATTTCCAAGTTTGACAGGGGCAGTGGCTTTTTGTTGTTCGTTTGTTGTCTTTGACAAGCAAGACACCTCAATACGCACTCCACATTTCAACCACATCATGCATGATGCCCTCACTTTTTTGCTGCAAGCGGGGTTCTTTTTACTCCTCTTTAGACTCGTCACCCCCATCTTGGTGGGACACTCAAGACATCAAGAGCGAATTAGCCGTTGGCGACAAACCGAAAGATGGGGTTGAATACGAGGTCCCAACTGCCGATCTTTTCTTGCCATCGTTACATTCGCTCTTTACAGATCGAACTCTACACTTCGGATACTCTGAATAACGTACAAACAAAAGACTTTAGGAGAATACGAAGTCATCAGTCCAACACTGCCCATAATTGCGGGATACAACAGCAAAAATAAAAACAAGCAGGCAAGCGGCGGCGGCGGTGGGGATCCCGGAAGCTCAGAGCCATGCCTGCAGTCGGCGGTCACGATGCCGGGCTAGGGTGAGGTTGACCTGGAGTTGCCTTTTCCAGACCAGCAAAAACAAGGCGATCGGCTTCAATGGCAAGTCAGATCTGGTGCTAAAAGTGGTGGAGATGCAACAACAGCCGTTTGAGTGCCGACTTCCACTCTTTTCCCCTCCTAACCGACCACGCCTACCCCAGCTTGGAGTCGCCAGGCGTATGATGCGTGATGATATGATGCCCGCTGTAAATGGGAGGAAGCATCTTCGTATCGAGAGGGGGTCGGCACCGACCACCTCACGCGATGGAGCAGTCAGGTTGAAGCCGAGCCTGCCCCATCCATGTCTTGTCCTGCTGTCGTTGCCCGAAAGGGTCCCAAGTGGTGGATCATGGTCGGACACGAAGTTCCTGAAGCAAGAGAGCAAGGGAAGAGAGTTTGAGGGTATGAGACGATGCATAAAGAGACCTCTTCGACCTCTGAATTTCAGACTCTTCCCTCTCTTCTTCTCTCAAGTTCCCAACTCCAACAGTTCTCAAGTTCAACAGCACATACACACACAATTGTTGTTTTTTTTTTGGAAGCATCGCAACTACCCAACTACCACACGACCATCAGCTATCAAGACAGTAGATACAATCACATTGTCATCTTCGACACTTACGACACTCAGTCCTCTCTTCACCATGTACTTCCCCAAGCTTCTCAGCATCTTCTCCCTTGTCGCCGCGGCATCGGCAACCACAGGTACGTCACCTGCTCTGCTCCCATCTTCGCCATTCGCAGACATCTCGTCGTTGCTCCTCTGGTTCTCTGTCTCAATGATTAGCTCTGCACTTTGCTGACGTTGACTTGTCACAGTTTCGTACGACGAAGGCTTTGATGACGCTAGCCGCAGCCTCAATAACGTCGCTTGCTCCGACGGCGTCAACGGTCTCATGTGGAAGTACAACTGGAAGACTCAGGGCGATATTAAGAACTTCCCCTACATTGGCGGTGTTGAGGCGATTGCTGGGTGGAACTCTCCCAACTGGTAAGTCTCTGGTCTTGTTTCTCTCGGACACTTGATCAGATGGGCTAACTTGCTTGTGAAACAGCGGCACATGTTGGCAAGCAACTTGGAACGGCAGGTCGATCAACGTGCTGGCGATTGACCACACCGGTTCGGGTCTCAACTTGGGTCTGCGGGCCATGAACGACTTGACTAATGGACATGCGATTGAGTTGGGCCGCATTGATGCCATCGTCCAGCAGGTCCCCATTAGCAACTGTGGTCTCTAGGAGTAGACGGGCTTGTAATGGGCGGACTGAGAAGGTTAGAGGGTAAAATGGCAAGGTAATGCCTTATTCTTGATGCGGTAGACGTAATGATAGTTCATGACTTTTCTCGACAATCATTTTTCTTTCCGGTCTGTGTGCTCTCTCAAGAAGGAGACCATGTCTGCAAGCATCTGCGGGGAGTACCAGTGGCCGAGATTCTGATACACATTCCATGATGTGCATACTCTCACATCCTCGAGACATTTTGCCATTGTCTTTCCACCGATGAGAGGGACCTTTTCATCATCAACGCCATGGCCCAGGAATATCGGCGTGTCAAACGATGGCGGCCTTGATGTTGGGCCCTGACTATCAATTTCCAAACTCTCCTTCAAGGCCTGGACCACAGCGGCACAGACATCTTCAGGCTTGCAATGGGCCTCACCATCGTCCTTTTCAAATGGATCATAGTCAAACTCGACCCCATCCGGATCTTGCTGCGAGCCGAAGTCGGTAATTACCCTCTCAACTGTGCCAGAGAAAGGTAGATATCCGCACATCCCTAGATAGCCTCCCAGCCTGCCCCCTTCCCAAAGAAGCAGTGCTACCAGACTCGCCGCACACCCTTGGCTGATCCCGCCGAGGATCATGTTCTCTGTCCCGACGATCTCGGCTTCGGCACGTAGTAAGTCGTGAAGGTAGGTGATTGTGGCTTGGAGACCCTCGATGGCTCGCCACTCTTGGTTCTGGAATCTTTTCAGTTCTGCAGCTGGATGCAAGCTAATCAAGGAGTCATCCAAGTCAACCTTGAGTCCGTTGTCGAGGTCATCCTCGTCATCATCAACGGTACCACCGTCCACTTCAGCAGTGTTGATGGCGGCGGTAGCAGTAAGGGCGAGATCGTACGAGTCGAACCACTGGTTGATTATGCTTCTTTTGTACAGAGTCGCGCGCTGGCGGGGGGCGCAGGGGAAGATGAATTTTGCTGTTGGGTAGAGGGATCTAAGCGTAACGAGTTCGGAGTTGGTACCATGAGGGTCGGGGAGAGAGAACTCGGACGAGAGTAAAACTGGGCCAAACTTTTTCGCACTGGAGCCGCGGCCGTGGAGGAGGATGAAGGTCTTTTGATGTGGATTGTTTTCGATGGGGGGGATGATGAGGGGTTCTGGGATGATGTTGAGGGTGGGCATTTTGTTGGTTATTTTGAGGGGGGGGGGGGGGTATGGAGGATGAATGTGTGTGTGTGTGTGTGAGAAAACGGGTAATGTTTTATTTTCTGTTTCCCCTTTTTCGGAGGGACTGAGGTGGCTGGAGGGGGAGGTGTTGAGGCTGAGATTTAGTTGAATAGTTGGGTAAAGTACGAAAGTATATGGTGCTTATTTAAACGCGTGGAAGGCCGAGTTGGCAGGTGTTTAATCGAAAAGATCACATCCTTAACTGCACAAGACGGAGCTTGCATCGCGTGTCACCGTCCTCCCTCGAGACATCGACCTGTCAAAGACTCTCGCCTTCACTCACAGCTGCCTAGATCCCTGCCATCTGTGGTCCCTCCACCAGTAGGCGGAGTGCCAAGACCATTCGGAACCAATGACGTTGCTGCCCGGATCAGCCTTACGTGCAGGCCGCAGGGCATCAAGGTTCTCCAACTCCACTTCTTCCTCCACTTGAAGGCGCGGACCCTCCACCACCAACACATACAAGTAAACCATCATCAACACCATCCATCATCTGATTGTTTTGTTCGTCAGGAAACCGATCGTACATCTTCCAACAGGCACAAGAGTTTTCATCTAGAAGAAACAAGATTTGAACAATTGCCTAATTGAATATCAATCCACCGAAAGCAAACACGTTAAAAATGCCCCAGCTCACAGCGCCTTCGCTGCGCGACCTCTTCTCATATGCCGGAGGTCTCATCGCTCAGTCTCCGATATTTGGCAGCATCGCCTCAAACCGTTCGCCGGCAGTCAGTAATATCTCCCCTTACGAGCCCTGCAGCGGTGCGCCCTCGTGCCCGATCGACGGCCCGATCAGTTGCCACAACAGCACCCCGATCGCGGATCCGGACTCCTGCTGCTTCGTCTACCCCGGTGGCCGGATGCTACTCACGCAGTTCTGGGACGAGCAAGTCCACGCTGGCGGTGCCGAGGAGGATTGGACTCTTCACGGGCTATGGTGTGTCTTCTTCACCTCCTCACTCTCCCCATTGCCTATGCATGACTATTCCACCTGCCATCAACTACCGATCTTGATACCTGTTTCTCTCAATCTCGGCCCCTTATGCTATTTCTCACTCCCACATTCCCACCCTCAATCAGGAATTGTTCTCCATGCTGTTCATGCCGCCCGTCCCAGGATCTACGCTAACCATGGAACCTCTGGTCTGCACAAAATAAAAGGCCCGACCTCTGCGACGGGGGCTACGACCAGTTCTGCCACATGACTCCGCAGTACCGCAACATCACCAGCGTTCTCGAACACTACGGACGTGCTGATCTTGTGAAACTGATGAATCGCTACTGGTTGGCAGCGTCGTATGTTCCCTCTGTTTCCTCTTGGGTTTTCCCTATTCTCTACCACAACAGTCGGAAGCTTCACTGCCTCCGAGAGATGGGCATGCCTAGATCACAGCTAACCCCTTTTTACTTGGCTCCCAAAATAGAGGACCGAACTCTTACCTCTGGGAGCACGAGTTCAACAAGCACGCCACCTGCATCAACACACTCGCCCCCCGCTGCTACGGCGACTCGCACACGCCTGGGCTCGAGGTGGTTGACTACTTCAGTCGGGCCATGGCCCTATTCCAGATGCTGGATACCTACCACGCCCTCGAGCGGGCCGGTATTGTGCCGCACCCGAGAAAGCACTACCCGCTGGCGGACGTGCAAAAGGCCCTGGAGGCGTACAGCGGTGGCAAAGTCGTGCTGCGCTGTGGTGGACACCGCAACATCCTCCACGAGGCCTGGTACGCGTACTTTGTCAAGGGCAGCCTTCAAACCGGAGACTTTGTTCCTGCAAAGGACCTTGCAAAGGAGGGCGATGCCGGAAATTGCGCTCCTTGGATCAAGTACTTGCCCAAGAAGCGGAGAGGGATACTCTCAAGTTGGTCCGGCTTGTAGGTCCAGCTTGTAGGACTCCTTCCTTTCTGGTATCGAGAGCATTTGTTGACAATGGGTTTTTTGGTGCGGCCTTTTTGATCTTCTTTTCCACGACGGATAGACTTTGGGATCCTATTGCTGAGCGTTTCTCACAGGTAGCGGGTAGTCTCTGGAAGCATTGTACATACATGTGCTCTACTCAGGGTTAATAACCATAAAGACACATTGCATTCACATGCGCATATGCACCTCGATCACTCAACGGCTGTCAGCGGCAAGGTACCAAAGTCATGTCTTGACGCCCACCGAGTGACAAGCAGGAGGCGAACAGCATTATGAGGATCCTTGGTCTAAGCGATCCCAGCAAGTCCGATCAGAGGCAGTATTTTCGTCTCAGAGCTCTCAATACGAGCACAGCTTTCATGGTCAATGAACACGTGCGGTTGGTGTAGCTTGTGGAGACGCCTCGAGCCTCAGGCAAAGCTTCCTGACCAGCATCATCGACAGTTCAACCCCCGAGATGGAGCGATAAAGGACCGACTGCTCATGCGCAGACGGTGCAAGCGCGCGGAGGACTGGTATAAATGGGGAAGAGTGGGTTCTCACCGTTGGTGCCGGATACCACCACCCCCACCCCCGTTCGGCATCATCAAGCGATGCCCAGGCGCCGAAATTCGGGCCCGGAAAGCCACCTCATGAGCTATATGCAGGAGAAGGTTTGGTGGTGATGTAACTTCTGCGAAGCGTACTGCGCAAGTACGGGGAGTAGTTTGCGGAGAAGCTCTTGAAAAAAAACAAGAGCTTGAATCGTGGAGAAGAAGTTGTGGAGAGAGCAAGCCAGCTTCCAGAACAGCTCTCTCTCCGCATCAGCATCGGACCGAACCCCAACCTGCCAGGGCAACGACACCTTACCTAGCCCAGGCACAGGTCGTCGCAGCCGACCGTTGGCGTGGAGAAAAAGAACAGGTTCTGTACCTGATGCACCTCTTCACTTCGGCCCTACTGAACACAAGCTCCAGCAAAAAAGGAGGTTTCGCATGAGCGGTGATCTCTTTATCCGGGGCCGTTGAGGATCATGGTGTGTGTGATTTGTTTGTATTTCGTTATGCACCCCGCATCATCATGCCCGCCGAGTCTGGGGTTCTTTTATGGGGTATGGGGAAACTGGCTGGCACGTACGCAGCCCGTCATGACTTGATAAGACGGTGGTGGCGGTGGGGAAAAGGTGAGGGTGAAAGTAAGAAGAACCGGGATTCGGGTGTTTCGAGATACTTCGTACACCGTGAATAGAAAATGTGTTGCTTTTTGGATGGAGACAGCAGGCTCTCTCGGTTGCTTGTGATTTTGTACCCCTGTCATGAGGTTGGATGGTTTCTTCCTGCATCGGTTAACAAGGCTGACCATTTGTGTGGAGTGATATTCGCAAGGCTGAGTCCATTTCGTACAATCGCTTGTTCAGCCCTATTGTTGTTCTACTGGTGATCCAGTTCTGAAAGAGTCGTTCCGGTTTGTTTCGGAACCGAGCAAAAAATGGACTCATTACAATCGAACAACAAAGCGTGCAATCGTGGCTCCTCACATTTGAGGGCCAAGGAATGAGGCTTGAAAACGGAATCGGGATTTCTGCGTGCAGTCCAAAGCGTGGAAAGGAGAGAGCCCGACTGGACAAGGCGTCAGCCTTTTCGGACCGACTGTGGAGGAGGTGGAGGGTCTGAGACAGGAAGGCGTTCGATTGGGCTCTGGGTCCAATCCTCCGCATTCCGCGCCCCTTGTTTTCTCCCCCAGCTTTTTTCCCGCATTTTGGAGGTTTCCCAATGCGACGTTTCTTGTTTCTCTCCCAGCGGCAGCGATGAGGTGCCTCCGTTTCTTCTTGTCCCTCACAACCGCTGAGTGAAGTATTTGGGGGATCTGAGTTTGTTCCTTTCTGCTGACCCTCTCTCCGTTTGGAGCGGCTCGCTTGCTGCTGGCATTGCGGAGAGGATAAATTGTACTCGTCGTGACTGGCTGAACCGCGTATACTGTACTGGGGTAGGAGTTCTGTGGATCATGCCCTCGCAAAATCATCAACCACGTCCTCAGGGGATGATGTGCATTGTTGCAAGCCGTTTGGGAATATCCGGAAACCGGGGATTATCCTGACCAAAAAACTTTGCTATTTGCCGGCCTGAATGCGTCAACGGGAAAGCCCGCACGACAATATCGCGTCCTCTGCTGGTGGTGGTGGTTTCGTTAAGGAGATGGCCGTCTTATGGCGCATTGTGCAGAGGCCGCGCTAAGACGGGGAACAATAATCGCCTCAGACGCCAGTGAGAAGGGGTAAGATTTGACTGCCGCGTGCATGACGTTCCAACGCTGTTGTCTGCTTGTTTCTTGGCCGATTGTCCGTTCAACTGTTCGTTACCCAAACTATTTGCATACTGAAAATATTCGGGGTCGATATATACTGCGAGGCAATTGAGGATCGATTGGCGACTTATTAAGCGGGAAAGCATGTGGAAGTCATATATCGTGCGCTGGGGTAAAAACAAGCGTTGGATGAAGCCATTCGGTCGATTTGAACAGCATCAGCATCAACGGGAAGGTTCCGTCAAAAAGTTGGAGCAACCCAGAGAGAATCGAGGGGAAATCGAACAAGTGGAGCCTTCGCACCTTTCCCGATGCAACAATCTTGCATGAAGTCGTCGGACGAATCCGATCATGATTGGCTGCTTTCAGCCAGGAATCCATGTCGAGCATCTGTTGTCGTGCAGCTTGCACCGTTACAGTTGATCAATCACAGGTGTTTCCGTTTTCGCGACCGCGTTGTCGTCGTCGTTTGTCGAAGCCTTCCTTTGTCTCATTTTCTGCATCAAGCTAAGTATGGAGGCGACAAGCTTTGATTTGACTGAGACAGACAACACTGGGCAACGGTTGCTTATCTTTTACTGTCAGAACTGGTACTGATGCGCAGTCTCGATCGAGCTGTTCAGCTGAGCTCAGCGCGAGGGCAAGAAAAAAAGAAAAAGCGCACACCAAGAGACAAAATTCACCCTTACGGAACAGAGATCGCTGATCACTGCCAGATCCTGTCCGTTTCAGCGCTGCTAGGAAAAGGAAGATCATAGCATCAACGCTAGTAGAAAAAGGAGTTCCTGATTCATTTCCTTATTTCTCAAAGATCTCGACCACTGGACACGGGTGGGCTGCGCACGGCGTCTCACAAGAGAGGAGCAACGTTATGGCAGGCTGAGACAGGCTTCGGACCTTAAAGTTTGGTTCCTGGATCTGTAGGGAGTGAGACGAGCGACCACACAATGCCACAGGTGTCGGTGAGACCGTCACTATCATTCACCGACCTGGGCACGGTGCCTGATTCCGAGTGTCGGGTTGGGAATTGTGTGCTTCTTTTTGCTTTGATTCACACCGCCATTGTATCTGATCGCCGACCTGACAGGACAGTGGCTGGGAGGCGCTGAGAGAAAAGTTGTGCAGCATGAGTTGTTGAGCTTCTCCCGAGCGTTTCCGTCTACACACCCATCCGCACTTGCTAAGCCATACTATCGGTCAGTACCTAATGGGAGGAGGAGGTGAATTAAGGGGACGCGACTGTGCAACATCCAGAAAGTGACTTGACTTGAAGAGGCAGCAAGATTGGACTCTCATGCACTCCCGTCCTAGACAAAACGGTAGCCGCGCCAAGATGCGGAGATAGATACCTCGTAGAGACCAAGACGGAATCTCAGAGTAGTCGAAAAATAAAATCTATATATGCATAGAATATAGGTTTATGATAGCGTCACCTCAAACTGCGCTGTGCTCGATCGAGGTCTGTCTCCGTCAATTCATAATATGCTTCTCCTGGGGAATATTAATTGAAGACGGAATTCGCGCTGGCATTCATTCAGAGCCAATGCAGGCCGTGGTTTACGGTTTGGTTACATTCTCGCGAGCCGGAACGCACTGGCCAAGCCAGGATACAGCTGGCTCCACACCAAATTAGCCCACTGAAGACCGTTTCTTTTTCACCCGATCCCCCAGCGCACTTCCGTCCCAGTTCGTTCCCAGCTCGGGTTGTTGTGGTGCCCACTCTTCAGGTCCCATCCATCCCATCTCCTCATTTCCCGTTTCCCTTCTTCCCTTTCTGCATGCCCTCTCCCACCCTCCATCCACGTCGATCATCCGTCCAAATCACAACTTCAACTCGCTTCAACTGCTCGAAAAACTGATTCGGAAATTTGCATTATTTACTCTTGTCCTTTGAAGTCCCCAACTTCCATCGAAAATTCGAATTTTGAACCGCCTGCATTCGTCTGAGGCCCATTGTGGCCCCCCCGCGAATCTGACTTTGACCAGTTCCAACGGGCCGATTCAACCCCAGAGTTTGTTGGAATTGACTCTCTGGAGTCTCCACGATTCGCGTCAAACGCCCCAGTTCGTCCCGACACTTTGGATATTGACTGTGGCAAGGAAACAGTGGATGCTGGTTCTGTGACGTTTCGCGACTAAGGTTTGCGCCGTCGCGGTTTGACATTTTTCTGAAGGGCCCAAGGGCACCGCGGCGAAGTCAAAATCATGACAACCGCCGTGAAGCGCGCATGCGATGCGTGCCATCGTCGGAAGGTCAAGTGTGACGGGATAAAGCCTTGCCGCAACTGCTCGGCTTCGCAGTTGGCGTGCAGTTACGATGCAATTCCGCAAAAGAAGGGGCCGAAGGGCTCCAGGGCCAAGGTGATCAACGAACTGAAGGAGACCCAACGACAAGCGACTCTCTCGGGAAAGCTGCAGAATGGCCCATCAGTCAGCCCGAGTCTGGCACCGACTCCCAGACTCTTGACCAAGGAAACAATCAACGCCTGTGTCGAATTTTTCTTCGCGCACCTGTATCCGACGATGCCGATTCTCGACCGCCAGCGCCTGGAGCAGGACATCTTGTACATGGATCAGAACATCGATAGCTACTGTCTCCTAACATCTCTCTGCGCATTTGTTTCGCTGCAGCCGGGCATGGTGATGCCCAATATGGGAATGCCGGCCATGAACGACCCTTTCAACTCGGATATGATGTTCGGCGGAAATATTCTTGCGAGTACGCTTTTGATGGAGGAGACCATTCGCGTGCGCAAGGGCGAGGATTTTACGGCTTCGCGCACGCTCAACACGCTCTGCACGGATTACTTCCTTTTCGCGGTTCACCACGGTCTCGAAATGCACGACAAGGCATGGTTCTACTTGCGAGAGGCCACAACCTTGGCGCATCTCTCAAGGATGAACGAGGAGCCGCAATACATGCAGTACGACAACGCCGATGCGTCAAGGTGCAGACGTCTCTACTGGTTGCTTTTTATTACCGAGCGGTATGTTGAAACGTTCCATTGCCGTTGTTTCACCTCGTTTTGTGGAAGCTAACTTGGATGATCTGCAGTGCTTATGCTTTGCAGCATCGTCGTCCCCTCACGCTAGAAGCAACTGTCAACCTGCCATCTCCCACGGACCCTGGTGATCCCCTGCCGCATCACTTGCCGAGCTTTCTTCGCCAAATTCAGCTGTTCCATCCGTTTGACCACGGTCTTGTTTCGCTGTGGATGAAGACCAAGAACGAGTGCACCGATTCGTACCTGTCGACTCTCGAGAAGCAGCTCCACGACGTGGTACCACCATATCTCAATGACACGCAAAATCAGCTTTCTGAGATGCAGGTCAACCTGCATTGGCTCAAGGACGTGTCTTGGAAGTTGGGTCTCGCCAACGGCACGGGACAGGACGCCGGCATGTCGTACTCTTTGCCCCAGACAGAAATCAATCAACTCCTGCCCATGGTCTCTCATTTCCCCGGCAACCTCGGCCTCCAGGGATTCGCTCTCCTCGAGAAGCTCCTTACCATTACTTCGGATCTCTCTGAAGTTCTCGCGGTGCAACCAGCTCCCAGGACTCCGTTCACTCCCGGCCCGCACGATCAACTTCGGAAAGTTTTGAACATCGTGACAGTTCTTCGCAGTGGCAACCACCATTTCCTACCTTTGCTGCTTAGCAAAGTTCACGCGGCCCTCCCGAAGATGGCGAGCCCCATGCTGCAGAACGCCCCCGGAAATGCGGCTCCTCCCGCCTGCAACATCGACATCTTTGATGGGTTTGGAAATGCCGGAATGGGCCAGGCGTCAGCTTACTCTCATGAAGACTATGAGAGCAAGTTCGCGGTCCCGCGACTTGACGATATGAGCTCAGATTCCAATAGCCCCAATGGAGGCCCCGCGAGCAGCAGAGACATGAACTCGCCATTTGTTAGTTCGCCCGCAATCATGTCTCCGGGCATAGAGATTCCTCATGGGCTGCAAACCGACTTCACATCGATGCCCGAAATGGTCATGAGCCCGATAAGCCATGCGCCTCCGACATCACTTGGCACTCCTGGTGGCATGAGTAATCCCCAGCAACACAGTCAGCATCTCCAGCACACTCCGCTTTCCCCGTTCCCAACGTTGGGTTCCCAGATGCAGGGCTTGAATGGCCACAGCATCAATCCCGCCCCCAACATCAATCTCGCGTCCCAGATGCATCTAAACCAAGGGCTATCCGGTGGGATGAATCCCGGACTCAACGGCAACATGATGACGAGACCGCCACCCCAGCGCGCCGGTAGCTTCGCCCTTGGGCCTCCTCCAATCCGCACAGTCGGGGACTTCCAGGCCCTTCAAAGAACAAAGTCGGACCTCAATCCGTTAAGTCCCATGAGTCCGATGGGCCCAATAGGAATGAATTCTATGGGCACCGAACTTGACTTCAATACTCTTCCCAGGTAGTACCGCTGGCTGGAGGCTTGCTGTGTCTCCACTAGTCTTTTATTTTTATGTGTCGCAAGGTCAAAAGGTCTACTCATCAGCATTTCCTGCATTTATATCGGAGTCAATTTGGATACTTTCATCTCCTTAGTCATCACTGTCCCATCTCCGTTTTCTTGGATAGGTTTTTCTTGGGCGTACGCGAATGATGAGTTTTCCGGGGTGGGGAAAAGAAGGCATCCAAAAAAAAAAAAAAAAAAACCCAGACTGACAAGAGATCACTCGCCACCAACCAACAATCTTTTACTTTCTTTTGTTCAAAGCAGATATTGCGTTTTACTTTTATCATATTTGAATGTAGAGGTTGAATACTCGGGAGGATTCTAGTCGGGCGTACTGTCATCAAACAGACTTTTGAAGATAATTGGATGGAAATAAGCGATTGGGACAAAGGGGGGAGTCCGGGCTAGACTCGGATCTCCAAGCTGATTTTCGGGAGTACAAATTTTAGGGGGGGGGCAGCCAGCCATGGCGCTGGATTTTGGGATAGCCAACAGCGTATCTGGGGGCGTTTATAATTGGTACTTGATCATACTTGCCAATCTTGCCTTGTCTATCTGGTTGTAACAATAGGAATATGGAGTTTGATTTATTTACACCATGGTCTGGTTACTGCCTGTATCTGACAAGTCTTGCTCGCGGGCGGTTGTGGTATTCGATGCCTTGAAACAAAACCACAAGGGAGGTGAGGGATCGTCAGGTCTGAAAGCTAAAATCATGGCAAGCCGCTTCAGCTCGGTCGATCTCCGTGGGGCATTCCACTCGTTCTCGAAGGTTAGAACCTTTTTTTGGTTCTAAAAATGGCGCTTTAGGGGAAACCAACCTCGCTCCCTCGGTGAGCTTTTCCCCAAATATTAAGCTTAGCTAAGTGACTCTTTGCATACCTAGTATGCATGCCGGACCAACCTTGGGAAAGTTGCGGAAAGGGTGCTTTTATCAGCACCGGCTGCTCGGTCGAGTCGTTTCATAACTGCTAATTTATCTAAGTGGAGGATACCCGAGAAGGCGGCTAGAGTCAACGGTTGAAGATGGTACGGTCAGCACGATTCATCGTTCGATAGGTAGGATGACGCAAGGCAAGTAACTACTCGGATGCCTTTACAGTGTTGCAGAGACTTTGTTGTAAACAGACAGGTCAGCAAAATAATGATTGCATCTGGTGATAAGTAACTAAACATGTACCTTTCGATCTTCTTCTTTTGAGGGATGTCCGGTTATGGGGAAGTCTTGGGTGGCAACCTAGTTCATGCAGGCTGCACTCCAGTCGCGCTGTTTAAGACTTGCATTGACATTGAGATTGAACCCCTCGACATAAACGCGGAAAAGCCAGAAGCAAATTTAGTTCACACCACATCTGGTTGGGAAACTTACATCACTGGAAGCCGGACAAGGGATAACTGGCCTGCTGTGCTTGTTTTGTACAACACCGAGGACTGATTGATATTGGACGGACTGGCGGAGCGGATGTCATGTACTTTGGTAAAAAGCGGGGAGGAGAGGGAGAAGGCACGCAACACGAAAAGAACAAACAACCAAGGAGAAAAAGAAAAAAAGAAAAAAAAACAAAAGAAAAAACAAACAAAAAAACAGCTGAGAAACGAGTGACGGCCGGGCGTAACACCGTGTGCGTGCGTGTCTTGTGTTTTTGTAGGCATGGTTCAACCGGATTGCCTTGAGAGAAGGGAATGGTTGGCGGTTCTTTGTGTGTGTAAGTGTCAACCGGACGATTCAACGGGTCTTCCCCAACTCAACTCAACCACCTTCTTAGGTAGTTCACCAACCAACTTGAGCAAGCCTCTGCTCCGCTCGCTCGCTCACGATTCAGATAGATAGATAGGTGGCTTTTAAAATCCATTGGTATTTACTCGGGAAAGACCCCGGCCCGAGTCCGGCATTCATACCAATGAATCAGTTTTCCATCCCTTCCTCCCAGTAGTCCTGCTCGGCCACCGACCGACCTCGAACCACAAATGTCCGTTAATATTAGCACCAGACCTAAGACATCGACAAACCCATACTATTGGGAATGATTCAGACAGAAAAATAACGGTTTGTGGAGAACGCAAAGCCCCCTACGATAGGGAGTGAGGAAAAGAAGGTTTCACCGGCGTCGTTCAACAACGGGCTAACTGAAACAATTCCGGTCCCCGGGTGGGAGGGTTTTTTGATTTGAATTTTATTCTGGTGAAGAAAAAAAAGAAAAAAAAGAGGGAAAAGAAGGGGTGTATATAAGTAGGTAGGTAGACAGACCAACGAAAGAGGTTCGAAAATTCCACGACATCCATCCATCCATCCATCTATCTAGCCATTCAAGTGTTCCTCACAGATTTTTCGTATTTCCTCACACTGCGTAAGGTAGTACTATCTTACTATATATCTCTATCCGCCCTTGCATCTTTTTCTGCTCCAGCAATATATATCTTTGTACACACAAAACCGGCATCATGGCCAGCACCAGCCCCATCCCCGTCGCCACCTACGGCAAGGACCCCAAGATCGCCGAGGCTGTCCGGGAGAGGCTCCTTCCTGACATCGAAGGTAATGTTTTCTCTTTGTCTTAATCTCCCTCTGCCTTGTTTCTGCCATGTCATCCCATTATTTCCTTGCTCCATGTGACCCCTCCTTGCTCACAATTGACTCTTTCCCCTCCCCCTGTTCACCTACCTCTCCCAACCTCACGAACCTCTCACCGATTCCCTGCCCTCACCCTTCTACCCCGCCAGAGAGGGGAATTCAAATATCCATCTAACTTTCTGTGTCACAAAGTCGTCCACTGCTGCCTATCCCTGGACTCGGCCCTCTCGGAGCTCCCCTCCCTCTGCGCCGGCGAGCTGGAAGTAGCCCCCTCCTCCGGGCTGGGCACCAACTCTTCGTCGGACACCACCTCCCGCAAGGTGCCGCAGGCCATTTTTTTCGGGGGCGGCTTCACCGATGACGAGTACGACAAGATCACCTCCGCCGTAAAAGCCCGCGCCCCCGGAGTTCACTTTGTCAAGGTCCAAAAGAGGGATGTCCTTGCCGCTGGATCCTTTGGGCCCAACCCCGAGACCATTGCCAAGATTTACCGCAAGAAGATGGCTGCTTTGGCTGCCGCTTAATCGGTTTTCTTCTCACAGGACGACATTTGTGGGAGGAAGTATGAGGGGTTGGGGGAAAAGAAGGGAGGCAGGGAGACGCCGGCGGTGGGGGTATTCTGATAATGTGGATGGTTATGGGGATGATGTATTGCTGCTTAGTGGAGGAGAAGAGAACGCAGGTGGTCGGGGGAGCAATAGGCGCAAGTTGAAGGACAAGTTGATGAGATATTTGGCTGCGGGAGTTGGGAATATTGCTACTTTGTACGTCCCCATTGCCGACTTTGACGTGTTGGCCGACATCAATGACCGGGGTGCTTTATCAACATCATCACCTCAGGCAACGCAGCCAATGCCAGCTTCAATGTCAACGCGAACGTCACTGTCGTCGAGAGAGAGCAATAGTTTTGTTTTGGGCGAGGGCATAGTTCTGCATGATCTTTGAGAGAAACAGAGTTCGTTGATCGATTGATGTGTCTCTCCGAGGACCAGCTAGGTAGGCGTGTCATATCCTGTTGTTGTGATACAGTAAACGGTCACCTGGGGTAGTCGAGTAGTGTGTGAGACAAAGGGAGATGAGTGTGATGTCTTGGGAAAGATTTCCCGACATATTGAACTACCTACGTAAGACAAATCGCACGACAGAAAACCTAGCAGGCGATACTCCGAGCAATGCATAAATACGCAGCCGCCAGATTGAACCCCAGAATCCCAACCTCGCCCTCAATGAAACTTTTTCACCTAGTACCAACCGACCCTCGCTCGCTGTATGCAGTCATAGTATACCAGAACAGGAACAGGAAACCCAGGATACCTAGCAACAGGACCTGCTACCGGACTCCCATTCCCCTTCCCTTGCCCATCTCCTGACTCCTCCGACAATAACAATATAGCCATACCACCTAGCTAGGCTTTCATGTCTGTCGCAAAGGTGGCAAACGCCAATAAACAGGAACAGGGCTCACAGGAATAATGATGGTATGCAACGCAAACGGTTGAACAGAACAACATGGGAAAGCAAATCCCATTTACCAGTAACAAAAAGCCCCACCACCCAGGTTCACCAACATGAAAGATCAAGGTACAAGCTTAAAATAACAAAAAGAAAAGAGGGAAACAACGCTAAATTCCTACACAATTCCACGAGAACTGGGCACTTTCTTCCCCTTTCGTACCCACATCTCTCTATGCCATCCCTTTCCCGTCAAAAATCCATTCCAACAGCCATGCCATCATGAGACGTCACAAACAACCATCCCACGCGCAGCGCCCCGTGTTGTATATATGCCTCCCTTTCTGGTGATGGCCGTCTCGCTAGCAACCCAGAAAAAACCAAACCGCTTTGCATGTGGAGTACAAATCATGACCAGAAAACACCTCGGGATTTGCGCCCGTGCCACTTTGCCCACCTAAAACGCAACCAAAACCGACCCCCGTTTGAGGAATACAAAGAAGGGGATTTCGTGAATCTCGTGGTGCACACATAAACGGGCGTTAGCTCCTCCTGTCATTGCTGCTGGACCCAAAATCTGGTTCGGGGATCTTCTTGTCTTTCCTTGGCTTGATCAAGAACTCGGCCGAGATTTGGATGTGGTCTGAAGGGAAGTGATATGCCGGGAACCCAGGTACACGCTTCATATAATCCTTGTCGGGAGGTCCGAGGAGCTCGACAACCTCGAGGGTATTGGTTGAGTACCAGATGTAGTCGATGACATCGGCGAATGCAGGCGTGTAATTGGTGAACGTAAACTCATCCGGGGTATTGTTCAGGTGGAGGTAGGACGAACGCATGCTGAAAGGGTGTTCGACACCATCGGTGGTGAAGGAGCCGTACTGATGACCGCCAAAGTCGTTGTGATTTGGCGCGACTCTGCCGGCATTAAGGAGTTCGTACACACTGCTGTCTTGGACCGAGTTGAAATCGCCACAGACCAGCAAGGGAATATCGGTGTTGCTGCGATATTCCTGCGATGGCCCAGGATCTGGGAACACCTGCCTCTGCTCACCTTCTTCGAGCGGCAATTGGATCATTTTCTTGTCTTTTAGCGCCGGCCACCGAGTATACTTTTCGGCGAGCTTGGTAATATTCTCCATCAAGATCGCGGTTTGAACCAGTTTCACGTCAGCCAGGATTGGCTCCCAAGCCAGATGGGTGTTGGCCACGATTATGCGAGCTCCGGTGTGTCTGCTCTCGAAGAAGCAGATCAGGCCGATGTTGTCCTTGGGCATCACCCGGTTGAAGATATCGGGATGGTTTTTCATGTCGGGACGGTTGATCGCAATGTTCGCGTAATCGAGGAGCACCTTGTCGAGCAAAATCCACTTGCTAGCCTTGTAGAAGACGGCGCATCCGTCAACACCCGCTGCATCCTTATCGGCCATCGTACGAGCCTTTGGCCGTGGCCAGTGCACACCCTTGTAGTCGTGCTGTGCGAGCTCAGGGCTGAAGAAATCCCGGAAAACGTCCGTGGCAATCTCCTGAAGACACAAAAAGTCGGCGTCCCTATCGCGGATCTCCTCCATGATTCTGTCCTTCCGGTACTCCCAACTAAGGGCCGAAGTAGGCGTGTAACCATAGAGACTTGACGTGGCGAATTTGTCACAGAGGATATTCCATGAAAACGCCTTGACCCGCTCCACATTAGGGGCTACGTCTTCTTGAATTATGATGGACTTTCTGGGCGTGGGAAGGTTGGGAACTGTACAGAATTAGGGTTAGAAAACGGTGTCTTGCAGCCCAAGAAACCATTCGAGGATACTCACTTGGTGCTTTCTCGAGAAGAGTGTTGATCAAGGACTTGGTCGTTCCAGTCATAATCTCCTCCTTGATAGCCTGGTTGAGCGGGTTCCCATCGATACCGAGCATTTCCAAGTGATACAATGACCCGAGCTGAAATGGCAAGTCCCGAATCTGATTGTCAAACAGCAGGAGTGATTTGAGGTTGGTGCACATGCCAATCTCTGGCGGAAGCTCGGCGATCATGTTGTTCGAGGCTTCCAAGTGACGCAGATGTCGAAGTTTGCCAATTTCGGCGGGAAGATAGGTCAGCCGATTCGAAGCAATAAACAGTTCCTGCAAGAAGTCATAGCTGAACAAAGCAGGGGCAAGAACACGCAGCCCTTGACCGCTCATGTCCATATTGTGCCAATCTTGCCGCTTATTAAGCTTGTCAATGCTCCATGGACGTCTCCTATCAGCCTCGTCATCGCTAGACACGGTAGCCCAGCCACCGTTAGTGACAACTCCCCTGTTGTCTTGGGCCTTGATCCTCGCATAGTAATGGGGCATGTGTTGTTCGGTCATAGCAGCATGCGCTTCCTGGGACAGCTTGCGCAACCGTACTTGCTCTCCCCATGACTCGCTGATAGCAACAGCTTGTCCACCCCGAGTGGTTGCTGTATGGCCATTTTGGAGGTTATTCCCAGAGAATGGGCTTGCGCTGGGCAACACACCACCCGCGAAGGCCGAATGGCCCATCATTCCGGCAGCTGCACCATGGCCGGTGTGGTCTTGTTGGATACCCTGGTGGTGCTGGGCATGGCCCTGGTGTGGATGACCTGATTGCTGCTGGTAATTGAAGAGCATGGGCTGTATGTTCTGTTGCCTGTTGGGTGCGCCATTGAGACGGGAGTTGTGCCCCTGTTGGTGGCCCTGATTGTACATCCCGCGAGGATTTTGCCCGGCGGCGCCAGATGTTTTGGAGAGAGACGCCGGCTGAGAAGCGACAAGATGCGTCAGGAGCGAGTTCAACAGGATCCCGTTAGCAATCGAGGTGCTGGAATTGAAGGCTGAGGATACTGGCGGGCTCGCGAATGAGTGCAGTGGATGGCGGTGACCATCTGCCATCTACGAAGGCTGGCAAGTTCACAGACTGGTGGTACGGAAGCGCAAGATTCGATGTTGGGGACGGGAGGGTTGGCATGGAGTACGAAGATATCGTCTTCGGGCATGGATGCAGGTATGCGGGAGCGTCCTGCCGAGACCGGTTTAACGGGGTTGGGAGTGTTGTCCTGGCTCGGTCTAGAAAGCAGCCATTCACCTACAAGAACCTGATAGACTGCAATCGAACCGACAAAGTGGACAACGACGGGAGTCTTGCGAAGGGATTATTCGCTGGTTCTCGCTTGAGGAGTTCGTGGTGGTCGTGAGGGGGATATCGCCGACGGTTGGTTGACTTTTCGACGTACGAAGTATCTTATGGCAAGGCGGGTCTTCGGAGGGGGGGTTCTGCGACGCGAATGAGGTCGTTTATCGTCGGCAAAGAAATGCTGAAGCTGAATTTTCTCTATCTTTTTTTTTCTTGCTTTGTTTTTTTTTCGGACTGGAAGCGGAGCCCTTGAGTCAGCATCAAGAAAAATGACAGGTAAACAACATGTATAAAAGTGAAGGTGTTGGTGGTGGTGGTGGTGGTGGTGGTGGTGGTGGTGGTGCGCGGCGAAGAAAACACAAAGGGCTGGATTTGGAGGATGGAAGTGCCTGAGTGTGCCACCCCTGCAGCCCACCTAGCAGCAAGCTTGGAACAGACGACAAGTCGTTGCGAGGCGAGGGAGACAAGACCAGAAACAGAAAACCTGCAGCGCCCCTCTGCACCTTTCGACCTCTCTGATGGGAAAAACAACTATGCAAACTCTCACCTGGCGCCGGAAAAGAAGAATAGGGCAAAAAAATTGACCGTGTACAACCTCTTGATGGCAATATTCGCAGCGGTTTTACTGCCAATGAATACTCTAAAAGCGAAAGGATATGGTACTGTGGTGGCCGATGCCGTGGGGAGATGTCCAACGACCGCTCTCCTGTTGTGGTCCCGCTTCGAATGGGGGGGAGGCGGCAAAGATGAGCGACCAGATTAGTGCCTCAGGCAGTAATCTCTCAGGCTCATCACGTGATGCATCTTTCCATCCCATTTCAGCCTTGCTCCAACCAAAGATCATCAGCTGGCGGTGCCCTGTGCTGAGACATGAAACTAGCCGCTTCAATCAGGGTGGTCTTGAATACGAATAGCTGCGAAAATCGAACAGCCGGCCGCTCCATCACTGTTGGATGTGTTTTGGGAGGAAAAGAGGGGGAATACCGACCGAATTCCGAGGTAGGACTGTGCAGTCCATAATCTCTTGGTTAGGGGCTCCAAAAAGAAAAGTGCCCTGACACTACCAAACTCCTGGGTTACCAAAACGAAACCGTTTGCTTACATCACGCAAACCGCCGGTATGATTTACAAAATGACGCTACCTAGGTACCTGTCCAGACGAAAAAGAAAGCGTTCTAAAGACTAAAAGATTAGTTGTTGACATATCTCCCTCATCGGTATCATCCATGATCAGAAAAGGCTCTTGTTTACCTAGTCATGAAGTTGACTTTTCCCTCTTGGCTCCCCTGGTTCATGCGGGATGCTCAGCCTCGTGATCTAGGTGCCTACCAAACCGACATCCCCCTCAACCCCCAACCTGAGAAGAAGCCCTGAAAACAAGTCTTCGGGTAATCTGCGGGAGAAATGTGTATAGAAGGCAGAACATGCATATGGTGGCGGCCGGCTTGTTCAGCTCTTATCATCTGAGGAATCCGTTTGTGTGCCCGCAAGATGCTGTGATTGAGTACCAGACCCCCAAGCGGCGCAGCGGGCCAACAAGTGAAACAAGAATCATTGCTTTCACTCAGCAACCTTCCCTCCTGAGAAAAGATAGGTAATGGTCGTCGAGTGGAGGGGGGGCTTGTCATTTTCTGATATGGAAGAAAATCACCAAGCTTTCAAGTTCCCACTGCCACCCACTAGACCAAGCCGTTACCTACGCGGATTATACCGGCAGCCAATGAAATAATATTGCCCGCACGCTTTCTTCTGAGGGAACGGATAATTATAAACGGCGAACTGCCCCTAGGCTACTAGGCTGCGAGAACGGGCGGGTGGACGGGAGGATCGAGCGACTTCTGCGAGTGTCTAATGTAGGTCTTGTACGCTAGCCCCAGGAGAGCTAACGGAAGGAATATGCGATGCACGAAAGTGCAGAATGGCGGTCGCCCAGCCCTCATAAACACCTTGGCTTGGACCATATCCATGAAGTGGCGTCTGAACCATTGCAAGAAACCAGCTGGGCCATACTGTCAATGTACGGCGAAGAGACAGCTCGAATCTGCAGGTAGATGGCTTCACTCTGCTATCAAAACCAATAGGAATCCAGTATCCCCTGCTAATACGCCAGGGCCTGGACTGCAGGTCGGTCTCCGTGCAGACAAGCACGACAAGTTCCTGATCGAGATGGAGGAGGAACTGGGAGAGGGGCGCCAATGCGGGGAAATCCAACAGCAGCAAGACTGGGTTCCATTTTCTGGCCAGTGGTAATTCCCAAGTGTCCCCGCATCGAATCACTGCAGTCTGCGCTGCGACAAGTTCCATTGCACCGCGATCGCGAGAAAGGTGAAGCCGAGAGATGAAGGCACAGACTGAAGAGGCCCCAGAACGCACGGAGGAGCTAGACCGGCATGGGAACTATCGACCGCAAAATTTGCGGTTTTACGGAGCAAATGATCGAAAGAGGCCCGTAATAGAATCCGATGAAGAAATTCAAGGCGGCTTCCAAAAATATAATTAATATGCAGCGGCACCTATGCACACAACACCTTCCACTCACACCTCAACTCCCTCTCGCCCAGACCCTCTTGGCCAGCCCATACTGCGTAAACATACATCCAGCATTATTATTGTCTCTCTGATATACTTGTATAACGTATACGTACCAACTTACGAGACATCTCAGTCGGGCTGGTCGTTTCCTCACGACCGCCTTTCCATTTCTCTCGTCTCATCTCACAATCTCAACGTTTTCGCCCTGAAAACAATACGGAAAAACTGCAAGCAGCATCCTGGCATCTCGTGAATCTCTCAATCACCTGCCGTCCCATCCCAACCGACGCCCCCTCAAGCCCCACCACACGAGATCAGCTTGAAAGCAATGTGCCCTTGACGAGCTGGACTGGTTGCCACCCCGCGATAACATCACCACCGGTCGAACAGCGATTCGAGAATCCCAACGATAGATAGACAGGCGCGAGAAACGCACCGAAGGTCGAGCCAGCCGAATCACCGGTAACCCCCTCTCTGCGCAGCCCTAATAAGTCTAGACAGCACATGTTATTTCGAAGCAAACGCTGTGCAACCTCCGGTTGGTAGCGCACTGTCGAGGGTATCCCTGAATTGAATGCGAACGATGACGCCGCCGTCTGGAGCGCCCTGAGCGAAAACCGACGAGGAAGCAGTTCCATCCTGGCAACACCCTTTTCAGCACACCAGATAGTGACCCGAAACTACTCCACAGTTGCAGCACCTTCCAGGCATAGCTGGGCGGTATTTGTCTCAACATCTCAGGAGCTGGCGTCTTGCTTCTTACCGGTCCCTGGTTGAAGCCTGTCGGTCCTATTCGCGCAGTGGCAAGACGACGTATCACACTCCGACTTCTTGGGTCGTTCGACCCGGCGCTCCCCCAAGACCACAAAGAGACAAAGCCTACTGGACCGAAAAGACAGGCGCCTGTGGCGGCATGAAAACAGCTCACCGTGAGAGGAAACATTCGATTCTATCTCCCATCGCAAGCGGGATGCTATCACCAGAACCACAGCCACAACCAAGTGTTTGACCAGGAACTCGAAACAAGGAGCACAGACATCGAAGGCTTCTAGAAAAGGTGGAAAGGCCGGTGTCAGAGGGTGGTGGTGAAGATCCTGCAGAAACGTCGGAGGGGGGGGGGCGGGGGGAAGTGTCCTTGGATTTTCCCGGCCTCCGTTTGAATGCGGAAGGTCTGGGAGACAATCCCTCCAAAAACACCAAAGATTACCGCAAGCGAGAACGACGTGCTCAGGTTGTTGGTGACAAAGGTGTGTGGGTTTGGGCACCTTGCGTGCTTATTATCCAGCGGGTGCAGTGAGTGGCGCCAGCTTCTTCTTCAGTGCTGCATCGCGGGCACCGGAAACTGTGCCGGCGCAGGCCCTTTAACCCTTTAGGCGGGGCGCTTGCCCCCCCCCCCCAATCCGTCGCATCCCCTAGCGAAAAAGCCCCCTTGCCCGACCTGACATTGGGAGAAAAAAAAAAAAGTCTCGCCTGGAGCCCGCCAGAATGGAGTTCCTTTCAGGTTATGCAGCGGCCAAGGCCCCTTTCTCCGCCTACACCGTCGAGCCGCATCATCCACCATCTCAGCGTTCGAACCGACCTGGCCGTTCCAACTCGACGTCGGGAACAACCACAAAAAAGCGATCGCGCATTCACGGCCACGTACGGACAAACAGCGCAAGCACCTCTAGCAGCGGCAGGACCGACAACAATCACAATAACAACCAGGCGCCTCCGCCGCCGCCGAACAACGCGGCCTGGCTGCAGCCGCCGGGCGGCCTCGACACCGGAGTTGAAGCGGCATCATCATCATCATCATCTGCAGCTTCGCCTGTGAACCCGGCAACCCACCACCACAGATCACGACGCGATCTACAGCGGGATCGGGTATCTGCATCCCCGTCATACTGGCAGGACAAACAGCTGCCAGCAACCCCCCGTCTCAACACATTCGACGCTTCCTCCCGGTATCTTGCCGCAACAGGCAGTGCGTCAGAACCGGCGTCGGCACGAACCCCGGCGTCGGCGATTTCAAGCCACACCTTTCCCGAACACCATCGCCGCGGAGGAGGATTCCAGCAGCATGCCGCCATGTTCGACCCAGGCGCACCTTCCAAGGGCCCTGGGGGCGCCAGCAGTGGGCTCCCTCGCACCGAGAGCGTAACCAGCGTCTCGGGCAACACGACGGCGAGCGGTCGCACGATGATTTCCACAGAACCGCCGTCCAGCGCAGAAGCCGCAGCCAATCATAACCGACCCTTTGTCGTCCGCAATGGACGCACCTACATCTCCGACCAGTCCCTCCCCTACCCTTTACCCGTCGACCTGGAAGAACTCCACCGGCAAAGCCTCAAGACCATGCTGCTGTTGCAGCTCTTTGGGCGACCGATATGTAATCCTGCTTTTATCAACAAACCGCCGCCCCGGATCCTGGAGGTTGGGTGCGGGACTGGGTTTTGGAGCATGATGTGCTACAAGTACTACGAGGCGAGGGGCCAGGGGTCTACTATTTCGTTTACGGGACTCGATATTGCGCCGCTGGCGCCCACTTCGGGAGGAAACGGCTCGGACAATACGTGGAGTAATAGTGCCAGGCAATCGACGTCGTCGGCGGCAGCAGGACAGGTGGATACGCGACCAGACAAGGACATGAACTGGCGATTTGTACAGCATGACATCCGGAAGCTGCCCCTGCCGTTTCCAGACGGGTCGTTTGATCTCGTCATGGCCAAGGACATGGGCCTGGCTACGTCGGTGGCGATGGAGCAGAGTTTACTTGATGAGTACATCCGCTTGCTCGTGCCAGGCGGTGCACTGGAGGTCTGGGAGACGGATCACACGCTGCGCATGCTTCGGCCGCACGTTCCCTCGGAGCTAGGGGCAAGTGGCGAAGAAGGTGACAGCAGCGGGAGCGAAGACGAGCAGAAAGAAGTAACCAACATGGGGGCGTACGTCATGACGCCCAACACACCGCTCAGCGCGCCGACGAATAATTTTTTGATCGAGTATAACACGTGGGTGTCGCGGGCGCTGGAGGCGAGGGGATTGCTGTGCATGCCGTGCACCGTCATCGGTCCGATCTTGATTCAGGAAGCCGAGGTGCTGACGGGTGTGGGGAGTAGAAGGTTGGCGGTTCCGCTGTCGGAAGTGCGGTGGGAGCGGGAAGGAGTGGGAGGTGTCGTCACAAAGGACGGGAAGAGTTATATTGAGACGAAGGCGAAGAGAGTAGGAAAGGACGGGGTGCCGGTGGGCAGAGCGTTGGAGCCGGCGGCGGCGGCGGTGCGGAGGACGGCGCTGACTGTGGTGGTGCAGCAGATCCAGAGCATGGAGAGTATTTTGAGGGAGGTGAGCGGGAAGAGCCAGGATGAGTGGGATGGGTGGATGGGGAAGATGATGAATGATTTGGTTAGGGAGAACGGGACGAGTTGGGGGGAGTGCTTGGAGGCCGGGGCGTGGTGGGCTATGAAGAAATGAGTTTCTCTTCGTTTGGGTATATTTTACTTTTTGGATCTTGAGAGGGCATTATTTGGATGGATCTCGTATTATTTTTCTTGTGTTTAATTCTTAAACTAGTATTTTGGGGGAGGAACTGATGAGCTGGTTACCTATGGGGTTTCTCGCAACCGGGATTTGTTCCAATGTTGGATAAAAGGAAGATGGTATTTGAATATGGGATAGCAAATCTGATTTGGATTCTTCTTTTCTCTTCTCTTTTTCTTAACAAATGAATATCGAGACAAAACTCCGAACGCCATGCTTTCTCCTTCTTTGGCAAGAACGCTCACGATATCCAACCCTTGCTATGCCCCGGCGTCATACCGCTTTCTTAATGTTCGGTAGCGTTTAAGGTAATACCTTGCAGAGTTTACATGTAAGTTATCGAAAAAGGGGGTGAGTAGCGAGTGAGTATGACTTACAGTGCTTCAATCTCTTTCTGGACAAACTGGGCACGGGCAATGCCCTGCTTGATCGCCGACTCGTCGGTGAGGTTGGCGTTGGCCATGAAGGCGCGGTGGAGGCGGGGGCGGAAGTAGTCGTAGCCTTGGGGGTATTCTCGGCCGAGGTATAGGAGTTCTGTTGAGAATTGAGTTCACGGTGCTGCCAGAGTGGGGGAGGGGGGGCTCATCTCATGATGTTTGTGAGAGAGGGGAGGGGGGGGGGACGCACGTTTGTAAATGGCTATGACTTGCCTCCTGAGCTCTGGGTTTGGTTGTGGTGGCATCTTGGCTTGTAATTTTTGAGCAGTGAGACGAGTAAAAGCTATCGTTTCATGGTGTAGCTCTGCATGGGAGGGAGTAAACTGTATGTAAGATGGTATGAGCGAGTGGATATGCCGTAAACGAAGAGTGAATGGATGAAGCAATTGACTCCAGCAGCGCAAAAGGGGGTCCTCCAACAAGTGACGACAGCACTGTGGTGAGTGGCTTATCTTATCGCCAGAGACAGAAACAGCGTGTTACATGTATGGACAGGTCTTACCCTGTCCCTCCTTTTCCAGTGCCAGTCCGTTGAATTTTTACCTGCTACGTCTTGACTGTATCCGAACGCTTTGGACTTTCGGATTTTATCCCAAACTGCATCTCGTATATTCCATTTTGGCCTGAGATGGGCTGTCCAAGAAGATCTGGCCCGGCTGTCATCGGCCGAGAAACAAGGCGGGCACACCTCACGGCACCCCACTCCATTACTGCTCTTCCCCCGCAGCCGAGACTCCGAGCGGGATTCACTACCGGTGAGGGAGAGAGGGGCGATGGCCACAGCATTTGGTAAAAACCGGTCGGTTTCGGGTGGGCTGGGCTGAACCGACGAAACGGCCGCGGCCAGGGGAATGGAAACTGTTTTCTCTATCTACCTACTTACTAGAAACTTTTGAGATTCGTGCGTGGATTGTGAGAATTTCAAGAACAGAGAGTTGAGAAAAGGGTTTGGAGTTATCTACCCTCCCCCCTCGGGCGAATTGGATCCTCACTTCCCTCTCATCCAGCTTCATTGTTCGCTCCCAATAAGTTCGATATCCACCTCTTCATCGTCATTCTCTTCATCGAGTCTTGAGTATCTATACCATCAGCAAGAAATCAGCAATAATAAAATGCCCATCCTCCTCTCCCTCCCCCGCCCAGCGCGTGGAAGCGCCATCCGCGTCCTCGCTCAGTCGTCCCACGCAACAACAAACCCAACAACCATCTCCCTACGCCGGCCATTTTCCGTATCTTCATCTCGCCAGAACAGCACCAGCTCTGAACAGCAACTCCCACCACCACCCCCCTCCCGCTGGATATCCGACCTCCGCGAGCGTTTGGGGAAGTGCCTGATCTTTGGCTGCAACGATCAACAAGTCACCCGTGCCTCAAGCGTGCTCCGCGCACTGGCAGAGGAATGGAAAGAACTGCTAGCCGGCAGCGAAGGGTTTCTCACTGATGGACGGCGCGGGCTGGATAACAGGCAAATTGCCTGGGGAGAGATGGATAGTTTTGTATGACAACAACTTCTGACCTTAACCCCCGTGCGTGTTTGCTAATTATGGGGAAAAGGGGCATGTGAACAATGTCAACTACTACCGCTACGCCGAGTCCGCCCGCGTGAATTGGATCACCAACTTTGCCGTGCACGTCGACCCAAAACACCGCCAGCAGTGGGCCGAGCTGATGACGCCCAAGTCGACGGGGTTGATCATGCGGAGTTTGAAGTGTGATTTCAAGTTTGTAAGTTTATCCCTCTCCCTCCCTTTGGTGACACACACAGAGAGGCTGATAGGATGATGATGATGAAAAAAGCCAATGATCTACCCAGACAGCATCTCAGTATTCCACAAACTGCGGTGCAAGCCCGAGGGAGAGCCAGCCCCAAGCAACTTTATGCTGGACTGCATCGTGCTCTCGCACCAGCACAGGAGGATCTCGGCACGGCTGGAGGAGGATATTGTGGTGTATGACTACAAGACGGCGAGAAAGACGAGCATGCCGGACTTTATGGTCGAGTTGTTCCACAAAACGTGGAGTGCGCAGACGGCCGAGGAGGTCAGGGCCAGGACGCGCATCTGGGAGCTGATTTCTGCTGTGGAGAAGCTGGAGAAGGAGACGTGGGATCGGGAGGATGCGGTGGAGGATATGGGGAGTGCTGGGAAGGGGAGTGCATGATTATGAACTGTTGGATCGAGTTTCGATGGGGAAGCTTGGTTTCTTGTGTTTGGGTCCATGCCTATGGGTGGTTAGGTTGCTGATGGGGAAAACGGGGGGCTTATTTTTGCTTTTGTAGAACTGCATCTGGTAGAGAGAGGTTATATCGACTCTTGGCATAGAAGTTGTCAAGTACACATGTACAGGCCAAAGCGCCTGTGAGCTCGTCTCGTGTAATTGCGATCATCTGGGAAATATACTCCGAGAGTACCTACGAAGTAAAGAAAACGGTTTCATCCACAGTGGCCGAGGCCTGACCTATCCGGCACCTCTTGGGAAGACAGTCGGACTGAGCTTCGAGCTTCGAATTCTGGACCCAACCATGGCCGTTTATAACCACTTTGAAAGCCTCCCGTCGTCTATCGACGCCGATCAAGCCACTCCGTTGGAGTTCTATTTGGAACTGCAAGTAAATGCTTGACCGAGAGGATTTAAGCTTCGCATGAGACACATATCGGGCGAGACTGGCTTGGCGGGTTGTGGCGTACGGGGTTACTCCCGGCAGAGAGGGAGCACTGTGTGAGGAAGACAAAGTGCCTACGGTTCTTTGCGCAATCCAGTAAATCATAGAGGTGCATGTGAACTGATCGCGATATGTACAGGTAGTCTTCCAACTTGCGGTAAGGGCGATAGTCATCAGTAATCGCACCGCTCGGCTGTGACATTATCCCAGCCCAATGGCAAACGGTGGTTTGAAGCGGGGGGTTGTCTACTGGTGAGGGACACAAGAAACGTGATTGGCACGGGTGAATTGTTTCTCTCGAAAAAAGGCTTGTGACATCTTGTCATACGCCTTAAAACTCCCGACGTTATAGGTCATGGATCATGGATTTTGTGTCTGGTGAAGGTGAGATAACGACATGCCTCTTCTTCTTCTTCGGTCGACTGATGAATGGAGAGAGCGCAAAAAAGGTCAAGACAGCCAAGTCTGCTAATATGCTGTGCATGAAGTAGCTTCGGCTTCCTCTTGATCGAACAACATTGTTACGGATCGAAGAAAATGCTGTGGGTTTTCGGTGATGATACCGCGGTTAGTGTAGCGGGGACCACACGCACAAGAGTGGATGAGGAAAAAGAAAAGATTTCTTGCGTCAAGTCAAGAAAAAAGAAGTCAAGGAACCCCCCCATCGTTGGTCCTTGTCGTTTCTCCACTCCCCGTCATGAGCAAACGGTCATATCCAATCACAGACGAGAGAAGAAAATCGGGCACCTTTGCATGTTCCTGAAGCCAAGAGATCGATGGTAGGTAGTACGAAGTAAGCCCCGTGGGAATAGGAAATACCGCTCGTACACACTGTGCAAAGTCATAATGCGGTTGGTGTGGGTGGGTGGCATTGGTGTTGGGGAGGTAGTATAAATGTGGTGATTGGCGATGAATGGTGGTGGCAGCGCGGGGGGAGCGTCGAGACGGCAAGAGGAAAGCGCCCTTTGTGGACCCATTGATATCATGACTGTGGGAAAGCTTCATGCGGGACCTGAATGCCATCCAATAATCCGTCTTCCAGGTTGTCATCAGGTCTCTTTTCTTGATGCGTTGCCCATGATCGGCAATGCAGTTCAGTTGAGCTATGTGCGGGGGATATGGGGGAAAGATGGGGCCGGTGGGCATAACAGGGACACTACGAAGTACGGTAACGGGGTGAGATATCACCATCTCCGAACCTGCACGTCGTTTCGTCCACGGCCGGCCAATCCGAAGGGTTCATCTGTTGTGCAACTGCCGATAGGGGAGGGGAAACAGATCAGCATTCGGCCGCAAGGTGTGTCAAGGAGCAAGGTGCTTAAATCGCGGGAGTCGGTGTGGGTGATGGAAATCGGGCTTGATGGCTGAAGCTTGGTGTGTAAATTGTCCGTCTTGGCCTCCGGATGGAAGGGGCCCTTGTGTTTTGGTGGGTGAATTCCGTGCGATACAGTTGCGAATATTCACAGAGTCGTTTCTCTCCGGGCTCTCATGTCCAGACCATCAGATCTCTCCTCATACTGTCTGTAAGAAGTACTTGGCAGGTGTGAGGTGGAGGGCAGCAACCATCACACGCCCTACCTACCGACCTGGATTGCAACCCGCCTTCTCGACCTCGACAACACATGACCGCAGCATGTTTCGTGTCGGGTACGCAAATTAACTCGATATTGGCTGCAGCGAGAAGAACGAAGCGGTGGTGCTTGCATGTCGGTTGTACGCTCCAGTTAGGGTGTGCTGATCGACATCCTGACTGCAATGTCACCATTCTCCCGCAGGTGTTTTGTGTGAAGCTGTGCCCTGTTCGCTACACCCGAGGAGATAAAGTGGCGTGCCTAAACCGATCTCGGTCCTGGTCATGATACCTAGCAACTCTTGCGGCAAAGTCCGCCCCATGTTGTGATGTTGAGACTGCGAGTGCCCCGACACCAACAGGCAGCTTGGTTATGCTTGACAAGCACCTGCATGAGTGAGGATATCGTGTTTATCCATGTGTTTGTAGGATGCGATGCGTAAGCTGAGCGGCGCGCATACTAGAAGAATATAAGCCGGGCCTGACTAGGGATAGGCACTCTCCTGTCTGTTCCACAGACACACGGTTCTGTATGATGCATCCAGACACCTCTCGCTCGTAGGATGTCCATAATTCAGGATGTTCAGCTGCGGTCATGATCATGATCACCTCAGTGGACCTATCCATGGTTGTTGTGGTGTTGGAACAACTTGCGGGCAGCTCCCAGTTCCCACCGTTCCGTGGGTAAAAAATACCTACCAGAACCCTTGCCGCTGGCCCCACCAGAATCCACCGCAGGTAACCCACCGTTTACCCCTGTCATTTGGTGCAGTGGTCCGGCAAGGTCCAGGACTCTTGACGGTCCAAGCGACCGACTGCACACTGGCTGGCGAGACGGCGTGACGGCCTGGACTGGCGCACTGTGGGCACTGTGCGTCCACCTAAAATCCTCAGCCGCCAAATCCAAAAATCCGCTTTTCTCCCTTTAACGCAAACTTACTTTGCTTGATTCTGCCCTCGCTTCTGGATGTTGGAACCAACCTCACAACACCACCCCCGAAACACCAGATCTCGAAAAGCATACGACGCCACACAACCACAACTTTAGGTTTCCAAGCCCGTTCACCCAACCCCAACGACGACGCATGAAGAGCCCACAGACTTCCCACGGGTTGTTTGCGTGCGGTTCGGATTCGGCGGCTGTCATCAGAATAAAACCCACCTCCCCCTCCGCCTAGCCCTCGTTTTCCAACGGACTCCCGACGAAAGTTTCCAAAGGTTCGCCGAATGTGTGTGGGGAGGATTACCGAAAAGACGAATTGGATAGGATAGGATAGGACAGGACGCAATTTTTTTTTCTTCCCTTTTTCTCTGCTTGCTGCACGAACAACCTTGCGGACCCTGCCGCCACCTACCCGTATTTCCGCTGCTGGGCGTACTGGACTGGCTCAGAACAAGATTCTGGGTCAGCGGATGCGTATGCCTCGCGCGGCAAGTTCAGGAAAGCGACACCAGGGAGCAAGCAACCAGCGCGACACCAGACACGAAAATGGCCTGGTAGGCCCCGGCAAGCGTGTGATCAAGCAAAAGAGCCAGAGCCAGCTCGATAGCGGCAACCGGCCTGCCGTCGACAATGCCGCTGTGCCGCCGGTTCCCAACGTGCCTGCCTCCGGAGCGAGCGCTTCCACGCCGAACCCCGACGACGACAACATGGCCCCCGAGAGGAAGGCCATGGAGCTGCTCCGCCGGCCGTCGCTAGGCGCCTCTTCCGACTCCTCAGCTCAAGGTTCTATCGACTTCTCGCAGCTTCCGAAGCTTCCGACAGTGAGAGTAACGGTTGCCGAGGAGGCTCATCGCCGGATCGACGTTAACGATGCCAAGAATAACAATGTACACCGCGATCCTGGCCTCATGGAACTCGCCATCACGGTTCTCCGCGCATGCCCTCTTCAAGACACCATCGCCATTCTGATCATTCTTATGCAGGCGTCACCCGCAGTTCTGGCTACCATCTACACGCTCTTCACTCTTCTCACCTTTGTCCCACCCGTGACCACTAGTTCTGGCCTTAGCATCGCCGAGATCTTTGACGGAAGCCAAGGCACCCCTTCTCTGACGACCTTGTTTGGGATGGACGTGGTGATGTTGGGAATATGGTTATTTCTCTGGGCTCCCATGCAGCAGTTCATCTTGGATCTCGCCCAGGTAGTGATCGCATTGACTTTGGGAGGCGGCGGGACGTCCAGACAAGGCACCACAAGTAACATTATTTTCTGTGTCGCCATGGTGGGCGCCTCCCAATGGAGCAGGCATGCGCGCTGGAATGGCCTTTCCCGTCTTACCTCGCTTCTGGGCTCTCATCGTTTCCTTGAGCCTGATTCAGATTCAACAGTTGGTCGCGTATTCGATAAGAAGGGACCGTATGGTTGGCTCAGGAGTATCCTCGGAATTCACATTCTCACCCAGGGCTTGGTTCGCTATATTCGGGAATGGTACCTTAGAAGGGAACGTCGGGATCTTCAACTTCAAAGCCTTGCCGATCCGGAAGCTGGCAAGTCTGTTTCGTTCTCAGCAGAGGGTACCTCCGATGTTGCCATCATGGCTGCCGACAGTGACGCCCATTTACAGACGAGCGCAGGCAACATATCGACAAAAAAGCGACGGAAGCAGAGTGCCCTGGTCAGGATTAGGCAGCCTCTCTGGGCGGCACTTGCTAGCACTAAGATTGTTATGGTGAAAGAGTACGAACTGTCCCACGCAACCTCTGAATCCAGCAGCTCCAATGCTACCGACATACATAATCTCGGAAACGCACCTTTCAACACGCAGCCGGAAAAGATATGGATCTGCTACGTCGGCTGCGACGAAGTATGCTTCAACACCAGTTACTTCCCCGAAAGGCCGGTGTCAGAAGACCCCTCTGAAGAGGATGGTCAGCCAGGAGTTGATATGATGAAACCCTTTTATGTACGAGTCAATAACGCCGTCTGGCAACCGACGCGAATTATTCCCATCGAAAGCGGAGAAGACACAAGCGATCAAGGGACACGGTGGACTGGAGACATCTACGGGCTCACGCCGCTGTCCAACTACGAATGCGAGTTTGTTAGCACGCTAACCGATCAAGTCATCTTTTCGACGAGCGTGAGAACCATCCAGGCCAAGACTAGTGACCTCGAAGTTACCTCCAAGGCTGCTGGCAACCAGCGCTCACATGCCCGTCATGATTCACCCGCGACGACTTTGAGAGCATCCATCGCTGCCGCAGAAGCAAAGCTGGCCGACGAGAAGCAGCGTCTCAAGGCTGTCAAGAAAGACAACAACCGGAAGCTCAGCGCTCTACGCAAAGAAATCGAGAAGCTTTCTTCGGCGGTGCAGTCGGCTGGAGGTGAAGACGAGAAGCTCAGGCAGAAGGTGGCACAGAACAAGGTGCAAGAAAAGCGAGCCGAGGAGTCTATCAGCGAACTCGATGCGGAGCTCAAGGACCTGGAATCAATTCCCGAAGATCTGCTGACTGAGTACCGTGCCAAGCAAAGCGAGTGGTCGTCCGAGAAGGCTCAGTTCGATAAGGCCCGTGCTGCCTTCAAGACTTTCAAGGCATCCATTGACAAGGAGATCAAGTCACTCGAAGAGGAGAAAGCCAGCCTGCAAGCGAAGCGGAACAAGATAGCAACTCGCATCGCCAAGGTCGACGACGAACACGCTCGCATTACCGATGCGAACGCCCGGGGCTTGAACGAAGCTGAACGTCGTCGCCAGGAACGAGCCAATGCCGAAGCCGAAAATCTTCGGGCTGAGCAAAACCTCAAGGAAAAGATTCAGATGCTACGCTCGGGAAATATCAGCAAACAGGCGCAGGTTCAAGACATGGCCAACCAGCTGCAAGCAGTCCTGTCAGGCTTTCATGACGCACAAGGAATGGCCTATGACACGACAGCCATGCCGAATCACTACCCGCAAGCCAGTGCCTGGGGACCGCCTGCTGCTCAGTACAACGCGCAACCCATGTGGCCACAGACGACCATGGCAAATCAGTCTGCCAGTCTCCTCCCTCCTCTGCCCATGTCGGGATATCCCAGCCCTATGCAGACGGTGATGAGCACTCCGCCGCAGCACAAAACTCGCGGCCGCTCATCATCAATGCTTAGCGACGTGTCTGGGTTTACGCAGTCTACCGACGACCCCCAGGAGAACGATCGCGACGGTATGGGCAGTATGGCTCCGCCACCAGGCCATTCTCAGGGAAGCTTGAGTGCGCGTGCGACGCCTGCACCGATCGGCAGCCTTCGAGGGCCTCCTGGCTTTCACTTGGCGCGACAGCGCAGTGATGGGCTGCTTCCTAGGTCGGGGTCTGGTTCGGGCTCCGGGTCCGGCTTCGAGTCCGGTCGCAGCAGTAGCGTGCGCTCGGGCAGCGGCAGTGGCCGAAGTCTTGTGGAGCCCGCCAGTCCTGTGTGAGCGCAGAACGGTGGACGTCGGTTGCTTGTTTTTTTCTGCGTCGCCGTTTCTGCTAGCAGTTTTCTGACTTGAGTCGGCTTCTTCTTCTTCTTCTTATTCGTTGTAGCATTGCCATGGCTGGTCTCCAGTGCACCTGGGTGGGTCTTTTGGTTCGAACTCGAGATGTGTGTATCATCAGTCATAGCGAAGCGGTACTTGATTCCTTCGTAGGTAGATTGGATGTTCTAGCGTTGGTTAATGCTCAAAAGTTATTGCCTTACTCTTGTCCGTTTGTGTGATGTCCCTTGTGTGTGTGTGTGTGTGTGTGTGTGTGTGTGTGTGTGTGTGCTTCGTGTGGAATGCAGATTTATCTCTACTCTCCAGGCTAAAGGGTTAGGGTTTAACCATTTCCTTCACCACTATATTTCCTACCGGGAGATATCGAATTGATGTCAACACACTGTGTTATGTGATGAATGAGCGTTGATGATGAGCTTAGCATTCTTATGAGCTCAAGAAGGTATCCTGGCCTGGCAGGAGGAAGGGTCCAATGTCCAATTGTTTCCCGGGAATTCATGGCACACTCATCTTTGCAGTTCTGTTGATGTGTCGAGCAGAGTGCTTTTGCAAATCTTTCAGAGCAGCTTTGGGTTTTCACCGATATGGAGTTTGATGCCGTATAAGGTTGTGGTTTAGGATCCCCTTTTGTCGTGGCTAGGTAGGTAACACCACCCACATTGGATGCTCCTCCCTATACTCTTTTCTGGCACATATTTTTCATGATTTAAAATTCAGCAAGAAAAAAAAAGCTGCATGGCGCAGCGGAAGCGCGCCGGGCTCATAACCCGGAGGTCACTCGATCGAAACGAGTTGCAGCTAGTAATCTTTAATCTTTTTTTTCATTCTTCTTCTCTCATACATATTCCTTTTGGACATGGGACCCAAGTGTTACCCCGTATACCTCCCGTGTACCTCCCGTGTACCTCCCGTGTACCTGCCATCTGGATTTGTGCTTGATTACCATAAAGGAATACCAATGTCGACTGTTATGAAGAGTTACAGCAATGCACTTTTCGAGTGTGCTGACCTAGACCGAGGTGGAATACTTGTTGGAGCTGATGTTTTGGAGAGCTTAGAACATGAACGCAAAAGTGGATCATCAACGGCTCTGGACGAATAAGAAGAGCGGAGAGAAGAGAAGAGTCGAGCATGGTTGATGGAAGCAAGCAAGAATCTTTGAATCACTGTGGTGGGTGGGAGGCATAAAGTGAATTACATGTTATTAGAATAACTGTCAGACTGTGAAGAATGTCACGGTGAAAGATGTGCTCTTTCTTCTACGCAACTATCAAGACAAAGTCCAATAATATCTACCAAAAAAAGAGAGAAAACCCAAAATCCCCCTTTTCAAGTACCCAGCCCACATCTAGCACCCGTTGGAATCATCATAGCGCACAATGACGTTCCACTTGTCCACGAAGAAAATCTGGCCCGCGGTCATGTAGTCCGCGTAGCCGCTGCCGGTGGGAAGGCCGATCCGGCAGTTGTTGTTGATGTAGTCTGCGCCGTCGGCAATGTCCCCGAAAGAGTTCAGCACCTTGGTGGAGGTGTTGTCGTTGCACCAGTAGATACCGCCCTTGTTGGAGCAGCTGACGCGTCCGCACTTTCCGGGGCCTGGCCCAAAGCTAGGGCGGCCGGTGACACGGCGGAGGTAGGTCACGCCGACGGCAATAGGCCCGGTCTTGACAAGAGGCCAGCGGCCTCCGCAAAAGTAACTTTCCCGTACGTAGCGCTTGGCGAGGTCTCCCGAAGAGGTGCCGGTGGCGTTGGTCTCGGGATATTCTTCCAGGAAGTTGGGGTTGACCTTCAGGAGCTCGTCGACAACCTTCTCGATAGGGCCGGTGACGGTCATGTTGGGCCCGCCCGGGGTGGTCTCAACCTCCCAGGAGAGGTCGACAATCTCGTAGCCGGGGATGATGGGCTGAGTTTGCTGGATGGCGGCATTGGCCTGAGGGGGAGGGGAACGGTGGTTAGTGAGGAAACGCTTAAGGGCGAGATAGGTAGGTGGGATGATGGAGAAGACTTACCCCCATAGCCAGGAGACCAGCAAAGGCAACAGTGGTGCGGAGAGAAGGCATTTTGTCTTTTGCTCGAGGTGAGTGTGAAAGAAAAGGGCGGGAGGCTGCTGTGAGTTTTGAATGTCTTGAGAGGACTGATGGTTGACGGAGGAGGAACGAAAATATTTTGGGAGCAGGTCTCGAGTGATCTTATATACCTAAGGCACTGGTGTCTACAATTACATGGTTCCATTGACTTGTGCGGAATCCCTTCAAGAGAGTCGCGGACTAAACGCGGACAGTTCTCCACGCATCACATCCACCTTCACAACCACATTCCCCCATTCCTCACAGCCAGGCACCAGTATACCTCTACAAACTAGGTAGTTTTGATTCCTCTTACCGATCAATGTAGCGAGACAGCATTTTCCTCCACTTCAGCGTCGGCGTTTATAGATTTTTAGATTTATTATGGAGTGCCAGGCTACAGCCAAGCGATAGCTGGAAGCGAAAACTACCTCAGCTTAGCTACCGAAGTCCCTAACTCCACCTGTGTGGATAGGGCTGAACCACTTACACAAATGACAAGGCTTGTCCGACTTTTAGAGTTGTAGTGACTACCTAGGTAGTCGGCGAATGGAACTTATCTTGGGGGTGCAGGGTACGGCGTTTAAACATTTACCGACCTACCTAAGGTATGTCCACATCGGCATCGCCGTCCCGTTGATCTTCAGTCGGTCTGCATCACAGGAAGAGACACGCGAATTAGGGGCATCGTGGTACTCCGGAAAGATGTGCCGTCCAAGCAGGCAGACACTCAACGGGTCAAGCTGAGCCCTTCCGTTTTGACATTTGGTGACAAGAGGGAATTCGATTTTCTGGGGGGGAAGCGAGCTGTATGTAGTAGGTATAAAGTCCAACATCCATCCATCCCAAAGGCAAGTAGGTATCACAAATCTCCTTCCCGACCACCTCTTCCAACAAGCAGCTTCTTCCACTCAATCTTTCAACTCCAGATACATTCGGCAGCAAAAATGCTTTTCAAAGGACTCATCACCCTGGCGATGGCCTCTCTCGCCGTTGCGGTACGTTTTCACCTCGGAGGCCTTTCACTTTCTTTGCCTTTTTTTTTTTTGACCCCCAGAGCACCCTACTGACGAAGAGATTACCCAAAAGGCTCCTGCCGCCGACGACAAGCCGGCACCAGACGGAGTCATCCCCGGCTACGAGATCGTACCCGTGACGTGGGAGGTCCGCGCCTTTGACGACGGCCCCTTGTTGTCCATAAATGGCACCGTTGAGCAGGTCATGGACGAGCTCCGCAAGATCAACCCCAACATTGATGCCGAAGTTCACGCCGCCGCCGCCGCTGCGAAGCTGGAGAACCGCGATTCCCCGTCGCTGGACACATCTCTGTTGTCTAAGCGCTACGACCGAGAGGGCCACTTTTGCGGCGGCCGCTGGCCAGTAGCCGCCATAGGGTCCATCTGGTCGGGAATTGAGTACCTCAGGGGTGTCAAGGGCCAGCCTGGCCAGTCCGGCTCGGGAAAGTGTGGACGGGTGAGCTGCAGTGATAATGGTGCTATTTACTGGTGCAATGATGTAAGTTTCCCCTTCTTGCTTCATTTCAATCTCACATCGCTATCACCATCTACATCTACTAACCATTGGCCCCTTTCGGTGCCAAAAATACAGAACACCGGCTACAAGACGCTCAACTCCTGGAGTGACATTGCCAATGCCGCCGACTACATCGCCAGGAACTGCGTCTTCGACAACCCTGGCTATTTCTTGTGGGGGACTTCCGGTCAGATCTTTTACAAGGACAAGTGGAACGTCATTGTGCGCAATGACAACTGCTAGATGGAGATATTTGTTTCGTTGAGTTGAAACGTTGAAATATATGCCATATCAAACATCCCCTCCGTACACCACCACACGATGTCACTGCACCAAAGTGTTATGACTGTGTGAGAAGATCCCTACCTAAGCGTTGACAGACCCAGCAAGAGATGCCCAGCGTGAGCCTCTCATCAAAATAGACCAAGTCCTCTCATCACCGCTTGGTCACGGGATTCTTTCATCCGATCATGTTCCAGTATCTATCTATCTTATCATCCGCTCCTGCCTTGCCCCCCGGACGCCTTAGCGACGTCGTCCGGTTTCTGTGTTCAACAAACAATGGAAAGAAGGCACTCGTGGTCGAACGGTCAACTCTCTCATACTTCAGGGATGAAAATGAAAGAGCTAACTGTTCGATTCTAGGTTCCGTCGGTTCTTGTGGACTTTGCTATCTAACACACTTGCTGTTGACTTGCCTCTTGCTCCCACCTGATTGCGACCGATTGCTAACATCTCAAACTGACTTCACAAGTGCTAGCAGTGCTCTCTGAGTGACTGATATTGCACTATAGTTTCCCGCGTTGCGTTCTTTCTTGGTAAGTACCAACTTTCCGACTGGTCGATCATGCGTGCCTTCTTCCAAATTCTTTTATTTTTTATTTTTTTGAGGGTGATTTTCTTTGTTTTTTCAAACATCCACACCAGATCACCGTGCTATCTTCGCCGCTTGATTGGATGAAGTAGTACTGATTTAGAAACGAGTAAGGGGAGATCTTTTGCTGAGCGTAGAATGATCTCGTCTCGACATTTCAACTGGCCTGGCGCTTGACGGGGAGGTGAACTTTGAATCTTGACGGACAAGTAGGTGACCGTAGTGAAGCCGATTGGATAATTCTTAACCCGTGAAGATCAATTGGTATACCCATGCCTTACGCTTGAAATAACTACCCGAGTTTCAAGGATGTAGATTTCTGTTGAACAACTTCTGGAAAGATTCGAACACGCGAAACCAAACCCCCCAACATGCCATCTTCGAAACTCGGCGCGTATACCGAGATCCGTCTAATGCATATCAGATACCTTGATCGAGGGGAATACTGTTTGGCATTGGTGCCATGGCCGGAGATTGGGGGACTACGGCCGGAACACTGGGAGGTTGAGAAACGACGGGTGAAACCGCGACTTCGAGGTGCTGAGTACGCTGGTTCATACGAGTCTGTGCCATGACGTGCTAAATTAGCAGAAGCTATAGGGTTGGTCGAGATTGATTCTGAAGCAACTGGTGATAGGACCAGACTGGGCATTGCCGCAGTGGAACAAACAGGCGTCTTGGCGGCATGATTGCTGGTTGCCATGCTATCAACGGTCGAGGTCTCCTTGCCGAGTATGAACTCTGCGCACCTGTGCTAGACCAATAGTATAGATGTAGCTTACGGCAAGAGGCCAAGACTACTGTGTGATGCGTATAATATTACACATGTACAACATCGTAGGAGGCTTGACAAGAGATCAAGCCTCCATATCCTAAGAGTTGTGGCCCTCTTCTGTATATGATTATGCCTTATGCGTATTGGCCTTTTCATGTCAGCATAATTTCATTTCTCACGCTCTTACGCGTGCTAATCTTCTCTTACCTGCATGCTGCCGTGTCTTCCGCACTTGTCAAAGGGACATTATGATGCATGTACTTCGTAGGTCCTATCCTTTCCAATACCCAAAAGCGACCAAGACCCCAAGGATTGATCATATGCTTCTTGGCACGTCCAGTTGACAAGCGTCGACACAAGTCCCTCGGCACCAGAACCCAGATCTTTGAGCCCAGATCCAACACCAAGACGCCCAAACCAGCCTGGCACATGCTGGGCAATGCTGGGCACTGGGGTAAATAATGGAAACAAGCACGGAAAACCGCCAACGGGTGGCGGGAAACCAGGCGGAAAAAGGTGCCGTCAGTTCAAAAGCGCCAGGGGGTTTGTTTACCCCGCAAAAATGCAAGCTTCCCTTCCAGGTTTCCCCATCGCCGCGCTAAACCGAAAACATGGGTCATGGCCCGTCTTTGAGAACTGCAAGGGGAACGAACAACGACGACGACGACGGGATGGCAACCGTTTGTCTCTCAAAAACACACCTTGAGGACACTATTGAAGGTGACACAGCTTGCAGACGTCATGATGATCTGCTAATGCAGGTGCAAGATTGCGCGGTGCTCTGCGTTATGCACAATCCCTTCATAATTCGCAAAGGATCGACGCCGCATGTGAGAATGGTGACTTCAGCTGGTGGATGGAGGGTGTCTGAAAGTTGCAGCAGCAGCAGACACCTGAATCACGACCTTTACTTGGCCCTGCATGCTGTTCCAACATATTGAACCAAGGGATTTGCCTAGATGCTTCTGGAGAATCTGCGCGGCCCCATCGTTCGACTCATTCTCATTCAGGTGGTATTATTCTTGTTAGCAAAAATACGAATACGTTACGGATCTCTCTGGGCGACTTTCTCCTGGTGCTTCACGCCTCCTCTCCACTCACACGTAGGAAAACAACTGCTTACCATTCACTAGTATAATGAGGATCGTCAGAATCAACACGTGAAGACTCGCAGAACACCGAGAGAGGGAAATGGTGTTGATAGACATGAATGATCATCAGGAGAAGCCCAAAACAAACATGCTGCTCGTGCCGAGGCTTTACCCCCCTCCTTCTCAACAACAAGGGTAGTAATCATATGCAACGACGTTCCACTTTCCCCGGATTTTTGCTCCCCAAGAAACCGATCAATTGGATGAACCGGAGGGATCGGGGAATCACACCTCTATCCACAACACTCCCCAAAAGACCAAACTGACGACGTCGGTCAAGAACTTTAGCCCGGGAGGCGGCATTCTTTTGGTCAGTCAATGGAAGCCAGGCACAAGATACCCCATCGGGAGAAACTCAGACGCCTTCTAATCCAATGGTCTTTCCGCATACACCCTTTCACACACACCCCTTTCTCTTGGATGTGTCCGCCTCTAGGCCAATGAGATGTGCTTTGGAAGTCTCCATACCGGGGAGAGATTCTTTTGACTCCCCGTATCGTCTTGTGCATGGAGGGTGTGTGGTAACAAAGAGAGGCAAAAGGTGTATCATATCGTCTGGGCCCGTAAAAGAGTGCCCACAACCCCAGCCTTTCTATCATGAATCTAGACATATAAATCCCCTCTACCCCCCTTCCCCCGGTTCTCCTCCTCCTCTGTTTCCTCTATATCCCATACATATATCCCCAAGCCACTCACTTTGTTTGACTATTCAACCAACACTCGCTTCGTCCACCACCAACATACCTAATAAACAATATTTAAGTCAAAATGAAGTACTCCACCGCCACCCTCCTCCTCGCCGTCGCCACGGCCGTGTCCGCTCAGGACATCTCCCTCTTCCCCTCTTGCTCCCTCCCTTGCATCCTCGACGGCATCAGCTCCACCCCTTGCACCGACCAGACAGACTTTGCCTGCGTCTGCCAGAACAAGGACGCTTTGATCAAGGCCGCGACCAACTGCGTGATTGAGGCTTGCGGCGTCGAGACCGCTCTTAGTACGTCCCCTTCCTCTTCCCTTATCCCCTTCCTTGCTAACACTAGGGGAAAAAAAAAAGACGAAGTCCTCCCAGCCACAGACGAATTCTGCGCCCAAGTCGGCTCGGGCTCCGGTGAAGAGGAAGAAACCACCCCCACCACCACTACTCCCCCAGCTCTCACGCCCACCCCCCCTCCCGTCGAGGAAGAAGAAGAGGAAGAAGAAGACGAAACCAGCGCAGTGGTAGACCTCCCCAGCACCACCACCCCCAACCCATCCTTCGTCACCCCTCCCCCCGCAACCAACGCCACCGCTACACTTGTTGTTCCTCCCCCTGCTAGCACCAGTGATGTCGTGACTGCCGGAGCTGCTGCCGTTGGGTATATTGGTTCGGTGGGTATGATGGTTTTGGGTGCTTTGGCTGCTTTCTAAGCTTCTCTCTCTCTCACTTTGGATGATTGATGGAAAAGGAGAGAGGCGCGTAATGTCAAGACCTCTCAGGGGACGAACGGCATGTAGTTGTATATACTTTCTGTACATACATATGATACAAAAAACACCAACCTTGTAAACCAAAATATAAACAAGTTGCGAATACCTACCTCTACTTACCAATCTCGAGCCGTGACTTGCCGCTCGTGATACCTACTTTGCTACCCTTCACTTCCAGCAAAATACTTAGGGGTACTGGATAGTACAACACAAATGACTATAAGCTCGTCCCTTGTCTTGAAATAATAACAGCTCGCATAATAAAAGTATATACATCTGTATGTTTCAAATCCACAACTGTTGACGCCGTTTCAATGCTTGCAAGAAACAAAAAGAAGAAAAATACCAGCTTGGCCACAAGTAAACCTCCCCCAACCACCTGCGCAGTGATCAAATAAAGTCCATCAGAGCCTTTTCCACCCCTTGTAAAGATTTATGGAAATAACTTGCACCAGCTCGTCGTAATCACCGCCCAACTCTCCGCTGGCGGTCCCCCTGATCTACCTCCCACAACAATATTTTGAACATGAAACTTTGATAGCTATGTAAACCGCACTTCATCAAACAGCCCCGCCCGGCATTGGACCAAACTCGCCACCTCAAGCAGGAATGCTTGCAACACAATGGCGTTTGTTAGCACGTGCGAGACCGTGACTGTCTTCTCCTCGGCGCCCGCCACGGTGGAAGCGTCCGTCTCGCCATCCTCTGACGGAGCTAGGAGCGCATCTTCACCGCCACCCTCGCCTTCTTCCGAGGCTCTAGACTCGTCGCCATCAACAGAGTCTCCTTGAATCATCGTAGGGTTCCGGTCAAAGCTGAGTGTGATCGGTCCCACCAACGGCTTCGTCTCCGGGATTCCCACTCTCCTGGCAAGAATGCTTTGGTCAATCGCTTGGAAAGCCCGGGCCTGGGTGTTGAAGACAGTATCTGATCTGGCCTCCCAGGATGCCAACGGCGCACTCGCCGCACTGGCAGGTGAGAATGACCGTGGGAGCGGTGCCCGTAGAGGGGTGTCGTTGGGAGGCGCGGGTCGATCCGACGTAACCCTCCGGACCTCTTTGCGGCCCCGCGGACTGCCTGACCGACTGGGGGTGCCGAGCTCGGAGAAGAACCGCTGTGCAAGACTTTCAAGTCCCGAGGGTCTTTCCCGGGAGGTGTTGCGATCGTCGTCAAAGTAACCTCGATCTACCGAAGGCGTGGCGGTCGAGGAGTGGGATATGGGGGTTCGGTTCCCTATCGGCTGCTGGACCATGCTCAGATTATCCGTCAAGTTGTCCGCAATCTGGAAAGCCTCTCGCCGTTGCTGAAGGAGATCATCAAACCGCGGGACCGAGTCGCGGTACGCAGTTACTTGGTCACATAGCTTCTGCAAAACCTTCATCAACCGGGGAAGGCTTGATGGAATCCATTTCGGACGCCGGCGACACTCTTGCAAAGCCTGCATATGTGTGTATTCGATGTACTCCTGGGAATCGGGATCTGAAGGCGGAGCACCGAGCGAGGGCTCATCATCTTCATCCTCGAACTCATACCCTTGGGCGTTCCTCAAAAACCACCCCTCAAGGTGCATATATCCACAAACTGCCAGGTCAAACAAAGCTTCCGTAAGCGCCAAGTTGACCTCAACAGGGTTTAGGAAGAAGGTCTCGAGTCGATCGAGAACAATGTTCAGCAAAGGGTCATCCGGGTGAAGGCTATGTGATCGTACATCCTGGGGAGCGCCAGGACTGCCGTCAGGCAACGCGGGGAGCTTGTGATTGGTAGTGGATACTTTTGGTGTGACCAGTCTGATAGAGCACGGGTGGTTTTCGAGGCGAATCATTGTGTCCTTAAGAGTGTTTTCATACACCTCATTGAAATTGTCCTGACCGCCGATTGTGTCGGCCAAGGTCATGAAATAGTCAACCTCTTGCTGCTGGGCTCCGACGGTTCGGTGGTGAGAGTCACCAAGCACACCCTCTGTGTAAAGAAGAGTAGAAACTGCATAGCGGTGATGCCTCTTAAGAATCACCGATACCAGCTGAAGGGTGACGTAAACTGTTTGATGGTTTTGAGAACGGAGACACGCGCGGATGAGATCGACAAGATTAAAGAGCAGAGGGTCGGCAGCCGCTTCGCTTTTGGAGGCCATCATAGTGGCAAGATCCAGAGACTTCCTCTTCCGGGCGGCGCTTACAATATCACCAGAGTCGGATGTGACCGAGGCGACGACATCTGGTAATGCAAGGAGGTAGTGAAGAATAAGGTTAATCATGTCAGGGTGGTCAACCGACTCCAGTATCCGGCGGAGATACGTCAAGACCGCAACCGATGAACCACCGTCGACATCGGACGATTCTAGTAACGAGGGGTATCTGAAATCATATGAGACCACGGAAACATAATAGAGACTAAAGGATTAAGACTTACAGGAGTTGTTGCAGGAAAATGACTTGGAAGTGCTCCAACAGGGTGGACTTGACTTCCACAGACTTACAGTGGTTCAAGACATCCTGCCAAAAGAGAAGATGGGAGAGAAAAGTGTCTAGGTGTGACTGGAATTCAGGAGAACAGGAGCTGACCACTTCGTAATTGGATTTGGGATGTTCATAGTCGGAAAATGCGAGGATGGGCGGCAACTCATTTGGTGGATGGTCAATGACGAGCTTTCGACTCAGTTGACTATACAGAGCCCCTAGACCCGTGGCCATCAGTGTTGACAGGTCGCTCTCGACAATCCATTGTTCCAAAAGAACCGAGCTCGATGCTGCTTCGATGATGTAGAGCAGGCCAGTCCTGGCAAAGTCGCCTACTTTGCCCTCGTGGTGAATGTAGTCCATAAGAAGGTAGAACAGAGGGAAGTCTTGCTTCTGCGTCCTTCCGGTGAATTTCTCATGGTTGTCCAGCAGCATCTTGCCATCTTGCGAAACCTGATGCTGGGATTTGAACCAGGCGGGGAGAATATCGGGATTCAGCCGGATTTTGGTAGTGATGTTGAAGGCCAGCTCGACGATACGGGCTTCGATGTCGGCGCTGAGACGGATGCTGTTGGCGCCAGTTATGCGCACAAGCAGATTCGTCAAGCTCCCCGAGAAGCTGTCATTTTCTACAAAAGCTTCCTCCTCGCTCTCAATCAGGGTAGCAAAGAAAAGCACGGCCTCCTTGATGATCCATTCGTTGAAAGAGCTCGTGGCAATCTTGGCAACCGGAATATAGACCTGTTTCGCAGCAGAGAAGGAGATGCACGGATGAGGAAGTGGGCGCCGGAATTCATCGCTCAGGAGATTGGTGAGTTCTTGCAGGCGAATCTCGATACGTTCGGCCGCTTCGTCATCGTGGGCAAGATTCGAAGAGTTCCGCCATGTGTGCAGAAGTTGGCTGTATTCCTTCTCGAAACGGTGGAGGCGGCGAGCTGGATCTTTGGCAAAGTCCTTTCGGGAGCTTGCCGACGACAGCGGCGTATGTGCTAGGAGGCGCGACCACTGCAGAGGAGATAATCAGTTAGCTTTGTCTCTGACAATGGACTACCACAAAAGCTTACAAAATCCATGGCTTGTTTGGCTGCATCTCGAGCTCAGAAAGAGCCAGTGAGGGCAAAATAGTGTGTAAGGTGGTCGAAGTGCTCCTCTTCGAGATGCATGAATTGGTTCTTGTTCCAGATGTCGCGAAATTGTTTAGCATCCAAGTCCCCGTCCCGTCTGACGGTTCTCGTCGGTCGGCACTGTGAAAGAGCAGCTACGCCAAAGAGGCACGGACGATATCAGGGGTGCCATGCCCTGTGCTCCAGCGAGCTCTCTGGTGCCAAGCCACCCCACAACGCTTCCACTCTTGTGAGGGTCCGCAATCGGGATATTTTGGGCATCGCATCGTTTCTCATCAAAATTCTTCATGATGGAGTCTGTATTCATTCATCAGGGTGACTCCCTCCCACCACATGGAACTTCACATGAACAGCTCATCCATCTCATCCCCATCGTCTCAGGTCCATTTTATCACATTCTCCACTGACAGAACAGCACAGAAGCCGGGGTCATACCCCACGTTTCCATGTGCTGTCCAGGGTCTGGAACGGGAGTCATAATAATTCACAAAAAGTTAGGTAGGTACCCGAACGGCTTTTTTCAGGGTCTCTCCAATGGAACATCGACAGCTCAACGAGTCCATTCAGTGAGTCAAGTGGTGGCCTCGAGTTTTCAGAAGCGCACCATCCACTCGCGTTTGGGGTGAGTCGCGAGGCTTGCTAGATGGCAGCATTGAAGCCTGATACACCTTTGGGTTCAATAAGCGACTGGTTCTCGGAGATGGAAATCGAGCCGTCTGGAGTGCATCATGCAATCCCGTGCGGGGGTGTCACGAAGTCGAGGCTGCTCTGGTTCGCGAATGCCATGCGGCCGAAGTTGAGATAACGACGGTATCTTGATAGACCAGACCCCCCAAGTGCCGTGGTCGAACCATGACCTTTTGGCCGGCCCTTATTCGCGGCGACATGCAGATATGCACATGCAAGCTGTTCGAGCCCGAAACGTTCTCGTCTTGTAGGCAGGTAGGGAGACTGCACAAGCTCCTCTCTGCTGTAACGCTCCACACCACTCAGGAACGACTTCACCGTCTTTCACGAGCGAACCAGCACCACCACATCGTGACCAATGAACAATGCTCAACTCGGCGGCTAACAAACCATTTTGCTCTCTTTGGCCCAAAGCGGTCCACCATTTGATGGGTCGCTGGACAGACTCGGGGCCTGCCAAACCCGCCACTGCAAATCATGATTGGAGGCTTAGCAGTTGCACAACAGCGAATGGGAGTACACCGTCACGCCTCGACCGGGATGTTCGATACCGCAGATGGCAGAAGCCAGCAAGGCACTCCCGCACTTGCACGGCTGGTACCTTGTTCGCCTCGGGTTGAGCCCCCATGATCACCGAGAGAGAGCTAAGCTGCCCATGTCCCAGGGTCATCCCACAAGATGGTATTTCTTTTAATCCCAAGCCAAGTCGGCCTCGCTCAGGCGATGACGCTCTTCTTTTTTCTTTTCTTTTTGGTTTCAAAAATAAACATCTGACGTCTTGAGCTTGTCATACCTAACATTGCTTACGAAATCTCTTATATACTCAAAGTTGTACTGAGCGAACCTCCTAAATTCTCTACTTGACAATTTTCCATATATCGATGAGTCACATGAAGACTCGCTATCGCCATGGGCTTCTTCGTACGATCAAAGAAGGTGAAGAAAGAAGTGAAGAAGGAGACACCAAAACCATCAACAAAAGAAGAAAAGAGAGCATCACAGCAGCCGCGAGCATTACCGGCCCCGCCACCACCGCCCCCTCCACCTGAGGCCATCCGCAATTGGCAACGGAGTCGTGGTGATGCCTTCCAACCACAATCGCCCTTTCAACCAGCGGGCCTGCTACCTCCGCCTCCCGGCTGGAACGGGTCACCTGCTTATCCCCAGAGTCCCTATCTCACGCCTGCTCCCATCATCGTCAACCAGCATCACTATTATCTCGGGCCACCACCCCCACTCCCGCCACGGTCTCAAGCACCGTCATCAGCACCACCGCCATACTACGAACGACCTCGAGCGAGCAACGGGGCTCTCAGCAAGGTCAATGTGGATTCAGCCATCGACCTCGCGAAAGATTTGTGCAGTGGTTCCGGCATTCAAAAGCTGTTCGAGGAAGCAATGCCGTCTTGGCAAGGCTGTGGGGGCGAGTTGGTGTGCCAGGGCAACGCCTTGATTGATCAGATTTCGGATCAGCTTAACGACTACCTGACCCTGATTGATCAAGATCACCACAATGCGCGGGAGAAGGAGATGCTCGCATGGCAACCGCATCAGGCGCCCCAACAACCGCCACCATCAGACGCCTTGGTGAGCATGCGAAGCGTACCCAAGTCTACCAAGAAATCGTCCAAGAAGGATCATCCGAAGGGGCAGACGACGGCGGCAGCGACGGGAGTGTCGGGGGGCATATTTGCAAAGGTGGACCTCTATTCCAACTCGAGGCTTCCGATGAACCTACAACCTCTGAGACTGTGAGTACTCGGTCTTGCCCCTTGGGACAACTCTAGCATTGATACTGACTGTGATGCTCAATAGCTATATCCCCACCTATCCTCTGCTTTGTCTCGCGGCGCAGTACTCGGAGCGGGTTTATGACAAGCCTACGGGTGCTGAGCGTGGTGCACATGTGGATGCAGATTGGCGCGCTGGTACCAAGGCCATGGTGATTAAGTCGATGCCCATGGATTACATGAATACGATTGTCTTTGCCATCCGTGGTACTGCAACTTTCATGGACTGGGCAGTTAACCTGCATGCGGCGCCGGCGTCTCCTGAGGGTTTCCTTGTAAGCAATAAATCCGGCTTTCCATTTTTGACGCCAATTCGATGACTAACAAGAGGCAGGATGACCCCAATAATCATTGCCATGCTGGCTTTTTGTCAGTGGCCCGAAAAATGGCCCCGGGCGTCGCAAAACGCCTCCGTCAATTGCTCGAGGAAGACCCCAACCGAGCTTCTTACTCGCTTCTCATCACGGGACATAGCGCAGGAGGTGCTGTCGCCGCGCTGCTGTACAGCCACATGTTGGCATCGTCAAGAAAGGCCGAGAGTGAGCTCAATACCGTCGCCGGCTTCTTCAAGCGAATTCACTGCATCACTTTCGGGACGCCACCCGTCAGTATAAGGCCCCTCAGCAAACCCGAAGACTACGACAGGCGCCCGCAGCTCAAGAAGAGTCTCTTCTTGAGCTTCATCAACGAAGGAGATCCCGTAGCCAGGGCCGATAAAGCCTACGTCAAGAGTCTACTCGAGCTATTCGCAACCCCCGCGCCGACCGCAAGCCACCGAGATAGTAGCGTTGTCAGCAGTGGAAAGTCGCGAGACAAATCCAAGACCAGCAGCAGTAAATCAAGGTCGTCCATGTCATCTATATCGTCCATGATGGGAAGTTCTACCTCATCATCGAAAAGTACCGGTCCCGTCTGGAAGGTCCCTGCCAATCGCCTGAGCAGCGCAGGCCGCATCGTCGTTCTACGTTCAGGAGACCCAAAGTCCAGACTCAAAGGGAGGAAAAAAACAGTCGAGGAGCGTCTCAATGAGGGTGTCGTCGCCCACATCGCCAGTGACGAGCTCCTGCGCGGCGTTATTTGGGGTGATCCGTTGGCTCACGTCATGAGGCTTTATGCCGGCAGAATCGAGACCCTTGCGGTGGGTGCCGTAACTGGGCAGGGTTACTAATTTTTTGCTGCATTTTCATTTCCTTTCTTTTCTTCATGTTTTTGGGGAATGATACCAAGGACGGCGTTGTTTATGATATGATACCGATTTCGGAGAGGCTCAAAGAAAGAAAATCTCTCCTATAACGTTATGTAGTTATGACTGTTATGATTATGAACCACTTTACTTCTATAGTAAAAAAAACTTATGAAGTCATGTAAACAAACACATTGTCGTACAAAGTTGATATAGACCTGATTGTCAAGCATCATCGCACATGGAATTCAGGGGTAGAGAGCGGCCTACTCAGGGGTATGCTGACAAGAAACGTGGACTTTGTTCGGGTGGTGGGACAGCGGGAGGGCAAGTTGGGCGGAGATACCTTGATAGGTAAGGTCCCGATAAGAATCGACCCCTCCACGACCCCGCTATAACTTCGACGAGACACGGCGCCGAGTCGGCTCTACTGACAATTTCGTAGCTCAACACCCAAGACTCCTGCTATAGAACTGGCTAAATCATGGATCTCGACCCAAAGATTCGTATGTTGAATATCTAAGTCAACAGAACTTTGCCCAGAGACACATGCTAATTCGTGCTCCTTGTAGCGCAATACTCAACGGGGGACCCGACCTCATTTGCTTGGCAGACGGCCAGACAACGATGGCCCATCATCATCGTGAGCGCCCTTGCGAGAGCTGTCACTTAGACTACTTAGACACTGACCACTGGAGACGCGGCATAAAGACACAAGCCATCGATGATGCCTACCGCTCCGTAGCCCAATGTGACGACGCGGCGAAACGTGACGAGGGAAAGAAAATCGTCGAGGAGCTGGTGCGCCTCAAGTATGAGGTGCAGCACGATAGAGCATTGACGTTAGTTCTCGACATCACTACTGATTCTTTCGAAAAAAAAAACCCCCGAAACTAACACGAAGGTGATATCTCCTACGGATATAGACCTATTCGCGACGATGGCCAACCCGACGTGGCCGCGTACAACCAGGAGCTCGAACAGCTGGGCAATCCCACATGGCTCAAGGCCCCGTGGCTCTACACCGAGTGCTATCTCTTCCGGTATGACCTCCCGAAACAGTCATAGTCCATCCGGACAGAAACACCCCCTAACACGGTGAAATACAACAGACGCATCAGCACCTCCTTCGCCCTCTCCGAGCACTGGAAGAACTACGACGTCTTCGCCCGCCAAAAGATCAAGACCTTCCGCTCCTCCCGCCCCGCCGTTCTCGAGCTCGCCGCCCGGTACAAGGACCTCGTCACCCAGATCCGCGCCGCCAAGTCCAACCCGCCCGACGTCGAAGCTGAAAAGATCCTCTTCATGGAAATGTGCGAGATCTGCCTATGGGGCAACGCCACCGATCTCTCCTTACTCACCAGCCTAACCTACGAAGACATCCAAAAACTCCAGGGCTCCGAAGCCCGCAAAAAGGCCGAGAAGAACATCCTGGCTAACGACCTCCGCGCGGCCTTCGGCCACCTCCTCGAAGCCAAACAAGCCGGCAAGAAGGAGCGCAGAGTCGACATCGTCCTAGACAACGCCGGCTTTGAGCTGTTTGTCGACTTGATCCTCGCCGGCTACTTGCTGACCGCGGGCTTGGCCACGACGGTCGTGCTGCACCCCAAGTCGATCCCCTGGTTCGTGTCGGACGTGCTGCCGAGCGACTTTGCCTCGCTGCTCGGCGCGATCGCGTCCCCAAAACAGTTCTACGAAACCCCCACCGACGAGGACATCTTGCACGACAAGACGCCCGAGAAACTGAGCGACAAGGAAGTAGACGAGCTTTTCTTCTTGTTCCAGGAGTGGAGCACCTTCCACGCTGAGGGGCAGTTGGTCCTCCGCCCGAACCGGGTGTGGACTGGTCCCGGAAGCTTCTGGAGGCTGCCCGCGGAGGCCAAGGATCTGGTAGAAGATCTCAAGGAGAGCGAGCTGGTGGTGTTTAAGGGAGATTTGAACTACCGGAAACTGGTGGGAGATGTAAGTTGTTTTCCCCATGTCCTTTCTAATAACAGTACCTCCCTATGCTAACATATTGCTCAAGGCGGCCTGGGACCCCACAACACCCTTTACCGAAGCCATTGGCCCCCTCGGCCCAGGCTCCGGCCTCAACATCCTGGCGCTGAGGACCTGCAAGGCTGACGTCGTGGTAGGCTTGCCAGCTGGAAAGGACGAGGAGCTGAAGCAGCTGGACGACGGTGGTGGCGACTCAGGCGCCCGCAAGTGGGGCTGGAACGGAAAATGGGCTGTTGTCTCCTTTTCCAAGGGGACATGATCATCTCTTCCTTTACTTATCTCACCTAAAACGACGCCCCTTAGACATGGCTTGCGATGCATCAGAAGAAAATAGCCAGCGAGCATTTTGGCCCTTTCTTTTTTTTTTTGGTTTGCCTTGTTTTTCCTCGCCTCCAGGTATAGTAATTAGAGACAAATATCCGATTAACACTCTCTTCGGAAGTTTTTTGTTGTTGTTCAATGGCCTGATACTAAAAGCCCCGGGCCGCCCGGTGGCTTGGGGGAAGTTTTGTGCCATGGAAAGAAAAGTGATTACCACGTCATCATTTCAGTCAACCGGGTATTTGGTGCAAGCCGCCGAGCGTTGGATAAAGCCTTGTTGGACACATTTACCGAGGGGAGTACAAACGACGCCACGGGGGGGGGGGCGCCCAAGTGACAGTGATAAGGGGGTGCGGGTATTAGGGGTTCCCATCATCTATCTGGCGACCTCACCTATCGACAATTTCAATTGCAACTCGCGCGGCTAAGGTCTCTAAACTTATCGTCGGAGCCATTTTCCCAGTCAAAACCGGGTAATAGTTGGTGCAAGAAGGAGGGAGGCGTTTGCTGCTGGGGTCTTTTTTTACCGATGGGAGAGTACAGACAACGCCACGAGGCCCAGTGATAGTGATAACGGGGGGCACGGCTACATACTTGGTACACTCGCTGGTGGCTGGCTTTTATCAAATGGCTTCCTTGTCATATGCACGCCACAAAAATATTATGGAATATGGATGGCCCTTTCACCGGCCACACGCCCCTCACTCAAGCCTCCATAACGAAGATCGTCATTAACACGCGACGCCTCGTGGCTAATCACATGAGTACAGGTGCATGTGCACACACACACCCTCCACAATCGGGAAGTTCGGATCGGAAGTCGGGATTTTTGACTGGCGAGACAGGCATAGCATGGCGTCGTGTAGTGGTGTGGTGAGGTGTGGTGTGGTGTGGTGTGATGGCGTGATAGGGGCGTTGTTCGTATGTAAGCCACGTGTGATCCTCGTGTGCCGAGCGTGGGCGAGGTGAGGTGTTGCTGGGGGACGTTATGTGCCGCCGCCGCCGCCTTGTGGGTGAGAGAGGATGTGTGGAGATGTCTGTGATACTTTGCTAATGACCGAGAGATCAGCGCATGTTTGGTCGTACACGACCTGCCGGAAAGTAAATATGGTAATTAATGGTAGTTGGGCACAAAACAAACCGCTTTGGAAGCAAATATCACACCTCTGCCGGGGTAATAAATACTGGCGCGGCAGTGGGGGAGATGCTAGGGAACTGTTGGAATTGGGCAGAAAGATCTGATCTCACAAACAGATTCACCCCTGCCGCCCCAGTAGGTATTTGTCTCCCCGGCAGAGGTGTAGAGGTTATACATGTATAGGTAGTTGGTGCAGACCCATGCCTCATATTGATGGTTCTGAGATGCTGTCTCCGATATAGAAATTGAGTAGGGGTACTTGGTTGCTTTGCTCTTATTCACCCGTTTCCAAGTTCTTCATGTTGGTGTGTGATACGCAACCAGATATAGGTCCACATAGATTCGTACGTACGCGCTGTGTGTGAAGCGCTGTGGTTGTGGTGGTCGTCAATCAAGATGCGATTCCTCGCTCAGTGCAGTGTAAGGTTCAGATCTTGAGACAGATACAGACCGGATCTGAAAAGCTAGAATCAAAGATATAGGAGGGACTCAGATCTAGCGGATACTTGCCTGCCGCCTGGGTAAGTTCGGTTACGAAGGCAACGGCTGCCTACCTCACCTCACCTTACCCTTACCTCCTTGTAGGCTACCTACATATTCATTCATATCTTAGATCTCGGAGATCGGAACCCGGGTTGAGTCCCGTCTGTTGCGGAGGCCTGCATGGGTTCCGAAGACTCGCTAGGGCTTAGTTTCGACTAGATTAGACTCATGAGAATTCGGTGGCAGGAGCCTCTCGAAGCTGTTGATTGTGAGTTGGAAGTGGTATCGTATGACCTTCTAAATATACCTCAGATTCGTGGTACCTATGAAGATAAGCTTCTAGTCAGGAGCTTTAATGCGATGTAGGCTGTTACTTTAGAGTGTCGTATGATACTACCTGGTAGTCAATATCCCGAGCGCTTAGGTTGGCTCGGACCGCCTTTGACGGTTGAGTCAGTCGTGATGGTAGCGGAGTGCGAGCCAGATTGAGGATCGCCGTCTCTCAACCGAATACATCCAGTCAAGTTATATCGAGGTGGGGAGTGAAAAAGATTGACATCGACGGCCAATGTCGGGGGAACCCCATAATCACCGCAAAAGAGGCAGCCCATCACAACTTTGATATTCCATGCCGAGGGAGCCGGCATTTGATAGTAGGACTGTCATCAAAACAAGCGGACATGAGCCAAGACCACCTACATGTAGGGCTAGGGTCATAGAAGAGGAGGAGGAGGGTAGGGTAACTTGCTGTCGTCCGGTTCACTGTTTGATTCTGCTTCGTACCCCTGAGGTTCCAGTCGGCTCTTCGGCATCATTGCATGTGAATCTGTCTCCAGCTGGTTGAAGTTGAGACCCCCGGGCTGAAGCAGATACACACACGACACAAGCTCAGCCTTCGCCAATACTCATGTCACACTTAGCCTATGTTCTTCCCGTCCTCAGTACCCAGCTTGGGAGAGTCCGTGAACTGAAGGGAGAGGAGGAATTGTACAGGCAGAGGCCAAGGTGGCTGCGAGAGTAACAGCGAACAAAGGATCTTGACCTTCTCGCTTGAGGTCTCCGCAATGAGCGATCTACCAGCATCATAGGGTTTCGGTGTTCTGTCCAATTCATGGGGGCGATATTGGTACAGAACCAAAAAGGTAAACCATTCGTCGTGTGGGTGTATGTAAAGTGTGTGTATGAAAGCTGAACAACACATCGTGTACGACGGGACTTTCCACAAGCAAGCCACCGCGCGATTGTAGGTTCTCCTTTTGGCCCGACGTGCGCTCGTGTGGGTGTGTGTATGTCTCACATGTCTGTTGAACTTGGCAGGGCCCGGACTCCTTGCACAACCACTTGGCATACGCCAGAGGAACAAAACTTGAACCCAGTCGGACTTTTGCCGTTTCGGGATAATCGCTTCTTGATTCCTGCATTCGTTATCAATCAGTTTCTGAAAGCAACCCCAACCCCCCAGGGTTTGACGGAGAAAGAAGTTTAGTAGGTATGACGACGGCTTTCGCGGCATTGCAGCTGTATGGATGGATGGTGTCGTCTGCGCGGAAGCATGCGCCGTAGATCGCTAGGCGATCCCCCTAGCGGCAGCTAGTGCAGATCATGGATCTTGACATTTGGGCAGCGTGTGGGCGTGTGGGCGCGCTCTAAACCCAAAAGGGAACAATTTCAATGTTCGAGACGGATTCGAAAGGTGTGTGCGATCATCGATGGCACCGGGAGGTGGCTGTGTTTGTCAAAACCTCAATGCCTTCTTCAACCAGCCCGCCCCCCTGGCAAGCTTTTTGCACTTTTCGAATCAGATCTCCCCTCAATTCTCGAGATTCCCCCGCTTTCTTGTGAGGTGGTTTTACTCTGAATCCAAGGTTTGATACTGTAGTTGATACCTCTCGAGACATTGACGCCTCACAGCCCCAAGAGCGGATCGTGTACGTCGTTAACCCATCCAATGGAACCCCTCGGAATGAGAGACCGGAGCCCCGCATTGTCGTTGCGACAGACATTTATTTCCCCCCCGACTCTTCCTGTGCCTGCCCGCAACATCTTGGTCACTGGTAGAGTGGCGGTGTAAAGGTTAAACCTTATGCTTCACATCTAACCGTGAGAATCAAGTTTGTTGGGTGTCGCATCGTGCCTTAACTGCTGATTCGGTCGTTTGAAGAAAACGGCCGGATGGAGGCTGAGCGACAAGTCGTCGGATAGCAGTACAAAGTACCTACGCGCTGAAAAGAAATAGCCACGCTACTACTGTAAGGTACCAAGTACCACCGCAGAGTTACCGGTTCCTTGGTGCGGGGGATTATTCAGCTGTGCAAGTGCGGAGGTCCAAATCTCGGTAAATATACGCCTGCGGTGATGCCGGGACCCGTGTCCTCGGAGCTGGGGCGCCGGAGCTATACGGAGCTCACAAGAGCCACCACCAGCGCAACAAGCCCAATTGAGAAAAAACCATAGGCAAAATTAGGACGAACTGCGTGTCTTGGAGATCGACGTGTGCCGATGACAAGCTTTTGCTTGCTTTTCTGCGAATCGAGGGCCCTAGGAGTGCTCCATGCGTGGGGCTCCAGCTTTTGTCATGTCTCAGCTTTGTGTCACGCTTGTCTCGAGCGCACTAACAAGCACAACAAGCACCGTCCACCACGTTCTTCTCACCTACACTACGCACGGGTGATAGAGGCGCCACGTGCGGAGATGAAATGCATGGGTGCTAGGTTGTGAAGCGGTGGTTGTTGAAGTCTTGGCGTTGAACAACGCCGTAGATGGCTGTCAATATTTCGTCTTCCACTACCGACAAGACAGGTCAGGCCCTCATGGTCGACGTGACCTCTCCACTCCGCCGTGATGATGTGAGTGTTTCTCTTGCCTTTTTCGTCTTTCCCAGAAAACTGTCTCCAAGTTCCACATAGCTTGTTCCGAGCAGCGGACAATATACTCAGCCCCCAGGGGGGGAAACAACAAACGAAAGCCTTCACGTCGTTGAGACCAGAGTCGTCCATCGTGAGCCGTTAGCCGTGATGGATCCAGATATATAAGAGCGCGTTCCACTCCCCCGTTCGTCAGGATCCCACCAAGCATCTCAAGCTTCACATTCATGATCGACTATCCCCAGCAGCCACCGAAGACCACCCAGTAAATCCTTGATAATCAAGCTTCAGATCCTTAAAGTCTCCCGGTCGATCCTCAGGCTTCTTCCATCAACGGATAGCGGCCTACGGCCCACTCGCAGTTCCACTCTAGTCGACTGAACTCCGCTTGTCAGCAACTTGAACTAGACAACTGATATCCATCCCTCCTTTTTGACCCGGCTTGTACCGCAGTCCAAGAGCCACCGAGTCCTGGATCGATCTTCGAGTTGGTCGCCCCGTCAAGTCCTGCCATCGCGCCTGTGAGAGTATTGTGCTGACTGACCGGCACTACAGTCCGTATAACCCAGAAGCAGACGAGCCTCGTGGTGTTGTTGTAGTACCATCGCTATTCGACGGTCGAGACAGTCTGTGTAACCTTATATTGCGAGTCTCAAATTGGCATTGAAGATCGCAACCTCCACATACCCACTACCATACCGTCAAATTCAAACCGACAACACAATTCCGGAGGACCATTGGACCAAACGAATTCCGGTTAACTCGCCCAGCACAACTCATCGCGCGACAGCCCACTGAGCACTGTTGAAACCTCCGAAAGGAAGCCTGCATACTCTTACAATAATTCACGTCGCCTCCCGAGACAACCACCTGATATCGTGTTGGAGTTGGAGTTTCAAACTTTTGAGACTCATCCCAGGACACGGCCCCTCAAGGCAAAGTCCACGACAAGTCAATCTCTTCCCGCACAAGAAGAAGCACCAGCTGCAAGGGCTGATATCACTTCGGAACTACCGAAAAGAGAAAAAGAAAGCACAAGGACAACTTGAAAACGCCCTCTCACACACCGACGTCAAAGATCAAGATGTGCATTTACTTCTACCTTCATCACCACCATGTCCCGCCTTGCACTCGCAACATTGACATGGTGGTTCACTGGACCTTCTGCCCCGACGCCACTGATGATGGTACCGGTGGCAAACAGTCATGCGATAATCCACAAGTTGATCACAGTCAGAGCGTCGACTACAATGATCCCTGCGCAACCGGTGGCTGTCTCATCTCGGCAGACTGCACCTCGGGCGGCTGCCGCCTAGAGCAACTCAACGGCCGTTGGGTATGCTGCCAGTGCAACGGCCGTGGCAACTGTTACCGCTGGTGTGGGCACCGCATGCGTAACAGCCCTGACACCTTTTGCTATCATGTCTGCTGCACCGGCTGTAAAGCTGACAACAAGTCATCATCCTCGTCTTCCTCTTCCAAGCGCAAGGGCACCAAGTGAGTTGGTACACTGAGAGCCTTGGATGACAATAAGGAATAGCCAAGAAATAGTCGACAACACGCGGCCCAGGCGATAAAGGTAAGAAGTTGGGGGAAATTGTCTCTCCCTTTCAGGCCCTTTTTGTTGCAAATGGGCCGTTCTGGAGAAAACAGACGGTTGTCGATGGGTGCTGAGATGGCGTTTGGATCCAGGCCGAATGATCGTGCCATCACAGCTATACTCTCGTTTCCCTCGTCGATTAGTGGTTGTATGATAGGTTGGAAGGGTAAGCCTGTATGCCTGCTAGGCATGACTGGGCGCGTCAAGTCGTTGACATGAACTTGACGTCTGGTTGTCGGCTTCTTGTATTTTCGGATAGGAATCTTGAGGTGGGCTGCATGATTTGGGCATGGCCATGAATATTAACTGCAAGTCTCGGATCTAAAGATGGAGTAAGGTTGGGCTTGCCCTATGAGGAGCTGGGACGGGGACGCCACTTGGTCGGAGTTTCTTGACAGTCTTTCGGTTTTACATGTTCGATTCTGCATCTTCTCCCTGGTGTAACCAGTACCGGTTGATTTTACCCTTTTAGGTTGCTGTAGAGGCGAAGAATACGAGCACCATCGAGTACTTTGGCGTTCCACAGATCTCGCTTCACCGCGCGCTGGTTTCCTGAACCGATCTGGGGCAGATCTGCCAAGGTATTCTGAGCCCAATGAACTAGATCAGGACGCGCTCGAGCATGTCAATCTGCAAAAAGTACTTGGCTAGATCGTGTGATCTGTCTGGGGAAAATCCTTGCTACTTCGTAGTTCGTGTTAAGGTGCCAAGCAGACTCGAATTCGTCCCGAAATCATGAATCCGATAGGATGAGACGAACATTGACAGACCGCTTCCGCGTCCGCATCCGAAGTATCAATATCCTGCGACAAGTGTTTGGCATCCGTCACTTCATGGCGAGCTGACGGTCCTTAGCTGTCAGTTCACCCTGGTAAGGGGCCGTCGACATCGTGTAAACTTCCGAAGCCGACCTGGAATCTTCTCAGGAGACTATAGCGACGATGTTAACGAGCAGCACCGTCTTTCGGAAGGGGCCTCTGCCGGATGCGATTCGGAACAATTTCGATAGTTGCTCGAAAGTGCTGCAGTCCCAGAAGTTCCTATAAAGAACAGGTCTCTGCGAGGAGTTTTTCGTATGGATTCATACCGGCATACCACATTGGCCGTGCTCCGGCAAGGACTTTACTCGAATCTTCCTCCCACAGAACAACGATCTTATCGTCTAACCCCTGGAATCCCTCGAACCACAGAGTGGTAGGATTTGGAGAACATCCGGGCTATTGTCGGTTACTGCACAAGACGCAACGGCCCGCGAAAATCGCAACTGATTCGGATTCGGCCCGCTTTGACGATTTCCGAGGACTATTAGCGCCAACCATTGTCTTGACCGGATATGTGTCATCAAGTCACATACAGCTTGCCGTGCGAGCATCTCCAAACCCACATCGTCTACTGTGCCGATGCCATCCCTGACCACAACGTAGACGCGGGTGAGAGTATGGCTGGCCTGCAGTGCAAACCATCTTCATCGTCCAAGTCGAAGCAGAGCACGAGCCTGGCCTCGAAAGCTTCCAAGGCGAATCGAAAAGGCCAACCTGTGGTATCATCTGCGTTGTCACTGCATAAGCAACCATGCGCAAAATTGTCGGTTCAGTCTCTTCCGTATCCCACCCCACCGTCATTCGTAGAGGATCCCGCATCCTCCTCCTCTTCACCGCTGTCCCCGAGGTGTCCCTTGCCAGATTGCCCTTTCGAACTCAAGAACCGCTGTTGGAGCTGCTGCTGGTGTGGGAAGGGGTGGAATCGAGGGGGCAGATGCAGCTGCGTCATGCTTATCAATGACAACCTTGTCCGATGTGAGCATCTTTGTTGTCATCAGTGTCAGCCAACAGAGACCGGAGAGCTGAATGTCTGACTGCAAGGCGTGTGCCTCAAACCGGCAAGGCTTTTATCTCGTCATGGGATTCGTTATCAAGGAAAAAGTCGTACGATTTTTTCCAATGGGAGGGTGGGGCGCCGTTACCACGGCTGAAAGAAAAGAAAGTCGGGGATGCGTGCATCATTGTGTAAAGAACAGCCATCGGCTTTCTGATGAGTGTCCGGGAAGCTTTCCATGGCTGGAAGTTGGCAACGATGGACCGCGAGAAGCTGTTTGTAGATATGAAGGTTTGGTGAATAAGTCAAGCTCTCCACCACTCTATATCTTGACAAAGTCCATCCGATGACACTGACCAAGAGACTTTGTTGAACGTTGCGGATGTTTGCTGGGGTCGGAGACACTGTGCGTGGGGCAACCGCCATGCTGGCATCTGGTGATATAATGGCGCGGTGTAGCAACGGAACAAACCATACTGTGTCAATAGTTCCGTTTCACCACGTCGATCATTGATGGGATGCGAGATCTCCAAGCTGAACTATGCATGCATTGCATGTAGTAGCACACTATTGCCAGTGGAATCCAGGATAGCGCAGTTGTGTACCGAGGCAGTCGAGCCGCGGAGATAATACTCGTAATCTCAATGCTTCCAAGGAATAGTACCGTAGTCCTAAAATGGAAGAGTATTGGTTGAGATATGGTTGGAGGTGCCGTGTAGAGATCGGGAAAAGCCACCGGGCCGGGTTGCAACCATGCGGAGAATGCATGCTCCTCGTGGATGAGATAGTGTGATGGCCCTAAGAAAGGTGCGCAAGCCCGATCCAAACCAGATGATGCAGAGCCTCCGATGGTTCTGCCATGCGATGCCCTAAATTATCACAGCTGATCCCTGCTACCTAACCGATGATAGATCCCTCCGAGAAGAGAAAATTAAGAAATGTTTTGCTTTTTTCTCCAGCGACTGTCCCACTTCCGAAGGTTAGAAAGGCGCTCAGCCAACAACAGCCATGATGTCCTCAGATCCCAAAAGCCCGGATGCTGGGCCCCGATCGCCAAAGATCAAAGATCGAGGTTACACAAGCAGATTCCTTTCAACTTGGGCCAATCATTGCAAATGATTCGTTGGCGGACAAGGGTTCCGGGTGTACCGAGCTAAGCACCCAACCCCAAGCACAAGAGGCGACGACAGTCGTTGCTATGACCCCAAAGAGACACCGTGGGGATTTGAAAAAAAGAAACTTCCCGCAAAGATCGCGTGCGCTAGGAGTCTCCGTAAATTCCGCGGTGTAGGCCGTATCCTAACAGGTGAAGCGTTTTTCCTGCTTTTCCCTCTTAGGATAACAGGAATCGGTGGCCTCGCGATCCACATTCTCCTATATGTGGCTGGACCAGGTGCTTGGAGATCGGAGGCTCTGTATAGGAATTAGGAAAGCAAATGCATGGAAAATCGATAGACTGAATGTAGGGATTTTGACGATGAGAGTCGGCGACCAATAGGTAGAGCGTTCGTGAAAGTAACCAGGGTCGTCATGTTAATAGCGGGAACTTATGGAGGTTCAGTAGCTGATGATCTTGCAGCCTTGATGACATCTTGCATCGTGAGATGCCCGATAAATTTCGGGCAAGGGTGGGATGTTGAGTCGTATAAGAGGAGCCGAGTTCGACGCGATTTTGGCAAAAGGAAGGATCAGGCAAGGCCACAAAGATCCAGAGTCTAAGTGATCAAAAGTGTCAGCCAAGTCATAACCACACCCTGGACCAGTGGGAAACGTATTACTTCTTCATTCAAGTTCCTTGCGGCCCCCTTCCCTTCTGTCATTCCTCTCGTCGCTTGATATAGCGTACCAGCCCCAGACAGAGATCGTTTGTGAACCCCCAGAGCCCAACATGTGCCACGGACACCCGCATCACCACCCCTGCGGCCACCAGTCGATAAACTGGCACTATTGTCCCTCCGCTCAGATCGACATGAGTAGGGGATATGAGACACCGTGCAACAATTCCACGTTTGCCGCCTCCCAGCCGAACAATGGCAGGTGTTTTCTAGTCAACTGTGACTATAACCCACAGAGTTCTGGCTGGACCTGTTGCCATTGCGGCAACCACAACAGTGGCAGCGGATGGTGTGTCAATGTCACAGCCGACGGAAGATGGGAGAGAAACGCCATGAGCAACGAGTGGGAGTTTGTGAACACGTGTGACCATGGTGTCTGCCACCACTGCACCCAAGACCGTATGTACTCCCTATCCCAACTTTGCTCCTTCTGACGGTTTCACCGTTTCCTGTCTTTCCCTCCTCTTCCTTCCTCGCCGTCCTACACTGTTGAAGCGCCCAAAGGCAATTCCTGACACCCCTCCTCCAGCAATGTCAGCTTCCGCCATCGAGGCTGCCTCTGCTCTCCGAAGAGGAAGCAAAGATAGCCGGGGGAGAAAGGGACGCTCAAGGCCTGCCAATCACGGCGAGGCTTCAACGGCTTCGTCAGAGGCTGATCCCATGGCGCCCTACAACATTTCGCTGGACTACAGCGCAAGCGGCAAGAAAAGAGACCAGAAGCCTCGCAAGCACTAACTGCGTTACTTCTGACAGAACGGCGAGTTTGATTTTTGTGGCGTGTATGTTTATGAGAACATGTACTATAGAAAAGCTCGAGCTCATGGGGGCAACCTACATTAGAGCCGTGCTGGTGTTTTTTAGAGCATCGATACCCATGGCGGATGAAGGTTAGGGAGTTCTGGGGTTCGGAAATTGGATTTGTATGGCTAGGTACTGGCCAAGGAGTTAGGTGCTGGACGGGAGGAAATAATTGAATTTGGGGGTGGTATACTCACGAGGGGGAGAGGAAAAAAAAAAAAAAAAAGAAGAGAACGACACTGCGATGCCATAGGCAGCAGGCTGGTTTGAGTGTGTTACTGTTGGGCCAGTTTGGGTCCTGTTTTGGTCCTGTTTTCTTTTTGAATTCTGATTTCTGACACGATCTGACTGTTCTCCTTTTGAACTGTCAACCAAAACTAATTAGTATGATAATACAAAAGGCTGGGTGTTTTTGCCAACAATTATGATGATTTCTGTTCGAAACACTCAAGGTGACTCACCGTGCCATCCGAGGTTGATCATGTCTTTCAAAGTCCAGCTCGATCCGAGTCGAACTTAGGTAGCAGGTACCGATCCGTCTGACGCTTCGGCCTGCCAGCCAGCGGGTCCTTATGAATGCTGGTACCAGCAGGAAAGACCAGCACAAACGGCAAGAGCTGTCAGGGATGATCAATGCCTGACCAGTGGGCATCTCACCCAGGGCACTGAAAGGCAAACGGCGTGCATATCAGGCACCAGGGCACCTGGCAGACCGGAGTCCTGAATAAAGTGCATGGTCAAAAGACAATCTAGGTAAAATTCGAAATAATATGTGTCCATTTCAAACATGCTTGAAATGTCTAAGAGAGAACCCATGGAGGTAGGGTAAGTATGAGGTATGATATGGGAAGCGAGGAGATTCATTTGAAGAAATGAGCGTGTGCATAATGGATCGGTGGAGTTCGTCCACCCACCCGTTCCGATTGCGGTTGCGGTTGAACAACGGGATTGGTCTGAGAACATATTTATCGACTCGGAGTCGGGTGTCCTAGCGCTTTTGTAGTCTGTGACACTTCTATTGTAATTGCAACCTTTCCTCGTACGAGGGCACGAATCTCCGTTTGTGAGCGCATCGACAAGCAGAGAATTGGGGCAGGACCCCAAAGTGCTGGTGGTGTCCTGTACCTACCCGCCGCAAGCAACCGCCAACAAGGGGAGGTGGGAGAGATAGGTCTAGACTCTTTCTCGGCAGGGCGTTCCGACCTGATGGATCGACCGTCGCGATAACCGAGAAAGGCTTGAGATTGTCAGACCATGGTCGATGACTATTGGACAGGTCAGGCCACACCGCCGACGAGCTCATCACTGGTTTCACCAACAAAAATGATTGGTTTAGAGCTGTATCCAAAGAAATTTGGTATCCATTTGCACTTGTTACCATCATTGTTATGCCTGAATGATGCGATGCTGAGGTCAAGGCACCGTGTTCTGACGAAGACTTTGTCTTTCAGCTGAGCCGATATCTGTTGGGGCTGATGACCAGATATGGACTCTTTTGAAATCTCATGATGGCCGTGAGGTTCTCGTGGAGTTGTGACAAATGGAAAAATTTCGAGTTCCCGGGGTCATCTCCGACCTGCGAGATTGATTGTCGTTGGGTTGGTGTGAGCTGGTAGCACGATGAGCAATGTCTGATTGGTTCTGGAGACTGGCGTGGGTGAACCTCGAGACAGCACTGGTCTCAAACAAAAATGCGTGCATGGCGTGTCGAGGTTCCTTCATCATATTGATGAGATATATGGAATTCCTCGTCGCATCCCGACGGTTGTGCCACCCATGCGCGCAAGCGACAATCGTCCACGCCAGGATGGTTGAGCTTGATGTTGTATCGAGCGAGTACGACTGCTGGTGGAGTGCTGAGACCTTCCAGGCAGGTCGACTCTCATTGATGATTGGAGACACAGCGCCAAACCCGGGCAACTGACGGGTCGTGTTCATGGCAGAAGGTTTCTGTGTCACAAAGCACTCAGAGCAATTAGTAAAAGCCCTTGAACCGAGCAAACATCCCACAGCGAGACCCTTGAATCCCGGATCAGTCGGAGGATTCCGAGGTTGCTTTGTGTGAAAGCCTCGATCTCTGACCATATGGTTACACTGGCTCGGTCTCGGCGTCCGTTGAAAGTGGCCGTGTTACCCAAGTTGCCACGTGCTGCTCCCGTCTCCCTGCAGCATCATCAGAGGTCATAGCGAGCGGGAAGCGACTTGAATATTATTAGCAAGATTCTGCACTGTCAGGCCAATCGGCATATCAGCTATCATCCCATTGCGGGACGTTTGGTGTCGTGTGAGGCTCCGATCAATCAAGAGTGCTGCATCTCGTTTCCAGGTCACAGATGGACGGATTGCTTTTGATTCGGGGTTGCCAGGCACTGACCACCTCACCCACCCAAACAACTCAGCACGGGGAAATACGGATGAGTGTGGTTGGTGCGCCAATATGACGGGAAGACCGGCAGTAGCAAAGATATGGTAGTGTTGTCTATATGTGTTGCAATTACCATATTTCTGGATAGAACCAAGCATCTCATTTCTCACATCATACATTTTAGGGTTCTTGGTTCAACGTATACATAATGTGAAAGACCTGGGCTGCGATACGAGTAACGGACAGCGACAGCCGAACGATAAGGACTACGAATACGTATCAAGCGTTTACATGGTTTTTGTCTCTTTTGGACAAGGAAATTGTGGGGAGGCAGTGTCCAATTGGGCTGCAATGATGAGGCGTAACGACAACCGTCCTTGCCGGGCCACCCTGACGCCGGACTGCTGGGACCTGGGTTCATCCATGATGTTTGAAGTTTTAGGGTCGAAGCGATCGCCGCTGTGCCCCTTATCTAGCCCGGTACGAAGACACTTGCGACACAGCCATGGTTGATTCATCTCTGTCACCTTGTCCATATTGTGATCATCGTCATGACATTGTGTGTGTTTACAGTACTGAATCCCCGTTACGTAGCATTTATTGTCCAGTTTCCTCTGCTTTTTGAGCTCTCAACCGAACGAATCACACCTCCTCGTGTGGTGAGGTACGACCGGAAGTACCTTTTTGATGTGAAATGTCTCTCTCTTGCGTGGATCTATGTAATGACTGTGTGACATGAGGAAATTCTCTGTATTTGAGAAGCCAGACACAGCCTGACATCTTGTCCCAGCACAGCGGAAATGTTGCCTGAATGCTGAAAGTCCACGTGGTCGAGATGTTTTCCCGTCCCGCGCTTCCCATTCCCGCGCTTCCCATCTGGGCGTCCTATTGCCCGTCACCGAGCGGATGAGCTGAATGGGGCAGCCGAATGGTGGAAGTGAAGATCTTCCCCTTGACCCACAGAAAACACGCTGGAAATCCTGGGGGGCCTGGGTCGTTGGTCATTTTAGCGGCTTTTTTTACAGTGCTTGCGTCGCAGCCGCACCACATGGCCTTCCCGGCACCTTGCTGCAGATTTCATTCAAGTGGGCACCACTGGTCGGTCCCTCCCGTTTCACCATTTCCTCCATCATTCCCACCCCCAATCTCCATTCCCTTCTGTCAATTCACAGGTTCTCCTGATCTGTCTCCCCCATCCCCTTTGGAACAAAAGACGTTTGCCACGCCCCCTTTTCCTGGCATCAATTCCGAAAGATAACGAGAGAAAAAAGAAGACATTCCTCGCAGACTTGACTTTCCGCCGCTCCCAACATAGCCCCAACTTTGACCTGTCGCCCGGAAACCCAAAAGCCTGAAATACCAGCAAGCTCCCCAGAAAGGTGATCTGCATTTTTGAAGGGACCCATCGACCTTTGTTCATTTTGTCTTTGTCGGCGTTTCAGGTTAGCGACCCAGGCAGCAGAAAACAAGAAAAATACACACAACCGCATTCGTCCGTTTTTTTTAATCATCAGAATGCCCACCTCCCTGGACTCTTCTCGCCCAATCATGGCGCCTTCGGTATGCTAATTTCCCAATTTTTTCTGAATACCTTGAACCCCCGTCTGTCGGGCTGGTATTAGTCTCTCATAATGCAGTCGCCCCTCTTCGCCAATGACCTCAGCCTGCAGTTGACGCAACACTCTTCTTATTCGATTTCTTTCACTAACTACTCGTTCCCTTTCTTCCAGGAGCGCACCTCCGTTCGCTACAGCACCTACAGCATGTCGCCGTCCGTCGCCCCCACCGTCGCCAGCAGTGACAGCGTCACCGCTGAGATAAGGCCCATCGTCGACGGCCTGGAGCGATTGAAGAACCCTCGCCTCGCCGACCAGCGCGTCTTCTTGAGCGACGAGAAGACTGCCCAGTTCCAGAAACTCGCCTTCAGCGCTAAGCTCGAGCGCGCCCTTGACCGACGAATGACAAGTCAAGATGCCGTCATGCGGCCCCGGAAGCCATCAGTTGCCGAGGTCACGAACGAGAAGTCGGAGAAGGCATGAATCAATTGAACTGCCGCGTTTACGACAAGGAGGTTGACGATGAACCGAACCCACGTCGGCCATCCATCTCCAAAATCACCATATAAAGCATCAACCATCTCGAGCCGACTTGTTTTAGGTCATGAGTCAGACAGGGCCTTGAATATGACACATCTCCCAATTCGATACCAGCATACAGCGAGCGAGCAAGACGCATGAGATTTGGCCAGGCGAATAAACAAGACAGAGCAGTGTACGGAGTGGGACTATTTCTTTCCAACAGCGTGTTACGGATTTCTATTTGAGGGTTTAATTTGTTTTTGTTCGGCAATTCTGGCATTGATATCAAGGGGGCATGTGTTTGCCCTCGTACTGTACTTGACGGAGGGATTTGCCCGTGGCGATGCGGGTCGGGGCACCGGGATAGGGGTTCATGCTGGCTCGATCGATATATACGGGCGGAGTTCGGCAGCATACCGCGGTCAGACCCGGACAGCAGAAGTAGTGTTGAGATAAACCAATCGTTGACGGATATTCGAGCTTGGACATTATCAGACGGAGGAAACATTGGGAACAGGAATGACTTTTTATGCACAACAGTTCGTTCTTTCTGATCATTGATTGTATTAAAACCTGCCTTTCATTTTCGTGAAGAAAAGCTACCTGAAACGCCTTGATATAAACCCAACCCAACCCAACTGATATGTTCATCTGAATCGCACGAAAAACAATCACCAATCTCGCTCTGTAATAGAATGCTGCCCGGTTTTCAAAACGTATCCCCAGCTGCTAAAAAAATGTCTCCAGCTGCCCGTCCTTGATCCCCTCAATAAACATCATTCCAACACTCTCAGGCCTCGACAACCTTGTCCTTGGCAAGCTTCGCATCGATCTCCTTCTTGAGCTCCGCGAGCCCGCCCTCCTCGCCCTCAAATTCGAGCGCTTTAGCCACAGCATTGCGCGCGTCCTGGACCCTCCCCATCTCGAGCAGGCACTTGCCCCTCCGGAACCAGGCCTTGGCGTTGCCCTGGCTCTTGCAGGCCACGCTCGCCTCGGCGTCGATAGCGCCCTCGACCCAGTTCTGCTTTTGCATGTGCGCCTGCGCGCGGTTGCTGTACAGCTGGTGGACTTCTTCCCTCACGAGCTGCGAAGGTTCCCAGGGCGGGCGGGTGAGGGCCATTTGCAGGCCCAAGGTGTAGAACTTGATGGCTTCGGCGTGGTTGCCTTTGCGGTATTCGGTGTTGCCGGACTCGCGGAGCTTGGTGACTTGGGCGCTGCGCTTGGGGTTGACGGGCACCGGGGGAGGGGGCACGACGTGGGGCGCGTCGAGGCCGTGGAGGGAACGGTGGAGGTTATTGAGGGCTAGGAGCTCGGCTTCGAGGGCTTTGGAGGTCGGGGAGGTGGCGGACGAGATGGCTTTGGATTTGGGGTCCATTACTAGGGGTATAAATGTGAAGGTGTCTTGGTCGGACATTGTGGCGGTTGTGTTTGGCTGTGGTGGTGGTGGAGCGAGCGAGCGGGTTGCTGCTCTTTCTTGCTGGAGACTTTGTTTATTGACTTTGTCTCGCGGGATGGTTGAGACGGGTATTCTTTGTAGCTTGAAAGCAAGGAGTGTATAGCTTGCGATGGGCGATATCCAGGAATTCGTATGTTGCCCGGGATTTCGAATCTTTTGGGAGAAGCTGTCTTCGTGGTGGGTTGGCTGGTGTGAGTTGGTGAGCTGGTATCTAAATTATTATGCAGGTGGCCGAAAGGACACTGTGCTCAATCGGCAATTCACAGCAAATGACCTGGCCAAATCCCACCAAGCCCAAGCTCCTGCATGCAAGGTCTTATCTTATCTGGACAATAGGAACACAATCCATACAAAGATGACTAAGCAACTGGGTCACATCTTAGAGCTGGAGACATACAACGAACTGGACACCCTTCTAGAAGTTTTCTAGGAATTGGCTCGATCGTGGTCTATTTCCCTAGAACAGTTTTAATCTCTGAGGTGTTAATTTCATCTCTATTGTTTCACCTCTAGTAAAAGCCAACTGCGTTGTGCACAACGCTCTAGTTTCTCCCTCTGAAGTCTCACAGTTCATTCACCTGAATCATAAAAGTATTTGGCATGAATGCTTTGAATTGTCCCAGCTGGTTAACTATTCTCTGATTCGGTATAGAAATCTTCCTATGCATCCATCACAACTGACAAAGTCCAAGTTCACACATCTAGCTTGTTTCAATCTCTCTAAGTTCCCGTCATCGACTAATCAACCCGTCAAGGTCCATCTAAGCCGTCAATAATTTCTCAATGTCAGAAAGTCAGTCCCTTCTGATGATTTGTTCGTATTTTGAAAGACTGTTGTTCAATCGGAGCTGAGGATATTCTGTCAATATCAAGATAGGAGTCTACCAACTCTAGAAAAGTGTCTGGACCATAGACTACAATATATGTATCAATGAATGCCACATTGTACTAGATGCTCCTTTGAATACCTACATAGCTAATATCTTGATTAAAAGATATCTGCGACACTATTGCCAAGTAACAGCTCAGTACGTGTGACAGCCTACAGACATATGATTCCTCTTTGGTCAATCTATTAATGCTTCTCTGGCTATGTTAAGGTGCACTTTCTCCGGTTGAGGATTTCACTGCAAGATCTCCGGAGGGGTGGATGACCTGCGTCAGACCCCTTTCACAATCCACTTTCTCGAGCTCCCAGTGCCCACCCGCAAGTGATGCGTGACCAAGTGTAGCCGCGGAATCAACTATCACTAAGTGATCTGACTTGACCACCGCGAAAGTATAGTCGTCTTCTCAGTGATCGTTAGTATTCCAAAACTCCGAGGTGATAACCTCATCTCCCCCAGCGCTCCGTCCCTCAGCCATCACACGCCCTTCTCCGTCTCACCCCATCAGCCATAAGCCGAACCAATCTACACCAAACCTAATCTCCCACCCACCTACTGTACCTTAAAACGCCCGTTTCCGCTCTTCCACCAACAGAAACCAGAAAGAAGACACTCGTGGTCAAAGTCAAGCGGACAACTCACTCACTTCCGAGAGAGAAAAGCTAACCAGTTCGATTCTAGTTGCGAGCAGTTGGATCTTCGTCCTTATGCAAAGGCCTGTCCTTCAGGAGTCGCAGGACACCTCACCGTGTCGGATAACCCTCTGAAGTTTAGGAGTTAGGAGTTTGACGGGTTTACATCAGATTTTTTTATTTTTTTTTTAAAAAAAAAAAAAAAAAAAAAAAAATTCACACGAACGGATTTAACTAGGGGGTGGATGGAGGGAAATCCCCCCGTTTAGATCACCCCCTAAGGTTTGATTTATCGAATGATACCCATCAACTTAAGCAAAGACAAAAAGAAAAACAAAAAAGATTCACATTCACAGCAGCTAGCTGAACTCAACACGAAAACCGATATGAAAGGAAGCGCGCGTATTCAAGTTGTAAGTAACTCCTTTCCCATCCCTCCAACTTGAACCTCGAGTGCCTTCTTCCAAATAAATCTTTTTTTTTTCAGTCCTAACAATAACAAGTTCCTCTTTTGTTTTTTCCTTCTTTTGCTTTTCTTGAGCCTGGGATCCCTTTCTTAAATAGAAAGAAACGCCTCCTTGATCTCCCCATCTAGCTTGGTGTGACAGTACCAAGACCCTGCTCCTCAATAATTCCACGTCCAACACTTAGTTGGCTATTCATATCCATGTGACACATACCTAGCCCTGCGGCCATCTATCTTGTGAACATGTCATCACCACACAAGGAAATACAACAAAAAGAAATCTACGATAGGGAAGAAGTAGAGTGATAAATATCTATCCAGAGATAGACTTGCAGGGTATCAAGATTTCGTATCGATGCCAGTGCTAAAAAGACAAACCAAATGCTAAATGCTAACCGCCCCCAAAATCCAGACGCCATTCGATATGATCCGATCCCCTTCCTTTGCTTGCCCTCTTCCGGCCGCAGTCCAAAGGCCCCTTTCCAACCGTGCAATGGCATGCCCCAATCCAAATGCAATGCCGCTCTAGGATCCTAAAATGTTCCCAATCCACGGCCGAAATCTAGACGCCATCTATGGCCTCATATCTACTCAACTTCGTGACATTACTGAGCATCGGCGCCAAAGGGGAAATTGAACTTGAGCAATCCGTTCAAACCTCCAACCCACGAATCGTCGTCCTTGCCAAATGCTTCCGAGTCGCCATCACTCCTTGAGGCAGCCCTGATGACGCAGGGTACACCACCTCGCCACCCGTCTGGTGTTTTCTCGAGCTTCTCGCCCTCGACACGAACTTCCATACCAATGGTAACACCTAGCCGACGCTTGCCATCGATCGAAACGGGAAGTTCGCGGCCGCGGTTGCGCTTGCTGAGTTTCAGGACGACCTTGGTGTGAAGTGGGAGGACGAGCGGGCGGAAACTAAGACTCCGGGGGCTGATAGGGGTGATGAGGAGGGATTTGACAAGTGGGTGCACTATCGAACCCCCGGCACTCAGGGAGTACGCCGTCGAACCGGTAGGTGTGCTGATCAGAATACCATCCGCCACGGCTTCGGTGAGGAAATGGCCGTTGACAAAGATGTCGATTATCGCGAGATGCGGATGTGCGCCGCGGTCGATGGAAACCTCGTTGATAGCGTGCAGATAAGGCGTGCCCGAGCCCGAGATAAGCCGTGGATGTTGGTCCGGGTCATCCGGATCGTGGTGCCCCAAGGTCGGCTCGGACATCGATGTGGGGACGATATGGTTGTTGATGTTGCGGCCTTCGCTATCGTAGATGCCTACTCGCAGGCGGTTGCGCAGAAGAATCTTGGATGTGCGGTTCAACCCCATGCATTTACCATTTCCGCGGACCTCATCCCAGGCCCCAGGTAGGGCGTGGTTGAGCTGCTCATCGGATTGATGACCTGTGACCGAGGCTTTGGTGTGGGGTGCGACGAGGTCCTCCATCGTCACGGAGCACCCGCTCATATAGCATTCCCGAAATGCCCGTCTATGTTCTTCAAATTTCCACTCTCCCAGAAACCCTAATGTACCCATGGAAAATGACAGAATCGGGGGAACGCTGTTATGTGTCGAAAACAGACTGGCAGCTCGCAAGATTGTGCCATCACCGCCCATTGTGGTGACGAGATCGATCTTTTTTGCAAACTGTGCGGGCGCATCGCTCGGGTTCGTCGTGTAGATGGGGAACGGCAGCTTCTCGTGTACTTCGTCGGCGATGTGGCTTTCAAACACCAGATTCAGATTGGGATAATTGCTGTGTATGTGCTTGGCAAACTCGATGGCTGATATAGTAACCTGTGGTGCGTGCAGTTTCGGCATCAACAGGATATTTCGTGGAGGTGAAGGCCAGTGCAGCGAAAGCAGCGATGACGTCTTTGTTTGCTGGTAATGCGGCACGATTCGGTTCGAGAGGCTTGCAACATCGATGATTTCTCTGCGAGCTGCGGATATCGAAAAGAATCGGACAGACTGGCGGCCGAGACGCCCCAACGGGGAGGTCATGATGTACGACGAATTCATCAAGGGGATGCGAGTTCGAGCCAGAAAAGTTGATCCTGACATGCTAACATGTTTGGTTCTCGATGATGCGCACTTCTGGCACAATCGAAGAAGTGTTGAGGCGGGTTTTCAGAATTCCATATCAGCTCGCTGGCGGTCCGGTGATGTCGTCGGGTCGTGTTGGGGGTACCAATCTGTGACTTTTGTCGGTTGTCGGTCTCTTGGAGAATGAACTTCTTCCCAAATTCCATCTCCCAGGATTTGCCATTCGGCAGTGGGATTGGACCTGAGTGGGAGACAGCCGACGCTATCCAGAGCTGCCGGACCAATGGGGAAGGGTGTTGGGCTTTCGTGCTGGATAAGCGATAAGAGATTCAAGCTCTTGCCCCCCCCCCGCTGTTGAGCCTTGGCCGCTTGCTGGTTCAGTTTTCAGCCAATCAATCATTTTCTTTCAGGGTCGAAGTTAGCAGCCAAGCTTTATCAGCTTCGGGATTCATCGATCGTCCCAGACCCGACGTTCCAACCAGGATGGTGGGGTTCAACAGCTCTCCGACATCCGAAACTGGAGCCTGGACGGGAGTCCCTTGTGAGGTGGGATGCATTTGTGTTAAACGAGCTCCCACATGACGACAACGGTCAACACACGGGAGCCTCGGGACGGGATCAGATGAGGTGATGGAAAATGTGTGAAAACCTCTGCAAAGTGGTGTCCGCAATGGAGATTCTCGCATCAGATACGGTCCTTGGCTCTTTTTTCCCAAGGCTGAGTTTATAGTCCCGTCATTGGGGGGGGACGGGGACACGATGGTTCTTCCCTCTCTCTCTGACTGTGCCACATTAAAAGTCATCTTTTGGAACAACAGCTATTCGCTATTCGTTGGAAAAGCTTCGCGCCGCCTCAGCTGCAAGTACCCTGCACCGCATCCGGACGCCGTTGGCACCACCAACCCAACCTTAACCTTCATCAGCCAACTCAGCATTTTGCTTTTGCAGCAAGCCGAGCGAGTCAACCTGGCTTTGCCGGAGCTGCCTTGCAGTCAACCCTAGATAAATCTAGCTCCATCACACACACACCTACAGAATCACGACTTCGTCTACCTTACCTACCTTACCTACCTGACGTTATCCTTATCCAACCACCCCGCGCATCATCACGCGCCCTCACCCGTGGTGACTCGATCGAGCGAATTAATACAAGTTATACAGACATCATGACTGTCGCAAACGGTCCGCAGCGGGCCACGAAACCCGCTGTAACTGTGCACCCGTCCGGCAGGGAGAAATATGGTCGAGGCACACAGGTGCTTAGAGGGCTCTCGTTTGGCCTGTACTTCACGATGTGCTGTCTCGCGTATGTGATTTAACATCTCAAGCTGTTCGCTTCCCGTTTGTGGCTGTCCGTGTTCCAGCTAACTAACCGTTGAATTTGTGCACCAGCATCTTTGCTACCCAGCTTGTCGGAGCGCCGCTGTACTGGGTAGACCGTGACCTGTACTACGCTTATATGGCCCTCACCAAACAATCTTTCGGCCTGACGATCACAACGATGACCCAGTGGTGGGGCCCGACGACGATACGCATCAGCGGGGATGCATCCGTAGCTGGCCAGATGAAAAAGACTAAAGATGGTCGCGTCGAGTTCTCCTTTCCAGATCGCATGGTCATGATCGCCAACCATCAGATATACACAGACTGGCTGTACCTGTGGTGGGTGGGATATGCCAACTCGCCGCAGATGCATGGCCACCTCTACATAATCCTGAAGGAGTCCCTCAAGTACATTCCCATAGTAGGGATTGGCATGATGTTCTACGGATTCATTTTCATGTCAAGGAAGATGGCCACAGACCAGCCGCGACTGGCCCACCGCCTGCGCAAGCTCCAGACGGCGCATACAACCCCAGGCGGGACGAGATATCTGGATCCAATGTGGTTGCTCTTGTTCCCCGAAGGCACGAACGCTTCTCAGAACGGCCGGAACAAGTCTGCCAAGTGGGCAGAGAAGATTGGGGTGAAGGATCTAGAGCATCTGCTGCTGCCCAGGAGCACGGGCACATATTTTTGCCTCAACGAGCTCAAGGACACTGTAGACTATGTGTACGACTGCACTGTTGCGTACGAGGGAGTACCGTAAGTTTTACCGATTCCTGGCAGTAGAGATTCTATTCAGGTGTCGTATCTAACTCACTCTTGCAACAGCCGAGGCAAGTTTGGCGAGTCGATATTCACGCTCGCCGGCACTTACTTCCGGGGCCAACCTCCCAAATCCGTTAACTTTTATTGGCGTCGGTTCCGTATCGCAGACATACCCCTGGATAACGCCGAGAAGTTTGACGAATGGCTTCGCGAGCGGTGGTACGAGAAGGATGCCATCATGGAACAGTACATCTCAACCGGACGCTTTCCTTCGACTCCCGAAACCGCCGCCAACATGAGCCAGGAAGGCTTCCTTGAGACCGAGGTCAGAACCCGATACCACTTGGAGTTTCTGCAGATCTTTTCAGTTCTTGGCGTTGTCGCTTTGCTTCTTAACATTGCTTTGAAGCTGTGGCACCGACTCGTTTCTATTATTGGGTGAGGTCGTTGTGTTCCGTCTTGTGTTTTTCCTTTATGCTTTCGAGAGATACCCCGGGCTTTGCATCTCCGCTCATGGCTGACAATGGATAAACGATATGCATTCACGAATTGGGAGAGGCGATTGATGTGTTTGACAGGGATTTCTTCTTACCTTTTAGGACTCTGTTTGCGGTTAAGAGAGCGGGGAGAAGATCCAGTCCTTGGGGTGCGGCGGTCCCGTCATATTCTGCTTCGCATTTGATACCTAGTCTAGGCGTGATGGTCATCGGAGACACGATGGTTCTGTTGGGCTGGGATTGTGGTTGCTATTTCTGTGCAATACCATTTCTTATCGTGAATATGGAGATCACTTCAACTACTTCCATCTCTGCGACTTTTTTATGCTCCGAAATCGGCTTATCTTTGGAGCAACAGATCACTGCGTCAACGATCTCGATCACTCGCTCAACAGGCGGTCTGACACAATGAGTGTCTACGCCCTTGAACTTGCATAAAGGCCACTTCCAGGGGATCTCGGGACCATGTTTCTCTACCGGATCGATACCGGAGTGAATAGCCACCAAGACCTCGAAGCAAATAGCGGTCTTGTTCCGATAACAACCTCTGTCGGGAGCTTCTAGGCCGAAGAATATATCGAGACCGACGGCAGCTGACCTTTTGTCGAATTTCTGGGACGAATCGGGTTCAAGTCGACCAAGAGCCGTTGAATGGATCTCTGGTCTGACAGGGAATGGCAAAAAGACGCCTTTCGCAAACCATGTTGATGCACTTCTCCACAATCCAAGGTCCTTTTGAGAGAGACTCAACTTTGGGATAGCAGCCGCTGCGGGAGCTTTTCCATCAACCACCGCAAGTCTTGACGACGGGCCGCATTGTGACTCAGTCAGCAGCCCACTTTTTCCTTCGAGAATCACGATTGCACAGTTGTATCCCTATCGTATTCGTCTTTGACCATGGCATTGGCATTGGCATTTTTTTTTAGGCCCGTTGAGTCCCTTTGACTAACAGAAATCACGGATAAGTTGATCCATTGAACCGCGGCTACTTGACCGCCAGTACAACCACCTTATTTCCGCTAGGAGGGTGACAATGGGCCATCTTCCACGGACCTGTCTCTCGGACTGTACTGTCAAGTACTCTCTCTCAGAATAATCTCACTTTAAGCTGTTCTTCAACCAAAAGAACGCGGATGGAACTGGAGCTCGTGGGGGGTGCTGTACCCCAGCTTTTCTTGTCTAGCCCTACGGGGCACAGGGCAGGGGTCAGCAGCCAGTTGCTTGTCTCAGAGACGCCAACAGAAACGATGCTCACGAATTCCCGGGTACATGTCTCGATGGGGACGGGTAACAACACATGTCTCTCGATACTTCGGGAGACCCACATCGTCGATGGCAACCGGGGATGTTTCGGATACCAGGATATCTACGCCGCCATCGGATGAAAGCTGCAGTGACTAGCACTGCTATCAAACGCTCAGACTACGTCCCGTGATGGGGAAATTCTCTTCCTTGGGACAAATTTTTCCATGCAGCCAGCATAGGTAGGTAGCTAGCCAGCAGGTTTCCGGTTTCTGGGACCTATCGTTGACCAGGACGAGCAGCTATGTTGTCGTCCCATACGCCAAAGCTGTCCAGGCATCGGACAATTTTACCTTTCCTGCACCAGCAACATGGGATGGACATTACTATATCACAGGTCCTATAAAGCCTGGAAACTATAGTATCTCAGAGGTACAAAACTACACCATTCCCTTCTTTAGGTCTGAAGTTTGGAGAACAAGCAGTTTCCACCTCCTCACTGGCCCTCGCTAATACCAGAAGCCCCCTTTCCGAACTCTGTAACACGCACTAAGAAGAAAATTTTCTTGACTTTCGCTTATACTACCGCCTTCTATTTGTTTTCATCTGGAACACACCCACTGTTGACATTCTTTTCGTGACCTGTGCTTGTTGTACAAATTTCTAATAACAATGGTTGACCAACAACCAAGCTCCTCCTCCACTCTCGAGGACGAGAAAGAGAAAGGCACCACCACGATCATCAACACCGCCTCTAATACCAGTCGCAGCACCAACAGCAGTCAAGAAACACTTTCAACGGTCCACCAACACGATGTACTACCGCCAACTTTCACCTCTACGGAGGATGCTGTCACCATCGTCTCCTTTGAACCCGACGATCCAGCTAACCCGTACAACTGGACCATGGTACATAGTTGCTCCCTCCTCCCCTGTGGATATCGACCGATGCTCTAACGCGTCCTTCATGTGGCAACAGAAAACCAAAGCCCTCATAATCCTCGCTGCAACCCTAACAGGCGTGAACTCGACAATGGGCTCAATCATCGCCTCCGCCAACCTCTTTTACGACTCACCCAACCTGCTCCAGGCAACCTTCAACGTGCCCACGGGCCCGCAATCCGTCCTTCCCGCCTCTCTCTATCTCGTCGGTTTTGTTTTCGGCCCTCTGATCTTTGCACCCCTAAGCGAATCCCCATCTTTCGGCCGGAAACCGATTCTAGTCACAGGATTTGTCCTTTTCGTGATCAGCACCCTCGGAGCCTCCTTTGCCAACTCCTGGGCGTTGTTTCTGGTCATGAGGTTTCTGTCAGGGACATTCGGGAGTCCGCCGCTTAGTGTGTTTGGGGGGTGTATTGCGGATGTTTTCTCCGACAAGATCAGGAGGGGGAGGATGTTGATGGTTTGGTCCGCTGCTACGTTTGTGGGGCCTTTGGGTGCGCCAATTTTGGGCGGTTTCTTGGGGGGGAGGATAGGGTGGCGGTGGGTTTTTTGGTAGGTTTTTTGTCTTTTTTTCTGTGCCTGGGAGAAAGGAGATGCTGACGAAGACAAAAGGATCACGTTGATCGTTGCGGGGGTGACGTTTGTTTCGGTCTTGCTGATTCCGGAGACGCTGGCTGCGAGGATTTTACGACAAAAGGCGAGGAGGTTGAATAAGCTGCATCAGGGGACGGGGAAGAGGTTCGTGGCGCCGGCGGATTTGGAGAAGAGGAGTGTTTTGGCTGCTTTGGTACGTGCCTGCATCTTTGATCTGGGTGGGGGAAGGAGAAGAAGACTGACAAAAGTAGAAAACGACACTGTCGAGGCCGCTCAAGATGCTCTCGGGGGAGCTGGTGGTTATTTTCACTTCGCTTTATATTGCGTTTATCTATGCTGTGTTTTACATGTAAGTCTTCCTGACTGCTTGCACGATATTAATGGGACCGAAGGCTGACAAGTGGTGGCACAGGATGGTACAAGTCTACCCAGCCATATTCAAGGGAGTTTACGGGTTCAACGCTGGTATTACTGGGATTATGTTTTCGATCAGTATGTCTCACCTCAGCCACTTACACTCTAAGTTCCAGGCACTAATAACTTTGATTCTAGTTGGCGTCGGGACCATCATCGGCTGCTGCATCTGCTGGTGGAGCGATAACATCACTTTACGACTGAGCATGCGGCACCCTACCCGACGAGCGGAGTACCTCCGCCTTCCTCTTGCTTGCGTGTTCGGGCCGGTGTTTGTGATTTCAATCCTCTGGATCGGGTTGACTGGCAGAGAAGAAGTCCATTGGGCGGTTCCCATGATTGGGACCATTCCGTACGGTATTGCTTATAACTGCATTTGGATTAGTTTGATTAATGTGAGTTTACTGGATCATACTTCAGAAGTTTCAATTGCTGACATAGGTCTATTAGTACGTGGCCGACGCATACGGAATCTACTCGGCCTCTGCCCTCGCGGCATTGGGAACGACACGGAGTATTGCTGGTGCGCTGATTCCGCTCGCCGTGGAGGATATGCTCAAGGCGCTGGGGATTGCGCGGTCTTGTGCGATTCTGGCGGGGATCAGTGCTGCGCTGGCCTTGGTGCCGTTTGGGTTCATTGCGTATGGTGATCGAATTCGTGCTGGGAGCAAGTTTAGTGCTTCTCTTAACAAGGAGACAACCACAAGCGGAGAAGGGGAGGCGCCGCTAGAGAGGGTGGTGACGAGTCTTTCTGCGGTTTAATCGGGTGTTTGATATGTGTGATGAAGGTATGATTCATGGCTTCATGGCACGCGGTTGGATTTCAAAAGGGGAACAGTAATCGGTGGTACGGTTTGAGGGTATACATATAGGACTATAGACATCATAATATGGTAATGGTAAATGCTTCTGGCTCGACAAGAAACACGCGCATCTTAACACCCCCTCCTCCCCTTGATCCAAACCGCCAGGCCTCACTCCGGCTTCTGCGCATAAGCAATCACACTATCCTCATGTTAGCCCCTCACATCATCAAAGCCAAACAAACCAAACAACAGGAAAGAAGGAAACTTACACAGGCCAATAAGCATGGATCCTCCGATCCGCCAAATCCGCCTTTGCCTGGGCGCACAAAACCGTCACCCCCTCAGACGACCAGCCCAGTCCTCTCGTCGCAATCGCCATCAAAAACCCCTCGATCCCCGACGACATGTTGGTGTAATGCCACATCCCAATCTCCTTCAGTCTCTTGTCCTTGGGCCAGGGGTTACTAGGCCAGTACTCCTTCTTCTCTTGCACACTCGGAAACCCCGCCTCTTCCAGCCACCCTTTCAGGGCAAAGACATCGACGAGTTTGTTTCCCGCTTGGGCCAACCCGTCATAGAGCAGCTGGCTGGCTTGGGCAAAAGCAGAGTCCTTGGTGTAGGTCCCGTCGTCGGAGACGGGCATACCCGGTTCTTGGATCTCGATCCAGCCGCCGGGTTTGAGGTTCTCGTAGCATTTAGAGATCAAAGCGGGCCAGTTGGAGATGGCGCCTGACATGGCGCGGATGTGGATGTAGTCGAAGGGTTGGGTGAAGGTCCATTCGTCTTCTATGTCGTCTATTTGGAAGTGGACGTTGGGGGGTGTGCTTTTTTTCACATTAGATGTGGGGAGAAAAGGGGGGAGAAGAGGGAAAGAGACGTACAAGGAGGGTTGGATGGGGGAGAGATCTATGCCGATGATGTGAGCGTCGGGGTGCTCATCGCCGTAGTCGATGGCCCAGATGCCGGTGCCGGTGCCCACGTCGAGGACGCGGCCGCCTTTGGAGTCAGGATCGGTGGGCGGGGCGAGGCCGAGGCGGCCGTTGAGGGTTAGGAACCATTGGTGGTGTTGGAAGTCTTTTTTGTGGTTAGTTTGAAAGCTCTTGGATATGAAGATAGGGAGGATTGCGAAAGAGCTTACCGAGACGGTCATTTTCTTTGTCGTCGTTGGGGAAGTAGTACTCTTTATTTTCCAAGTTAGGGAAACAGATCTTTGAATGATGATGAGGGTTGATATTAGGAGCGACTTACTTCCATCCCGGAAAGAATGGTATGTACGTCCATTCTCACGCCTGTAATTCAAGATGGAGCTCGAGATACTTGCTGTTGATGACTCGGCATCCTTTTCTCGCGGTCAGTATGGAAAGTCTCAGGGAGGAGACCAGGGCCAAGACTTACGGTGCCGAGTGCCGAGTCGCCATCACTATCGTCAAAGTCGTCGACTTGAATGTTTGCTGCATCCTGCTGGGTCTGGGTCGTTTCAGGAATAGGTGGGGGCGAAGCTGGTGATGCTGTTTTGGAGGCACCTGGAGCCGGCGAGGGTGACTTATCGACCATTTTTGGTTTCTTTTTCTTGACCAAAAGCAGCAAAGAGGAGCCGTTTCACATGAAAAAGGACAAGACTTGCCAGAACAGAAATATTTCAAGGCGGGGGCCGAATTCTAGAATAAAAGCCACGAGCGGGATCTTCACGGGGATGTACAAGGCCCTCGCGTGACGCTAACCCGGCCGTCGTTACATTCGCCAACACAATCAGGAGTGGTGGTCCGATTGTTGGCCTGCACTGTGCATGATTAGTGTCCATTTCTACTGCAAGTATCCAGGGCAATCCCATTTTGGTGTTGATAAATGGAAGGCAGGGGTTGTTAGTGGTTTGGCGTGGGATTGCATAGTTTCGCCTAACAAATCCTCTTGCCTGGTTGTCTGCACATGCACTACAACCTACCACTTCAGTATCCGAATGGCGCCATGCTTCCGCGTTCACCACGGATGCAGTGATTGAGTTTGCGGCGCAGTCAGCACTTGGCAGCTGGGAAGCGATGTATTTCCTCTTCAAGTGGAAATCTAAATGCGGGATGTTTGCATCGGTCACAGTGTGTGCTGAACCCTTGGCTGAGGGAGTATCTTTCAGCCATTCAAGCTCTTTGATTGGTCAATGGAATTAGACTTGAGATCTGTCACCAGCATCATTGGCCCATCCGTGAACTCTTTTGTCATCTGACCATCGTCAACCTTTCTTGTTTGTTTACTAGAAAAGGGGGTGCTCAGGGGTAGTGCCGCGGCATAGAATTTCCACTCGGCAGATACCGATGGTTTGAAGTTCTTTAGGGCTGGACCTCGAGCTAACCTTGGAAGACGCCTTATAGACATGGATATAGCTTGTGTAAATGCAAGTCCCTTCCACAGCATTATAACACAATGAGGTGGTACGCTTTTAACAGTTTCAATACTAACTTGCCTCAGTCTTTGGCTTACATATCATACGCAAATCATTCGAGAGACCTATTTCTAAGTATGTTCCTCTCTCTTGGCCATGTCATCCCCTTTGATCACTGCCTATTTTCCCTTCCACGAGCGTCTGGCTGTAGCAGCCAATGACCGTTGCCCACCCCTGCCAATCACGTGGCACTTCCCAATCTGGAAGTTTGGAGGTCTACGATTTATGTTTCACGAGATGAGGGCGTAAGGCTTAACCGATGTCCCATGGCAGATGAAGAACAAAAGACGGGCTCACTCGAGGGCTCACTCGAGGGCTCACTGGGGCATTCATGAGTGGGCGGTTGGTATGGTTTACTGGATGCCTCCCAAGTCTTGCAATTCCAGCGTTCCGAACTTTCACAGTTTTTCCTCTTGCGAAGGTCTCTTCGTCTCTTTCATCCATTTTCTCTTTTCTCCTGTTTACAATCTCCGCCCACCGCTTCAACACAACGTGACGAGTCTTTCACCGAATACTCTTGCTCAGCTTGTCACGATGGCACCCGAGTCAGAGTTCGGTCATTACTTTGTGCAGTTTCTTACAGAATTGGAACCGGGTAACAATGAATTCCAACACTTCGAAAGCGGCCACAGGAGCGTCAACGAGCCCGATTGTCAACACTCTGAACACAGCGAGTTTTACCAGCACTCGATCCAAGGGCCTGAGGCAGAGACCGAAGGAGCACCAGCTCTTCCGGGCAATCCTCAAGGTGTGGGGGAGGGCGCATCGATTGCTCAGCTGAATGACCAGCAGCCATTCAAGCTGCCCCATGTGGGGCAAGCTTGGTAGGTTTTTTTTTTTTTTTTTTTTCCGCTAACGCAGCATATTGCATGCATACATTACAGCCCTGCAGGCGGGTGTGGCACCTTGGCGGGACGTCTCCGATGTTTTGAACCTGGGTGCACCTATGACGCACCTTTCGGTAGAACTTCTGAGCTCGTGCGCCATGTCGAAAGTGTACATGTGGGAGCAGCTCACCTTTGCCCATACGAAGACTGTACCAAACACATCCATGGGTACACGAGACCGGACAAGCTGTCTCAACACATGAAGGTACACCACAGACGTCTCCGATGCAACGTCCCACACTGCTCCGTCATCATCTACAACATCGAAATAGACACACACATTGCTCAATCTCATGGGCCTTATGAGTGTGCTTTCGGTCAATGCCAAAATGCTGGAGCCTCATCCTTCACTGAGGATGGACTCATCAGGCATCTGAAGCACAACCACAATATGAGCCCTGGAGCCTTGACGAACACCATCGCCAACATGCGCATGGATGGTACCACCACTGCAAAAAGTGAGCATTTCCCTAACAACGGCAGAGTCAGACGTTGGGAAGACTGCACCAAGTGTGCTCCGCAGCAGGGTGGCTTGAATGCCTAGGTTTACCGGCACCCATGAGAGGGCGACATTTGAAGGAGTCTGTTGACCTGTTGTTGATTTATATTCAACATATGAATGGACAGCAGCAACATATAGGTGAATTGATATTCTATATTTCTTTTTTTTTGTGGTTATGCAGGGGTAAGGCGGGCTCAGGATGCCAACCGGGTTTTAATACACGATGTCTTATGAATCCCTTTGTGTACACGTATAGTCGTTCATTCGTTTCTTGCTACTTACACGATTTCCTTGAATAAACTCTCTTCACTGCTTTGAGTGACCATATCAGCGTTTGAGAATGTGACAAGAATTGGTTTCTTTTTCGTAAGTTAAGAGCACGTCATATCCAGTACATGTAACTTCAATATCGCATCACATGGTGATCAAGCTCTACTCCAATGATGAGTATGAGTTAATTACATCTCTTGTAGCAACAAGAGCTTTTGAATCGAGTTCTCTTACAACAGGAGATATCATACGGCAGATCAAAAGCGAGCTTTCAAATTGTGCCTCTATTATTAAGATCGGCTGCTATTCAATACAGGTATGGTATATTTCATTTAAATATTACCTACACAGAGATCAATTGATCTGCTTGACCGTGAAGCTGAAAATCAAAGACCACGGGTAGGTAGCCCCTTGACATCTGCATGAATTCTGGAGTTGTTAGCGGCCAAGGGGCAGCTTCTTTCGGTTCTGAAACGTGAGTGATCACCACGGGTACCATCAGATCCTCTACCCCTTCAACACGGTTTTAGCAACAACCCTGAAATGGAGGCATCATCGAATTCGGAAAATATGAAGAATAGCCCGTGTTCAAAACTCGGGATCGTCGTGCGCATTAATCTTCCCCAGATTTCCCACTCGCACCAAGGGATACAAGTACTAGGCAAACTTCCCTCACCATCATCCACGATGCTGAACGACCGCAAATCAGCATCAATTGAAATATCTTCCTCAATAACACCCTTGATACCTCGGTTCTCGTCTCGTCATTGGATTTTTTGAAAATGCCCCAGCCAAAAACACTCCTGCTCCTCCTCCTCACCCACCTTACCACCACAACCGCCATCTCCCCCCCATCCCTCCACCCACGCCAGTCTCCCCCAGAGAAAGGCCTGCACGACCTCTTCCTAGCAGCAGGAAAATCTTACTTCGGCACCGCAACCGAAACCACCAACCTCCCCGACCCCCTCTACCAATCCATTTTATCTTCCGGGGAATTCGGCCAGATCACCCCCGAAAATTCGCAGAAATGGGAATCCCTCCAACCCACTTCCTCCACCTTCACTTTTGCCGCAGCGGACCAAATCGTCTCCCTCGCCACCCAAAATAATCAAATCCTCCGTTGCCACACCCTAGTCTGGCACTCCCAACTCCCCTCCTTCGTCAAGACCACCGCTTGGACACCCTCTTCCCTTACCGCTTTGCTCAAGTCTCACATTAGCAATGTGATGGGTCACTACAAAGGGAAATGCACCCACTGGGACGTGGTAAACGAAGCCCTAAACGAAGACGGTTCCTTCCGCCCTTCCATCTTCCTCGAAGTCCTCGGCCCTGGCTATATCCCGTTGTCATTCCAATTCGCTGCGCAGGCGGACCCGGAAGCAAAGTTATACTACAACGACTTCAACCTTGAAATCTCCCCTCCCAAAGCCGCGGGGGCTGTAAAGATCGTCAAACTTGTCCAGGACGCAAAACAAAAAATTGACGGGGTGGGGTTCCAAGGGCATTTAACTGTTGGCCAGCTTCCCCCATTAGCCAATCTCACGGCCACGTTGCGACAGTATACCGAGTTGGGAGTAGAAGTTGCGTTTACTGAGCTGGATATAGCGCACCCAACTCTGCCGTCGACGGAACAGGGGAGGGAGCAACAAGGGGTGGATTATGTCACCGTGACAAAAGCTTGTTTGGCCGTGGAAAAATGCGTGGGGATTACCGTGTGGCAGTTTACAGACCGGTATAGTTGGGTGGAGGGGACATTTCCAGGGACAGGGGAGGCGTGTTTATTCACGAGGGATTACGAGAGGAAGTCGGCGTATTTTGCTCTCAAGAAGTTTTTGGAAGGGGTGGTGGGGAGGAATGGGACTGCTGGGAATGGGACTGCTGGGAAAGGGGGGAGTCTGAACTTGACGGCGGCTGGGGTGGTTCCAGTTAGGAGTGAGGGAGAGCGGGTGGGGGCCTTTGGACTAGGTTCAATGGTGTTGGTGGTTTTTAGTGCTTTTTGGATGGTGATGGAGGCTTTGTGAAGTTGTATAGCAAGACAGTACCATGGCGTTTTGGAGTTCCAAGGTATGGTTGAAGCAATAAATAACGTCTTATATCATTCTATCTCTGTCTCCTCCATGCAAGGGTATTTGCCGCTTTTCCCCATCGCGAGCTATGTACAGTCCCTCCGATTCCTCCGTTAGTATATCCTGACGTCAAGCAGCAGGCACGACACCCTGAGGGTAGTGGAAAACATCATCGGGATCCACCTCCTTCTTGATGGCCTGGAGTCTAGCCAAGTTCTTGCCCCAGTAGTTGGTCTGAGCAGACGCCTGATCCAGTCTCGAGTCGGGATAGTTGACATATCTACCCCATTCCTCCTGAGCGAGACCTTCGGTAATGTTGCGAGCAAAATTGGACATGTAGGTATGCCCATCAACCGGGTATACACCCTTGTCGACGCGGTCGTAGAACAGATACATGAACAAAAAGTCGCGGTGGGCATACGACGCCTCATCTTCTCCCACGGCGCTGACTGCTGAGTTCTTGCCTCCGTGCAGGTCGATGTGCACATACCAATCCCTCTTGTTGCTCTTCGCCTGCTGGAACCAATAGCTGACAAAGTTCTGGAGCTTCTCCTCACTCAGGGCCTTGGTATACAGACTAGTTGAGTAGAAAGTCTCCTGCATGTTGTAGCCGTGGCCTTGATCAATGTTTACGCCGTTTCCGAAGTGCTTGATCTGATCCAGCCAGCCACCCGTGGTAGCCATGGCCAAGGTAGCGTTGGTGATCTTGCGAAGGGGCTCAAGTGCCGCTTGCAGACCCGCCTTGTCTCCGTAGTAAAGACCCTCGAGGTTGACGAAGCGGCTGGCGATAAACAGACGCATGTTCAATTCCTTCGGCATATTCTGCGCGAATTCCTGGACAGCCCGCACACCAACCAGAGCTCTCGCCTCGGTTGGCCACTGAACCGGCGCAACAAAGTAGGTCACCTTCTCAGGTACCTCGAAAGTGTCGAATCGGAACTCGGTGACAACGCCGAAGGAGGCACCGGCGCCACGAAGGGCCCAGAACAGATCGGGATTCTCAGTTTTGGAGACATTGACGATGGTCGAGTTGGCCAACACGACGGTCGCGCCCACCAGCCAATCCAAGGCAAGACCTTTTGTGTGGGAGCTTACTCCGTAACCGCCGTGCAGAGCGTGGCCACCTACACCAACACTGTCACTTGTTAGTCTGATCGTGTCTCTAATATTCGACATTCAAACACTCACCCAGGGCATGTTCCGTGGCTAAACCCGCGCTTTCCCTGCTGATAGAGCTCCCAGGCGACATGACCTAGTCGTGATCCACCCTCGACCGTTGCAATGCCGGTGGTGTTATCCAAGACAACCTTGTTCATTCGATCCATCTCGATTGTCAAGTGTCCATCCTCGCCGCCCAAACCAAAGGATGCATAGCTGTGCCCTCCGCACTTGGCGTTGGCCTTGATCCCCAGTTTTGCAGCGCATGCAACCGCATCTTGAACATGTTTTGCGTTTCTTGGCACCGCGATGGCGACGGGTGTGAAGTTGAGGCGCAAGTTGAAGGGAGCGGCGTCAAGCTTCCAGTCGGCAGTACCCGGAGCACTGACAGGGACTTCTGATGCGAGCAGGCAGTCGGACAGGGAACTGGCCTTGTCAAAGGGCGAGGCATACCCTGTGCCTGCCAAGCCCAGCAGGGCGAAAAGGGGGGCGCGCGGGAGCATGAGGTGCGTGTGTGAGCGAGCTCTGTAACGTGACACACACGAGCTGTATGACTGAGCTCTTTCTAATCAGGGGCCGAATGAGGCGTCTGTGGGGATCTCCGCGGCTCGTCTCCTTGTTGTCTGGGGTAAGATCGTGGGGAAGTGATCGAAAATCTGGGGAAGTGCAGACCGAGATATACTCGCCGACGGGATGGGCCGGGCTTCGATCGTCGGTCGCCTGCTACAGCCGTATTTGAGAAGGGAACGGAAGGACTGTCAACGGTAATGGCGCCATTTTCTGAACAGCATCGTATGGCGATCTCCCCACACTTAAATGTGCCTTGCTTGTCTTGCTGCCATGCAGAGTCTGCTGAGCACTAAGATCGGATCACTTGAGCGTTTTGCCGGCCATGGTTTAATTAACATGAACAGGGCTTGATGTACGGAATGGCAAGAAGTGGTTGAGCCCGGAAATGCTTTGCCTCTGGCACTTAGGGAAGCTGAACTGATTCAGGGGCGGACCTGACAAGTGACGGAGGATTAATCTCGATGTGCAGCGTCGCGATTAAGGGGGATCGTCAGAAACGTGGTTTACCGAGGGTCAGCAAGGCATTTCGGCCGATCTTCCACGCTGGTACAGGCCGAATAGACCCGAACGGGCGGCTTGTCGGGAGGAACAATATGATCTGCCATCGATCCGCGGTTCCTGTGGCGTTTGTCCGTGTCCGCTGCGAGACGCGCATAACCAGTCCGGCGGTACTGCGTGGTGAAACGAAGAGCGTCCTTTGGGTAGCAGCGGCGGCTATTCCGGAGCCCTACCATGTGGTCGTCTTGCATGCGGCTCGATCTTGATGAAAGGTTGGTATACCTGTGTACTTGGCAAGTTGGCATTCGGGTGTGGAACACCAGGTATCCGATGCATGGAAGACTTCTTTCGACGTCTAACCTTCATCGAAGCATAAGCGGACGAACACCTCCCGCTCAGCCGCAGAAATCTGATGGATGCATTGTTTCTCATCCGATGCCTAGCAATTAGAGGCACGATGTATAGATTGGAGAGGCGGGTCGAATTACCCGGGAGCAGCATAAAGGAATCTTACATGCGTGGAAAAATGAAAAGCCTGTCTGATGGAAGGAGATCATTCCAGAAAACGGCAGCGAGGTGTTCCTTTCGTAAAATCTGTGGATTTTCAGAAAATGCACAAACGATCAAAATATAATGACGTTGATTGATTCGTGGATCGTCAAGACAAGAACAGAGACGTAGAGACTCCCGTCGGCAATGATGCAGTTGGTACCTATAGCTGCCTGTCGTCGACGATGTCCAATCAGGACACTTCGGAAAATAGAAAATATGAAACCTCGGGCACATCTCCTGTGAAAGTGTGGGGGTGCCGTGGGCAATGATGGGACAATGAGCCGTTTAATCTCTCCCGGCTCAAAAGGCGTCAGGCAGCATTTAGCCAAGGGCAAGATGAAAGGCAACCTGAGCCAACTTGTCGGATCGCAGTTCCGCTGACCCTTTCCTCTGGCCGAGGACTCCCAACAGTAAAGATTTGAGGAAAGAACATCAGGCCGGAGGTTTTTGAAGCATATTGCATGCCTAGCATCACGAAATGCTTCAAAACACTTTTTGAGAAGCTAATGAGGTGATTCTGAGAGCAATCACCAGATGAAATCTCAGTCGAACTGATCCGAATGTTCCAATCCATGATTGTTTGATTTCGTGACTCAAATGATGAGACCTGAACTTCCTTGCATTTGAAATAGAAGAGCAAACTTCGTCCCTTCCCGATATACTATTCAACCAGCACTGATAGATGTGGTAACACCAGGTGAAGGTGTAACTCAACTGTTTGAAACCCTAAACCTTTCGAAGACCTCTCTTGTTCAACGAATCTAAGTACCAATTACATGGAATTGGAAACATCAAGAATAATTTAACTTCGATGAAATCGGTTACTTGACACGAGCAGCACTTACTGATTTCTCGTCAAACTCCGTATCGGCCACCAGCAGCCCAACAGGCTGTGGCAGATTTATGATCTGTCAATGTTGAGTATATCGTTTGTCTGCGTGCCGAGACAAGTCAGAAAACAATGGCAGCAAATTATTTATTAAATGGGAAATTGATGAAGTGAGAAATACTAACCCGACCCACACAGTTACAAGTGTATCACGGGTAACATGCTTGATCTCATATACCGTTTGAGCTGGCAAAGTAGAGAAGACTGTGATGGTCGCTGGTTCTACTTCCTTGCATTCAGTTCGCGCCGGCGGAGTACTGTAGGTGTCCAGGTCAATCAGTCGCGCCACGACATGATACCTACGAATCACTGATGGCCTGGACTCACAAGGTTTGGATGACCTCTTCAAAGGCTAATAACAACGGAACTCCAGTCATCTAACGTCGAGTTTTGATGGGCAACACCACTTACCCGTCTCAATTGCGGTCCGGCCAGGTACAACTCTGGTCGTGGTCTGGGCAACTGTCATACTCGCCTCGACTGTGATGGTAGTTACAGCAGCTATCCTGAGCACATTGTCTCGCTTGACGTCGGGAACAACTTGATACATCATCAGCATTTTCGTTTGAAAATCATAATAAAAAGATACTGACCATCGTTGTCTTCTAAGCGGCCACCCCGTCCTCTGCCACCACCTCCGCCACCTCTACCTCCTCCTGGGGGATGTTAGCTGACCATAGCCCGCATATCACGGTCAGTAAGGTATCAAACCTTACCTCTGTTATCCCCTCCGCCACCACCTGTTGTGGAATGTTAGTATTTGAACAAGGCTGGGGCTCACTACCTTGGGCAAGACCTTACCTCTGTTACCACCACCACCGCCTCCTCCGCCGCGATTGCCGTCTCCCCCTCCTCCACCACCTCCGCGACTGCCACCGTTATTGCCGCCCCAAGATCCTCCTCCTCCGGCTCCCCCACCTCGACCAGTACCACCCCCGCTTCCTCTACCGTTTCCTCCACCCCCATTGCCGCCGCCGGCACTGCTACCACCACCACTACCTCCATTCCGCCAATCCCAGCCACCACTTCCATACCATGGCCGACACCGATTCCCGCAATTGCCTGGCTTCGGCTTTGCCGGTACAGGAGCAGGCTTATCAGGTTTTGGCTGAGCTGGGACCCTTGCCCCTTGGCACGAAGCTGTGGCTACGATAATTGTTGTAGTTCCGTCATAGAGCGTCGTCTGCCCTCCTATGCGTGTGTGTTCCACGGTTGTGAAGATCGTCTTCTTGGTAGCGGGAAGGTAGGAAGTTACTTCGATTGCGTCATTGTGCGAGCATATCGCTGTGATGGTCTTGGGTGTGGCAACAGACAGCGAGGTCTGCGTGACTGTTGTCGTTTGTGCTGTGAGGGTAGAATGCCGTCAACAACTGTTGGGCCAACGGAAGCGACATGTCAAAAAGAAAGCAAAAGGGAAGGATAGAGCAAGACAAGGAGAACTGGGTGGTCACTAACTGAGCCCAGGAGCGGTGCTCGTCACTCCGACGACGACAGTAGGCGTCACAGTAGTTGTGATCCTGTCAGAAGCCGCCACCACGGTCAAATTGAACTCTCGGATGACCTGAAAGTCGGTGTTGTCTGCTTGGATGATGATGGACCATTTCCCGGAAGGCATATCGGAGTAGGGAATGCCGCTATGATCTCTGCTCAGCCTCCTTGGTCATATATTAAAGCCTCGGCAGTAAACCTACCACGAAGATTGCTGCGTGGTGCCCTCATTCTCCATGCTGATCGCACTGCATGCATATTGCCGCCCGTTCGGACCAACGAGGATTGGCTGACAGGTATCGAGCTCGATACCACATGACGAAAACACCGACATGAAAGCGAAGTTTGAAGTCTGAGACCCGTCGATGAGGTAGGAACCGCCATTAGTATAGTCCAAACCGGTGCATGTGCATGCTGCTGCTGCTGCGTCTGCATCGACGGCTAGACCCATAGCCGACGGCAGAACGACTAGCAGGCACTGGCATGCCAAGAGGGTACGAATGTATCGGAGCATGGTGTGATGGAGCATGCTCCTCTAACCAGGATTGCACTTGCAGTTCGAGGTTCTGGGGAACTGGGAAGAGAGGATCTGCCGGTTTATAACGACTGAACCCCCGAGGAATCACTACTGAGGTTTCTGACCAGTCATGGGCAAACGATTTAAAGCACTTCATGTGTCCTTGATTTCAGGTTGTCCTATATTGACCCCCCTTCAGAACCTTGGTCTCGTCATTGCCAGAAAGAAAGGTGTGCATCAACGTCAGCTAATTAGTCATTGGCAACAGACTCCTTGAAGAACCGGCCCTTGGCTACTCGATACGCATTATTGGCATCCCAAGTACCGAGTCCCCGTGCTTGCGGGATGAAGATGGAGCGGGATCAACACAAATACCCGGTCGTGGTGGCCACTGGGCAGCCGTCGGTCTCCCCCAGCTGAACTCCTCATGTAATGTTATACAAACAAAAGAAGAGATGGTGTCGTCAATATTCTCCGCAAATCTCCTATTGGCTGCTCAGTATAGGGAGCATTCCGCGGTGGGCAGGTGATGGACCTGGGAATAAATCTGGACACAAATAGGGGTAAGGGGTCGGAGGATAGGTAGAACATCTTCATGCACCTGTATGTACTCACCACATACGGGTATATTTAGGGAAGGCAACCTAGATTCGTCTCATGAAATCTCAAAGCTGTTTTTGATCGATGGAGAAGCTTCGGGTGTGGGCTTCGCATGGTGTTGATGGTGTTGCGTTAAGTGATCCTGACCCAATGGCTGTCAAGCAGCCTTAGGATTCACATCTAGCTGAAATATTAAGAATCGAACCAAGCCCGATTAGCTCAGCTGGTTAGAGCGTCGTACTAATATCAGCAATGATATCAAGTCATGCGAAGGTCAACAGTTCAATCCTGTTATTGGGCAATTTCTTTTGCCCCTTCTTTTAAGGGCACTTTTCTCCACCTTCCTCCGCCTTGGAGGTCCCTTCTTTTTCCCTTTTGTGTTTGTGCTTCTTAAACTGTGGGCACAAAAGTTCTCTACTCTTTAGTTTTAAATAAGTTGTTCGTCTCTTCATCATTTTATCATCGAATTTCTTTTTCGAAATGGGAGTCTCTGCCATCACGCTCCAGTGGTGCCTGGTCTGCCTGTACCTACAGAGGCCGTTGCAGCCTGGTTGGCATTCGATAGCGCACAACGTGGAATGCTAGGATACGTTGAACACCCCGGGAGGTGTCAGGGAGGTTGCTCAATCATGTGAGCATTTAAATACGAAGTAGTCTGAACATGACTTGGAAATACCGATTCTTCTCTCTCTTCAGTTTTTCTTGTTGTTTGTATCTCCAGCTTGTTTGGCGCGTCGCTGAACTAAACGGACATCTTCGGCGCACAACAACACCACTAACACCCTGCGCCAACACCAGGGTACTCAACACACAACGTTGGAAATAGCGCCCACGTATCAGCCATGAAGCTCGTCAAAATCAATCTTGATATAATCAGAAATCACGTTCAACGCGACCGTTACATGGGGCAGCCGGTACCGTTCAACAGCTCCCTTAACTCCGAATCCGAAGCCTCTGATCTCCAGCGCCCGGATACCGATGCCTCCTACTCCTTTAAGCGTTGGCTTCCTCTCATTTTACGCACACGGGAGAAGGATGCACTGCAAACTATCTCCCTCAACAGGTCCCAAGCTCGCCTCTTGCTCGAAGCAGCAGAGGGCTCCATCACCAGTTGGTTCGGTATCAACGATGTGTACCGCGAGGGCCTGGAAGAAGAGATCTACCCCCTCTTGAACCCGCTCAAATTCCCACCTGAGGGTCTTTTCATGCGTCTGGATGCTTGTTCGCCTAAAGACGGATCAAGTGTCGAAGGCGATGTGGCTCTTCACACCGTGCACGCCATAGTCCTGAGAATCGTCACCTCGACAATGGCAAGGGATGCTCTATTGCACAGTCTCAACCGCGGGGACCAGCAAGTGGAGCTATTCTTTCTGCCGTTCCAGGAGCGCGTGGGTTGTTTGAGAGTCTTTTGCAAGCCAGGAGACGATAACCAGATCACGGGGATCAGCCAGTACTGCTGGGGCTCACTTGGAAAGTTTCAGGAGCTAGAGAATGAGAAATTGCTAGATACTGTCGTGGAGAAAGTTGTGGTGGCTGCGGGAAAGGTGCGGAACATGATTCTGGAGGAGGTTCGCGGAACGGAAAAGGCCGTCGCTGTCGCGGAAAATGATGCTCTGATGCTGAGGCAGGGGTTCTCGTTCGATCTCTTCTATGATGAGGTGAAGGACGCTATCTCGCTGGTTGAACTGAACACTTTTGGGGTCAGCAGCGACTCCGAATCTTGTCTGTTTCACTGGGCACTAGATCGAGGCGTCCTGTATGGGGAAGAAGAAGCCCAGTTCAGGGTGGCTATTCACATGAAAGGGTTTTATGGGAAGCCAAGTCGGGAGAAGGTGCGCGTCACAAACCTGGGCGATACTACGGGCAGGATAATGAGGTTTGAGAGAGAGGACTGGAGATCATGGCTGAAGATTATCGACTAAAAAGAAATTACTGCCTCGTTCATGACAGAGACAGTCTACATTTCGCTCTTCCAGATCTCGTAATCGCCGAAGTACCGGTCGTGGATCCTCCTGGCATAATCGACCAGAACCGGAAACGACCGCACTGTCTTCTGCGTCTCGGGGGCACTGCCACAAACTCTGTCAGTCAAACTTAACAACATACGTCAAAGACCTGTAGTCACTTACGCATCGCAAATTAAACTGGCCACAATGATCCCATAAGCCGTTGTATCCGCCTCCGTCGGTTTCTCTCCACCCAAAATCCAGAATGGCTCATCACTCCCCTTTCCCTTGACACTTCCCCTTGCCTCCCCAAGCAAGATATTTAGATGCTCCCAGATCTCCATCTTGAACATCCTCACCTCGTCATCAGTAAACCTCCCCGTCCCCTGCCCATACAACGACCTGCTCACACCCCGATACGCCAAGTGCCCCACGAGCACTCTCACCGGGTACGGCACAGAAGCCATCGCGCCATCTCTCATCGTGTAGAAATTGTCTATCCACCTCTCTCTAGCCAGATAAAACGACAGCTTGTCCTCCAGCAGCGATCTGATTGCCAGGTCTTGGGCCTTTTGCACTGGTGTCAAGTCCTTGTTGAGTTCATGGGGGAACACTCCGACTTCCACCAACCGCTTTGAGATCAATGCGGTGTCGCCCAACATCTCACTCCCTCCATTGTCAAGTTCGAGAGCGATGTAGGGGATTTTTCGCTTCGGTCCTTCATGGATGGAGCCGACCTTTACTTGATAGGGAATTCCTGATAGTCGGAGGCGGGTTTCGAGTTTGTTGACAAAGGGCGACCAGGTGTGGGTGGGGAGGGCTGCGAAGCCGCGGTAGACGGTGATTGAGAAGGGGGACATTTTTGACATTTTTGATCTTGACGATTCTCTTTTATACTTGACAGAATCGAGATGCCCATTGAAACCAGCAGCATCGGGCCTGATATACCCATCAAAAGTCATTGTAAGTATGAGTCTTCACGACTCGTTTAGGGGCTATGTAAGCCCATGCTCGCTCATTGAAAAATGCCCCTTGTCTCGACGCCGCAAAATGATCCAGACGTCGCTGTTGTTGGTCACCAAAAGGGGTTACCGTAGGCAACAAAGGCGTCTCAACCAGTTCTTGGAACCGCGAAAACGCGAATCTCCGGGCGCGATGAGCGAAACCCCGGAGATATCTCGCGCCCTGCAACAACACCAACAACAAGCGCTGATGATGCACCCCTCACTGCCAGCACCAAACATCACTCGCACTCAGAAAAATATCGAACTACGACATTAAAGTCCGACTTACAAATCAACCAAAACTGCGACCATACGCCTTGTGCATTACACGGAAACCTCTGACTGAGATTTCTTCTTTGAATAAAGGTGGTAATCTCGAAGGTATGATGCATGGAAAGCCATTATAAGTCACTTTGGCCGAGTGGTTAAGGCGCGCCCCTGCTAAACGTCAGTGTCTCATACCGAGTTCAGCATAACTAGGGCGTTTCTTCGGAAGCGTAGGTTCGAATCCTGCAGGTGACGATTATCTTTTGCATTTTTTGTTCTTTGCAGGTGGATTTGTCTTGCTTTTTGACTGGTTGGGGCGAAACCCCTCTTTTGCTTCTGACTGGACTCGCTGACGGCGTGGAAACTGAAATAGTTGAACTGCTAAAGAAAAGTGCTTGCACATTCTCGTAAAGGTATAAGGACAGAGATCTCTTACCCTGAGATACTAGCCTTTAGAGTTGTCAAGAGAAAACTGCCTTTATGTTCTCCCCATGACCTGAAAACAAGATATACGCTGGGATGAACGGCAAAAAAATCCGTCACTCGCTCTGTGAATGGCTTCGGAAGAAAAAGAAAAATGAAACAGACAAGCTCCTTCTCCTCCTGAATGCATCAGCCGTGAATCGAACACGGGGCCCATCGATGGCAACGATGGATTTTACCACTAAACCACTGATGCTGTACTTGTTGAGAAGCGGTGGAGCAAACAAGACTCAGGTAGCTGCAGACCCTCTCCTCCCGTCTCCACCCTCTCAAACTGCCTCCCCCTTCTTGTTCCCTCCCCCTTTTTCTAGCTGTTGCCCGCAGATGGCTTCCTCTTTGCAACCTTCGCCCACCTCACCGGATACCCCCTCTTCGCCCTCCACTCCTCCGCCTCCATTTCCGCATCTAGCAACAACCCCTCCCTCCAGGTCCCTAACATATCCTGCCTCAATCCAATCTGATCCCCCCAAGACCATGACAACAGACTCTCTGCCCTCGCGCCGCCGTCAGGACTGTGTAACAACCCAACAGCAAAATCCACCAAATCCGGCCGTGAATCCACCGCATAGAACACACTGGCCGAACACCGAGTGCAATGATATCTTTGCACATCCGCTGAACTGGCATACACCCCCAATGTCCCCATCCTAGGATCTTTCTCCTCCACCGCCTTCCTCAACTCCGTAGTATCTCCCGGCAACCCCTCCCCTGATGTAAAAGAGAGATGCTTCAAAAAAGAAAAGGTCCAGGTCCACAACTCCCCCCCGGACCAGATCCGGCAGGAGTCGCAAGCATCTTGCACCGCGAGAAACTTGTGCGGCGCCACGGGGTCGACGAACCATGGCATTGTTTCTCCCTCCTTCTTGTTTTTCGCAAAGTCGGAAAACTCTTTCTGTGCCTCCCCGGCTCGTAGGACCAAGTCCACCCCGCCGCAGTGGCATCTCAGCTTCACATCCCCTTTAACCCCCTCTCCCCGTGCAGCCGGTAAACTGTCAATCGCAGGCCAAGGTTTTTGCTCCGTGATTTCTTCACTCCCCCCTATCCCCCCCATCCACATTTGAATGTCATCCGCTTGTCCCATCCTCCGTAGCCAGCAGGTGGCTCCCCCGTCGATGGTGTCAGCGACGAACATGTGATGTTCCCATTTCACCAACGGCTTCTTCCCCTCTTCCATTTCTTTGGACAAAACGCCGGTAAAGACGCGGTAGGTGGTTTCCTCTGGGGAAGCGTCGGGGAAGGGCCGGTCTTCCCAGAACATGGGGCTGGAGCAGGTGCCGCAGAACAAGACGCCTGTTTTCGGGGAAAAGGGGTAGTATTTCAAGCTATCGCGGGGGACGATAGACGGCCAGATGGCGTCGGATGAGCGTAATGCGCCTGTAAGATGGCGGCAGGAGGTGCAGTGGCAGCTTGTTCCTCGCAGGGGGAGGGAAGAGGGGGAGATGGAGGTGGTGATGGTTTCGGATTTGCAGAGGCATTGGGCTTTTAGTTGGATTTTTTTCTCTTCTTCTTGAGGTGGGGCCATTTTGGGAAATCTTTATTGGGTGTTTGGGAGTTGGTTAAGGTAAGCGGGAAAGGTTGATGGTGATGAGTTCAAGGGAAATGGAGAGTGTCAGGTGGGACGGTCTGGGGTTGGTTGCCTGGAGGTGGTGGATAGTTCTTTAAGCAGAAAGGTGTTTGTTGGGATGAGCACGCGCTCAGCTGCAAACGCTCCCGCAAGTTGGAGGAAATCAGTTGTCATCAACCGGGTTGGCCTGATTCTTGTCGGAGGTCTGCGATGGGATGGAGGGGGTTCATCTCTTTATTGGGGAGCTTCTTCAGGTATCACAGAGCAGCTTATATGGCCCAATGTGACGTCACCCGGCTGAAGAGAATTATCAATGTCGAGGGTTTTTTTGTTGTCTCTTCTGAAGGGGTATCTGGATTTCAAGATACGTGACTCACGCCGCCAACAGGAATGAGGCTAAAAGCTAGCTTGAGAATCCATAATATATGATTCAGTATGGCTGAAAGTGGACTCGTAAAGGGGTATCGTTGCATCGGATGCGTACTCGCTTCGGTAGTGGAACTGAAGTGCTGAGCTGCGTACTACAGCATGTCGTTGGTTGAGGCACACGCACCAATACGCACTCGCAGGCAGAGGGTATATGGGTGATAGTCCCCTAACCGGAATTCTCTGCTTGTTTTCTCGAGAGAAATATAGTATATAGTCAACACAGAATACGAATGCCACTCCTCCAACCAAACCGAACTCCATATGCAAAACCCACCCAATGCAAGTGATAACACCAAATACCTGTCCTTCATTTTCTACTTGTCATCTATACCCGACACACTTGATTAGTCCGCCCGGCGGCCATTTGGATTGGCAAAGCCATTTTCTTCGACGGTCTCGTTCTTCAGCAGCGTCCTCCTCGCGGCGTTCTCTTCATCTTCGTCGTCACTGACAAGCCCATCGAGCTCGAACTCGTTGGCATCCCGCAGTTGTCGGTCATCGCCTCCGCGAGCGTGGCCGTTGACAGCCGCCTTGGTTGGTGGGTGTGCGCTGTCATACACGTTGATGAGAACCATGACCACCAAAAACACCAAGAAGGCGACACTGTAGAGAATCAAGATGTAGGCGACATGGTCAATTCCGGATCCAGCGACCAACTCCATTTGTTCTTCGGTGGCACCCATAAATAGGAAGCCGGAAGCATACAGGAGCTGCGTCCAAGGTTAGTGACTCCGCTCAACGACGCAACCAAAAGGGAGCAAAAACTTACGAAAACAGGCACATATTGGAAGCTGTTGACCTCCCTGCCATCCTCGGAAAGACTCGCCTTATCCTTCAAGACAAACGAGATCTCGATAACGCGAGTGACACCGACAGCCATCAAGGTGTAGCCAAACATCTTGTGCGTCATGGCGCTAATCATGAGCTCTTGAGGATGCGAAGACATTGCCCATCCTGTGATGCCGATAACAAAGCCAGGAATGAAGTTGCGCTTCGGGGCTCCATCCCGGTCTTTGCTGAGCCAGATACCAGCCAAACCAGCGGCCCACCAGATGATGCCCATCGTTGTGTGCTGCCAGTCGTTCCTGACCCATTCGGTACCCCAGCGGTGCTCAGTGAAAGTATTAACGCATCCCCAGGCAGCGATAACGGCGCTGTCAAAAAACTCCTGACTGCGACCGGTCCTGCGCAGCCAGAGCTGGCCTACCAGCAGGAGGATGGTCAAGAGTACACCGTACGCGATGAAAGCGCTGCCCATGATGAAGTGGGCAAGGCATTGACCCAAGTGGTCTCCTTGGCAGAAGCCCAGCAGCGTAATACCACCAAACAGCATTTGCACCCAGGAGAGAAGCGGGAAGGCTTTCCCGTTGATACTGTGCAACATCCGGAAGATAGGACGGATACGCCCGTGGATTCCTCGCTCGAGGTGGAGCTTCAGATAGGCGCCCATGACCACCTGAGCAACCATGAGGAAGAAGAGGGGATTGGCGGCTTTTGCGTGAACGTTCTTCGGGTTGAACTCCCTGCCCTTGTGCAAATGGCCGAGTGCGTAACCCAACAGGGCGAGGGCGGTGCTAAACACTTGTAAAGGTACGTGCCATCGGCTCTTGATTATCTAGAGGTGCATCTTCTTGTTAGAAAAGGCGACAAGATGAAAAAGAGGCAGCCTGTTAAAGGACAACATACCCCTAAAACCATCCCTAGTGGGAACAGAATACCAAAGGTAACTTTTTGGCAACATCATGTTAGTATCGCCGACCCCGCCAAGCGAAACATTTTCCCTTTCTCTTTTTTTACTAACAAGCTTGAAGAAAGATATGCGCCCATAATGTCCCATCGATCGGGTCCATCGAGACGGTTGCGCCCTCTGGGATCTTGTCCCCTCCGTGATTCCCGTGCGACAGTGCCATTGGTACGAACGAAGCAGCCAGTGCTATTCTCGCAATCGAAGGCTTAATTCTCGGTACGAATCGGGACACACTGAGCGCTGACGCCGTTGCCGCTGACGCCGCCGGGAAGGAAGAGCCATAGCCCCGTGCCGCCACGCGGAGAGTCATGGCGAGGTTGCGTTTCGGGTGTGCAAGCAGCTCCCTAGGAGACAGCTTGGGGAGTTTGCGCAACTTAACACGAATGCACGGAGCACAGGAGAATCGAAAGTTCGGACGACGAGTACAAATGACGTGAGGGTATTCGCGTTATCGATTGGATGGGAACTGTGTCTTCGAAGGGCAGCGCAATTGAATGGCTACCTCGTTATTTTTGAGGCTTTAGCAAGTTGAACAAACCCGTCAAACAATCAGAATGAAGAGAAGAAAAAAAGATAACGGAAAAGAAGATGACCCCGAGGGGAGGGATGCTGGAACCTTCAAAATCGGCGATCCGGTTCTCTCGGAACGGGATGCCATTTCACAGGCCAAACAAGATTCTCCCTGAAAATGCTTGTCTGGGCGCCACTGGGGGCCACTGAGGTGCTCAGCTCGGCGCTGTCGATGCTGTGCCTTTACGGGCCGGCGCACTGAAATGCTTGGTGTGCATACGAAGTGTTGGCATATGATTGGCGGGGAAATCTGGTGGGGTTTCAATTTTGAAATTCCTCGTCGCAATTCCTGGGCACCCTGGCGTTCCTGGGCATCTAACAACATCAATCTTCCAGTGGATGACAACTCAACGTCCAGATGCGCGTCAAAATTCGACAAGAAATTCCACTGGTTTATTTCGAGAAGGAAAAGGGGCTAGAAAACAAGGCCGTCACTTTTTTTACCGATACAACAGGTTGAGCTGTCTTAATCCCACAGCTTTGTTGGACCAGCGCGCGTCGCCCCAACAATCTGGCATCTTCAAGGGTCAACGATTACACGATAGGAATCATCAATTCTGCTACCTCTTTGCCAACTTAAATCCTACTTCATGCAGTGTCCTTCCTACGGCAGCTTACACGACGTTCATCTTCCTTCGGCAGCAAGCTTCATGTCGGATTCCCAGTCCGCCTTCAGGTGCTCAGCATACTCGTCATCTGCCAGGACCTTGAACCCCAGCAATGCCATGCCTCGACCACATTCCACAGCCCGGGTAAATGCTTGCTCTGTCCCGGCCGCTGCGGTAAACCCTTTGGTGTGATTTTCTTCGCCGTCCTTGGTCCCGATACCGAATACTCCGTGGAATCCGGGGCATTGGTAACAGACATCACCCATATCAGTGCTTCCAGCCAAAATGTCGGCCGGCTCACTGTAAGCCACCGTCCCCTGCTCCATGACCTCCAGATAGGTTTTGCATAGAACACTACTCGGCCGGACATCAGCGTAGGAGTTGAGTGGCTCAATACTGAACTCGCACCCGGTTGCCAACGCCGCTCCCTCGAAGCACTTGAACACACGTTGCCACAGCCTCTCGGCCTGTACCCGTGTTTGGCTGCGGACGTAGTACTCAACACAGCAGTTGGCCGGCGTGACGTTGGGCCGGTCACCAGCGGAACGGAACACGCCATGAATGCGCTCGTACGGGCGGATTTGCTGGCGCAACATACTGATGGCGTTGTACGAAAGACAAACGGCGTCGAGGGCATTGACTCCTTCCCAAGGGGCGATGGCTGCGTGAGACTCACGGCCCGTAAAGTGAATGCGGAACTTGACATTGGCGAGCATCTTGACGTAGGACACCCCGCGAATCCCGTCTGGGAGGTGGTGACCGGGACCTGGGTGGACCATCAGCGACGCCGAAGCCCCTTTATAGGCGCCAGCATCGATCAGCTTCAGCTTGCCGCCACCGCCTTCCTCCGCCGGTGTTCCCAATAGTCGGACACGGCCGGGCAAGCCAGACGCCTTGAGAGCAGCAGCTACACCAAGAAACGCGGCAAAAGATGACGATGCAATGAGGTTATGCCCACAAGCATGGCCGATTCCAGGAAGGGCATCATATTCGGCGTTGAAGATGACAAGACGCCCACCAGCGCCGAACTCGGCAGAGAAGGAAGTTTCGACCCCATAGGCGTGCGGCGTAACATCGAAGCCAAGGGAGATCAAGACAGAGACAAACGCTTGGTGTGCTTTGTGTTCCTCGTAGGCCAGTTCAGGGTTAGCGTGGATCTGCTGGTTGATCGACGATATCTCGGCGTGACGAGCCTCAATTTCGCCTTCGATAACAGAGGTCCAGTTCTGCGCCATGTTGATACAGTGAGATATGAGTAAGAGTTGCGGCTGGATGTGATCGTAATGGTGAACTTAACGGCTCAGACGGTGAGAATACGAGAGCTGGGACCTTCTTATATACCGGATCGCGTCAGCATTGGAAGGCCAGCCTGACGTCCTCCGAATTCTACATGGAATGGGGTCATCTCACTGGCAAAGCTTGGGTGAAAGAAGTCCTTCCTATCACGTTGAGGAACATCTTGGCTGCCCCCGCAAACGGTGACCCCGCCCGTTACGACTACGCATATGGAATATGCGGTCGGCAAACCCAGCCAATGGTATAGCAGCAGTCTACTGCATTCAGGCTCGATCGTCTCGACGACCTCTCCGCCTTCAGCTGTTGGCTCACGGCGGTGTTGTGACAAGACATCACATAAAACGGGATTGCAGCTTCAACTTGGCACTTGGCAAACTTCACAAGCTTGATGGCCACGCCCAACAATGGCGTGATACGAGACGATGCTATTACCCTGTTGCTATTGGATCTTTATGTCAAATAACAGCGAGACGAAATCACAATTCTACAAAGAGAGACTAGCAAAACATCGAGAGGTCCATATCCGTATCGATACCCGGACTGGCACCCATACCCATTTCTGGTAGACCAACACACGATGCATCAAGGAGCTGATGAAGCCTCGCCATTCCTACTCTCCTTCCATTTTCCTGCTCCTGATAAATATGCCGCAACGCCCGATTCAGCGCCCCGTGTTTGAGCTCACTCAGAATCCAAGTCTTCTCAATCGGACTTGTGGTCTCAATACCGGCCCAGAAGAGAGGCAGCTGCAGCCTGTCTGCCTGGCCCTCGTCGTTCATCGCCAAGCTCCTCTGAAGAAGCAACATCATGGACGAGACCGTCTGAGAAATGACGTTGCTACCCGTAGAGAAGAAGGACTCGGTCTCTGCAGTCATACCACATCGAAAGTGGTACACCTTGAGGGCAAAATACAATGCTGTCGCCCACTCCGAGTTCTTCGTCATGCGGCCTCGGTTGGGCTCTGCCGACATCGCCAGGTGCATGATGGCACGGAAGGCTGATTTTCGTCGCAAGTTATCAATCTTTGAAGAGATCTCGAGACTCGCGTCAGGACGCAACAGCCGGTCATCTCCAACCCGATTGTTGATCTCCTGCCCCAATATCATGATTGAATGGATCATGTCAAATGGTGCCGAGTTCTGAATGTCATCAACCAGTTGTGAGTTGGGGTATCTATCCCAGTTTAATCGGAGAGCGTCTTTCGCGATTTCTCGAAGGTCCAAAACCAACTCTGAACCAGATTGCATGAGAAGCCGCGCCATACCGCCACCCTTGCCTTGCGTACCTGCCTGGGCATCGGCCCAAAACAGCCAAGTCAAGAGGCATGCAGTCAACGCCTTGCTGTTTTCAGGCCAAAGTGGGTTCTCATCCGGCGAGGTTACAATCTCATGGAGTCGAGTGTGCTCGAGATACGCAGCTACCTCGTTGGAGAGGTCACCACGATCCGGCGTTGGCCGCTGGCGCTGGTACAAGTACATGAACCAAAATGCCGTCAACATTGTGAAGGCGTCCACCCCCTCAGCGACGACTTGCTTTTGCAACTCTTGCCGACCGAGACTGTAATGGAGCTCAGCACTGTCTGGGAGCCAATCGAGGATGTCCCTCCACCCCATTTGGGCCAATGCTGCTGCAAGAAGAAGATGGACGACCGCTTTATTGCTCAGTAAACGCCTCCACACAATGGTATGCGTCGAGTACTGAGGGCTTTTGTTTCCATACCCGAAAGTCGGTCGGGTGTGATAGAAGGCCAGGGCTTCTCGCTCTGCTTGTGTGGCTGGAATTCCTAGAGGCAGAGAAGCAAGTAGTGCATCCGAGCTGAGGCGCATCTCAATGATGGGCGATGGATGCAGCAAGTCACCGGAGTTTCTCCTTGGATGACTGATGAGGTCTGGAGTTGTGAATCTCCCACCGGGAAGGAGGCTATAGGCAGCAGAGACTCCGTTTGCAGCCGGCCAGAGGCTTGAATGCTGGCCTGAGTTCACCATAATGCACAAATTGTGTGCAACACCAGAATGCAAGCTCCTGTCTTGGTGGTCGACAGGATTGCAAGCTAGTGTCAGGTGTTCACCGGTCATATCGACTAGCCAAGCGTTTGGCTGTGCTGGTTTGGCACCTCATGTTCGTGAACTGGGTTGCCGTGGTCAGCTAAGCCGCCAAAGCTACCGAACGAACAGGGTGAATCCGGAAGAGGGGTGTCACCCGGTACGGTGTCGTTCTTGATATTTTGGGGGGACGATGCCCCGTTTTGGTTATCCGTCGCAACTGACCAAGTGCCTATCGCCTGAGACGACAGTAAAGCAGGGACCCTTTCTTCAAGGGTGATGACCGGCAACACCTTGGAGGGCCGAATTTCTCTATGTGACTGCTTCAGATCCTCCCACCGCCGCCCCCGATCCTCTCGCGTGACTTTTACCTGGGGCTCAGGCCAAACACAAGCGTGCCCACGGCGGACACAACGCTGGCAGTCGGGCTTCTCTTCGTCGCATCCTTTCCGGTCTTTGCGACAATTCAGGCATCCTACGTCCGTGGGCTTAGTATGAACCAGGCTCACGTCGAGATCTTCGACTTACCTGCGTTGGATCGGGTTCCCTTTACGCGCGGAGTTGACATCCTCATGACACGATGTGGGGCTCTGGGTGTTATCGGGTGTCTCTTCGTCGACGCAAGGCTGTGGTTGGATGAGGATAATGGCAATGACCGTAGGTGTCTCGACCCAAGTCGGGTCGACGCGAGCCGACGCATTTTATCCTTTTCTGCAACTGCTACCATCTTTACTCTACATTCTCTCTGCTATCATTGTATTGGTTGTCCTCGATAGATCGTCGTTTGTGTGCTTCACCGACAGGACGCAGAAGGCTGTGTTGACTGCGGGGTCATCCCCCAAGTGGTGGTTGTTGTTCAGAACGGCCAAGGGCGATACCGGGCGGGAAACTGGACCAATGGCATTACACCGCTGCATCGCTTGAGTTGGCCAATCTTGTTTCTTTCTTGCGCGCCATTCCATGCCGCACAGTCGTGTCTATGATGATTGGTGAGAGGTTCCGACTATCTTTGGGCCTACCACTGACCTACATGGATGGGAGGAGAGGGATGGTGAGGGGTAATCCGGTAGCTGTTCAGCCTGGATCTGTGAAGCTTGAGCTGTTGCTTGGCCTGAGTTGTAGACTCTCGACCCCTCAACTGCTGGTGATTTGAATGCTCTTTCACATGGACGACTTTGCTTTTTACTGTCTCATTTCACCTCTCACTCCTGGGACTTCCTCTGTCGATGGTGGACTTCTTAAGCATTGCATCCAACGCCATACGTGTACAACTCGTAACTGGTATCAAGAGAAGAGAAAAGCGAGTGCAATTGCTGAACTACTACCGAAAGAAAATGATCCCGGTTCCCTTCCCAGTATTGAAGTTCGACCGTCCCTACCGCATTTACTCCTTCTGCCAAAGCAAGAAGTCTTTCGTTTCTTTCGTTACTGTCTTGTGCTTTTCTTTCCTTTATCTGCCTTCATCAACGTGGACCCGTCATTCTCCTATGCCAACCAAGGGGCCGGCTGTGGCGTCACCCCCGGTTCAACCTGCGCAGATGTTTCGCGAATCCTTCGTCTTTCAGGCTCGCAAGCATTCTCACATGTAGGGCAGGTGAAGCCGTCCTCCTCAATTCTCACCCTCACCACGAGACACTTACTACAGCGCCACCAGCCGTTATAGAGTGCCTTTGGGTTTCTTTCCGACCACCATTCATTGTCCAGGCTTCTACCGCGCTTGAGTATATCCTCCTTGTGGAATTGTATAAAATGGTCGCGGAAGTGATCTTGGCGATGAAAGGGCGTTTGGTGTCGTGAGCACTTCTTGTAGTCACAGAAGAATTTGCGCTTTGTATCTTCGTCGATGTGGACCACTTTGTGGTGCCTATCGAGGTCGGCGGCTCGCGAAAATGCCTTGTTGCAGCCTGGGAATAGACAGGGAAACATCTGTTTGTGTTCTCTTTCAGAGGCCATTAAGTTCTTATAAGCCAGTCTATCTAGGACGGACCATGACCCGTCGAGATGCGTGTCTGCAGATTGCTCGAACAGTGCACTTGCATCCGAGTTGGTATATGGCGGATAATATTCAAGGTCGGGCTCGTTCATGAGGTATGATGTATGCTGGAACTGATTTATCCTGTGGAAACGCAGTTCGGTCAGTCTTAATTTATAATGGTTGTAGCAGAAAGAATGCTATCAAGACTTACTCTGAGGAAGACTCAACCCGGCTGCTAGACGATGTGTGGTCACTGCTTGAGGAGGGTAGTGTCGTTTCCTCCACATCGACGTCCGGCCATGGTTCCCACATACCGACATCGCCCCATTGGGCTCCCGAAGGGGGGTAATAGTCGAAGCCTTGAGCCATACCTGGGTTTAACTGTCAAGAACCCGACAGCGCCGGCAACGGTGTTGGCGAAAAAAGATGGAAATGACAGAGAGAAGTTTGGAAACACGGAAGGAAGTTGAGGGGATAGATAACAAAAGGTTTCAACACGGAAAACTGACAGCTTAGTTAGGTACGCAGCAGCGCCTACTTGCCCTTGCCCTGACCATCGCCAGCAACCCACGGGCTTCATTTGTTTATCCCCCACTATAGATATGGAGGTCCCAGCTTAGACTCGCCGCGTTTCCTCTTCGAGGTGACATATCTGGGGAAGCACAACGTTCGCTGGAGTGACCTAGACCGCATGTGTTACCAACCGAACACCACCACCACCTAATGAGGTCCCGCCAATGACGGTTGCATGGTTTGATGCAGGACTGAAGTTAGAAACAAGTTTATGCAACCCCGGCCGTCCCGGTAGACTGGTTCTGGGAATTGGAATTTCAAGAAGCACCACTTCGGCCCGGGAGACGGCATATCAAGTTGGAGAGTGCCACGTCGTGCGGCGCGACTGGATCTTCAACTGCATCATTGTCCTGACATTAATTCCTCGATAGCTGCGCATGACGCTTGGCACAACATATGGCCAGGAACGGAACACATCATCAGCGGAAGATGTGCCGACATGCCCACCGTCCTTTTTCCTTCCACTCAGACCGGACATGACGCAGCGGCATTGGACTAACGTAGAGTCCTCGGACGTGTAATGACCTCTCACATTCTTTGAAGTTTTCTCCGCATTCTCCGCGTTCTGCAAGTTCCTACATGATTATCTTGACTCTTATCACATATGAACTTCCGTCTAATAATTGAAGCTCCCGAGAGCGTCAGACACACGCCCTCTCTATCTCCCCCCCTTTTTGGGTGACACAACAGACTGAACACCTACTTTACCCTATGCTGCTTCTGGAGGGTTTCAACTCTGGGCTGCATCTGTCTGCCCTATGATCCGTCACGTAATCATCTTTCACGTCACCAAGCACTTTACGCTGGATCCCACCTCGAATTTTTCGGCTTGATTACTGGAGAGGAATATTTTGAGGGGTCATCAGGTGACTTCATGGCTTGAAGGAAGACTGAAAGGAGGTCTATTGCAGAAGGACAGACCTCTGGTCTCCTTCTATGGGCTATTTACTGGAGGGTCTCAACAGCGGCGGTATACGGAAATACAGAGCTGTATATCAAGGTAACCAACGGAGGGACAACCACCATCGATTGGCGGAATCAGAAACCCCCAAAAAGAACCTGGATTATCACTTACACTACCTGCCTATCTGCATCTTCGAAGCTGGAGTTGTTGGCTCACCTGGTTTGCAGTCACTGCCCCTCCAACCTCCGCTCTCCTAACGCCATTTACGTTTATCACACTACCGGCTTCAAATATTGCACTTCGACGTCTATTGCACAAATACAAGTTATCCGTGGGCACCCAACACCATGAGGATAACCACCTTCAGAAACTGCTACTGGCTAACTAAGTACAAACTCCGTAAGCTAGGTACCTAGCCGTAAAGTGACCACATCGTCTGCCGGTCTCCAATCTTACCCTGTTTACCTTCTTTCGAGACTTCTGCTGCCTAACCTCAAGGTAGGTAGAGTTAGAACGATCCTGCCTATTCGAGATCATCCATCCAACTACTTCCACACGAGACCTCGTGGTCAACCTGTGTCTTCACTACTGAACTAGTAGGTACTATTGAAGCGTCTTCCCTTTTTTCACGGACCTCACGTCTTTCAGGCTCGCAAGGATTTTCGCAACCCGGACAGACGAAGTCGTCCTCCTCGATGTTCACCCTCACATAGCACTTACTGCAGCGCCACCAGCCTCCGTGAAGTGCCTTGGGGTTTCTAGCCGCCCACCATTCAGCACCATACTTCTTACTGCGCTTAAACAGATCCTCCTTATGAAAGTCCTGGAGATGGTCCCGATAGTGATCTTTACGATGAAAGCCCGCTTCATGTCGTGGGCACTTCTTGTAGTCGCAGAAGCACTTGGTCTGCTTGTCGTCATGGACCGTCTTCTGATGCCTGTCAAGGTCTGCAGCCCGCGAGAATCCCTTGTTTTTGCAACCAGCGTGCAGACAGGGGAACGTCGGTTTGGACGGTGTTGTGTGGTTCGTCTGGATTTCATAGGCTGCGGTGCCTTGAGAGAGAATGTGGCTATCCTGCGCGTGATCCCAAGCAACACCGTTCCCATGATAGTGCTCATTCTCCCACGGTTGAAAGGGCATGTTGCTTGTGAAAGGCAGCGCCTCATTTAGTCTGGATGAGAATAGAGTTCAGTGAACATTCATTGTAAGGTGGCCACACTCGCGGCTTGACAGAATGTAAGGGTGGCTTACGGGTGCCAACCATCATGAGAGCTAAATGATTCGGCAGTGTAGGGGTTAGAATTCGGATATGGACTGTTCGTCGAGCTAGATAGCATCCTGTGCATGCTATGGAGATACACTGAGTGGTCTAACTCGGAATCGTTGGAGTAAGATGGATCCATTTCTGCGTTTAACTGCCACAAACAGGAGTGACAAAATTGTTGACGAGATCAAATGGGGACGAGAGGGAGAGAATCAGAATATTAAGAGGAGGAGACAAGCACTTGGGAGTGTACTTAAATAAGTGAGCGTTTCGGCTCCAAGGTCTCAACTTTTTATCCCCCGCCGTAGGCATCAAAGCCACAAGTCAAGCTCACTCACCACATTTCCTGTTCAGGGGACAAAGTCTGGGGAGCACAACATTCACCAGGACGACATGGACCGGATGTGCTACCAACCGAACATCACCACCACCACCATCGGCTATCCGTAGAGTGTTCCGCCAATAGCGCCTGCATGGGTTTGATGCAAATATGCACCCACATCAAATTTCTCCGGACCCGGGTAGCTGGTTCAAGGAATTGGAATTTCAAGAAAGCAAACACTTCGGCCCGAGAGCCGACAGATCAAGTGGGAGGGCGACACGTCGTTCAGCATCATTGTCTCGGCCGCCACCACATGATGTTGATCAATGATCCCCTATTCTCTGGAAGTGAGAGGGTAGGTGAGGATGTTGTGATGCTTGGCGAGATGTGTATGGTCAGGGGCAGAACACATCATCAAGTATACTTACCATCCTGTTCTCTGCCTGACCAGTCATGACGCTGTGCAACCTGTCGCTCATACTCTACGGTAGATAGGGGAAAGAGACCCTCAGTTTTCTTTTACCTGCCCTGCAGGTCTGTTGTTGTCTCTTATCACATGGAGAACCTTCTGCCCAATCAATAAAGTTCCGAAACATGGGAATGAGCACGTATTCTCTGCGCCTATCTCTTTGCCCTCATCTTTGGTGTATCACAGCAGCTACACTTATGTACCCCAAACTGCTTCCAGAAGTTTGGAATTTGGGACGTATCAGCTCTGGATTCATCTTCCCCCTTCATGCCAACCGCGTTACCCTGGATGCTATCTTCAGCAGACTCTCCCTGCCCTTCCCACGTACATTTTTTTCCCACACACGCTTCACACACGATCCCTCCACACACGATCCCTCCACACACTCTCTCTTCCCATGCATACACTCTTCACACGCTCCCTCTCTGTCTGTCCCCTCTTCTTGTGACACAGGAGCTCGACCGCACTCCAATCTGCTTTAGGAAGTTTGTAGATTTATCATAAATTGTCCAATAATCTTACACAGACTCATCTTCCCCTACCGAGCACGCCATGCTAAACACCTCGCCTTCAATTCCCTCTTTCAGCTTCCCTACAAGGGTCCTGAATAGGATTGACATAACACTACACGTGCTAGATGGTTCGATGACAGATCATCAAGAAGAGTGAAAGGAACTGCAATGTCGTAGCAGTACTCCTCCTACTCCGTCAACAGGGGGAACAACACCGGCATACCACCTACCTGGGCCGGTAAAAAGGTCCAGATCTCTCATGAGAGGACATCATCGAAGAATCGAATGGCACACCGATACTAAAAGATCATTAAGCCACAGGTCAACTGCCATTGTGATACCACGGTTTTGCGGAAGTTCAGCCTTGCTCCAAAGCTTGAAGCTGACGATGGACATGACGGGAGCTCGAAGTTATCTACCGACCTATACAGGACGTATAACAAAGGAAAGAATTTAGATGCTCTGTATCAGCATGTCAGTGCCCCGACGTGTGGACTTGTAACCGGTTCACTAAGCAGTGATACCCTCGAATGTCTCCTCACGATTGCTTCGATATGGGCTGTGAGATAAAAACACAGAGCACTGAACCACAGCACCACGATTCTCCTTCAAGGTACAAGACCCTTTGTTGCGCATACAAACTGGGACTTGGGTGGGAATGTAGGGTGTCTGGTTGACTACGGCAACGATATGGTCCGGAAGAACTACCAGACGAAGGTGACATAGGTAAGTTATCAAGAGGTGGTCTTGCGTATTGTTTGACTCCAGGGGTCGACAACGATGTCTTTGAGTGGCCGTAGGTGTAGTGATAGCGGAAACATTCCCATTTGAACGGGTAGCTCTCTTAAATACTTCAGTTGCCGCCTTCTCCTGAATCGATGCTAGGAGGGCGATCTCTGTACTACCCCAGCACCAAGTGCCCAGGTTTCACTCGAGATGGTCGGATCACCCGAGTTAAATCCCACGTAACAACATCAACACCAGCACAAACCAATCTACAGCTTTCCTGTACCTGGCATCTCGACCGCATATCTCCGTCCCACACCCGCGCTTCATCCGTGGCTCTCCGCGGCTCCTCCGCATTTCGTCCGCATCTTCTGACTTCAATCCTACCAGGCACAAACATCTATATGCACTTCCTTATCTCTTCCGCACTACTCCCGCTCTTAATCATCAAGATCATTACAAACACTTGACCCACTCGGTAGGCATCTTATTAATTTTATAAGCAAGCCGGTACATTTCCGCCGTGATGACCATACACAAAGTACCTGAAATGTCTCCGAGGTTGTTACCCCGAAATCCTGATCCGAGGACGGTCACATCCGGTCTTGGCATTGGCTGCTGCTTCCCCCCTTTACCTCACCCATGACCACAAACAACATTGACAGCCACACAACGACGGCAGCAAAACCGAAACCGATGATAACACAATTTTACGACGGGCGGAATACCGCCCACCCGCAGTGTGATGCAAAATGTCCATCATGTGCATATCCTCGCAATGAAACTCTACCACAGGATGCGCAACCATCACCTCGCATCTATTATTGAGGGCCGGGTCCGTCTGTGGTTAGATTAGGATCGCGTCAAGCGGCTTTGACACGAGTATGAGCCTGATGGGATTTGTAACAAGAGGATTAGCAATCAGGCGCTTGTCTGAAGGAGCGGGTTGAAGGCGCATGAACGACCATCAAGCCTGGGTCCTGTTCAGACGCTGTACCGATGTATAAATAATGATGCTGTCAATGTTGTTTTCCAGTCTTGAATCACACAAGGACCGTACATCATAACCAAAGTCTCACAACACTCTTTCCAATCCCCATACAAAGACAACAAAAGCAGGCACCATGACTTCCGACCTACAACTCGCTCAGCCCCTCACCCTCCGATGCGGCCTCACCCTCCCCAATCGTCTCGCCAAAGCCTCTCTCAATGAGAAAGGCGCCGACAACGCAACCCAACTCCCCTCAGAAAAGCTCCTCAAGATCTCAAGTGCCTGGTCCGATGGCGGCTGGGGCATGCTCATGACCGGTGCCATTCTCATGGACCCAACCCACACGGGCAAGTCCGACGTCGTGACTTCCAGTTCCCCTTCTCATGTCGTCTCCGAGGAAGCCCAAGTCAAATCCCTTGCCGCCTGGGCAGATTCCTACCGCTCAAAGAACGGTTATCCCTCGGCGCCAGTGATCATCCAAATCTGCCACCCGGGAAGACAGTCCATGCGAGGTGAAGGGACGAGGGGATTCTGGGGTCTCCCTGTAGCACCCTCGGCCATCCCGCTGAATCTGGGGGATGGACTGTTCGCCAAAGTGGTAAGATACCTGTTATTCCCGGCCCCGAGGGAGATCACCTTAGTGGAGATCCAGGAGGTGGTGAGGGAGTTTGCTTTCAGTGCGAAAGTTGCGGCCAAGGCCGGGTTCGAAGGGATGGAGATACATGCCGCGCATGGTTTCTTGTTATCTCAATTCATGTCCGCGTCGGGAAATCGAAGAACGGACGCATACGGCGGGTCACCGGCGAAGCGGGCACGGATCATAGTTGAGGTCGTCAGGGCTGTTAGGGAGGCCACGAAGGACTTCAAGAATTTCGCTGTGGGCATCAAAGTCAACAGCGTCGATCACCAGGAGAAGGGTGAATTGGCCGAGACCATCGAGCAGTTGAAGCTGATCGCGGATGCGGGAGTCGACTTTATTGAGATTAGCGGTGGAAGCTTTGAGGATATGTCGGTATGTATCTCTCTCTGCATCATGTGATAGCCAAAGGGAAGACTGACATGCTGCAACTTGCCAGATGATGGCCTCGGAAGAAAACCCGAGCTCGAACCAAGATCAGCGGACGGAGCGTACCAAAGCACGCGAGGCCTTTTTTCTCGAGTTCGCGAAAGCTATCCGGCGTGAGATTCCCGCCCTAACCCTCATGGTCACGGGTGGCTTTACAACTCGGGCTGGGATGGAGAGGGCCGTCGCGCAAGGCGACTGCGACATCGTTGGACTCGGGAGACCGTCGATTATGCACCCGCATCTACCTCGAGAAATCATCTTGAACCCGAGCGTCAAAGATGAAGATGCCAGGTTGTTCCGAGCGCAGATTCCTATCCCTTGGCTCTTGAAGCAGACCCGATTGAAAGTCGTCGGAGCTGGTGTTGACAACGTAAATATTCGCCCGATCCCTCTCCCTCTTCCACAGAGCTAACGTAAAGACAGAAATTTTACTTTGAGAAGTTGCAGGAACTCGGAGGCGGGGGCCCAAGTATCAAGAAATAGGGCACACGGAGAACAACGGGGTGTACACTGAAGTAGAGATTTGTATTTGACACTGCTAGACTTCTCAAAGATCGACCTTGAGCGCAATCATATTTTCCGACATGAACCCGGTGACAAACAACCAAGCCTGTCGTGCTCCCTTGGGATTGGCCTCCGCTGGGTCGATTGCTACGAGGACTGCCGCACTCGCAGTTCGGATCCTGCTGCTGTCGTCCTCAAAGATCACCCGTCGTTCCCACCGCAGCGGGGAAGTAACCTCCTGATCCTTATTCTGCTTGGCGAAATAGACCAGAACGGGGTCCTTTCCGGCTGGATCACGCGAAGTTCTGGCCAGGTCAACCGCCCATGAGATACCCGGTAACAAAAAGCCGCTGCGATCATCGGCTGGGCTGTTGGCAAAGGGATCGGAGAAATAGCTGGGGTTGTCGACGACGGAATCCACTTCAATTGTCTCCAAGATTTTTATGTGACCAGTGGTCCCCTCTTCGGAGAACTCGGCAACGTGCATCACTCCGCTAGCAGCCTGTGACACAAGGATCTCATTCTTGGACCGGCCGTGTCCAAGTCCGTTGTTGTTGTGCATCCCACCGATGGCAATGCTGGCAGTTACCCCCGTGGTGGAGTCTACTGCGTTCAACGTCTCGAGGTGAATGTGTACCGTGTCTGTCCATTTGGCTCCGTGATAAACGTCCTCAAGCTGGCGCAGCACATGGTGACCCGAATACCAGTGATCATTCGTGACAAAGAACGAGGTAGGGCTGCTGGCGAAGACATCATTGGGTGTCCTGATAAGCGGATGCCAGACGGAGCGCACATGTCTAACCGAGTCGCTGCCGATGAAATGGTGGAAGACCTCAATCTGCGACCGCGCCCGGGCTGTTTGGCCCTCTTCGACAGTCGGATCAGGCAGATGGTTCACCGCAAAGATGTAGACTGCTTTGCCTTTGGGATGCTTGTCGTCGTCGATAACGTCAATTCCGTGAGTAATAAAAGGGCCATCGAAGTTCTCGAACTTGAGACGACGTCCCTCGAGTCCCTAGGTATTCTTCACAGTTAGAAGACGGATCCTGAGCCAGGATTGCTAGCTCTAAACTTGCCTTGGCGTCGATGACATGAATCGAACCTTGGCTTTTTCTCGCCAATTCTGGGCCCTCAAAGTTCGTCAGAGGAGGGAACCATTTGAAGCGTGTCTCGGTGTTATCCTCGCAGGCCGTAAAGAGATACCCGCTCGGTATGTGATGATGGAGATCTTCGCAATGGGCCGTGTCAGGGATTGCTGTGACCTGTTCGGTCTTGACCAAACCACCGGGAGGATAGCGACGGAACAAGCCCAACACGGTCACTGCGCGCTGGATGTCATGTCCTATCGAGTAATAGGCATAGGCCAGCAAGGCCGCCACGACGGAGAATAGAAGCGACTTCATGGTGTCCTGTCGATGCTGAACATGGGGAAAAAGCAAATGGCAGTCTCCCAGTCTTTATATGAAGGTATCCCATCCTGTCACCCGCCCCGTCCCCTGCCCATCAAAAGCATCCGCTTGCAGCCCTAACGTCATGGATCAAGGGGCATCAAGTGCCTCGGCAACGACCGTGCCATCATTTGCTGCGGGGTAGTGGTGCGGTAAGGGAATCCGAACGGATCGCATCGCGGTTGCGACGAACGGGGAGGCATTTCCAGACAGTTGAGTTGGAGCGGAGCCAGAAGGATTGATGCCCGGATCTGTCGGTCTCTGAAGATCGCGCCATAATGGATCTACCAGTAACGAATGGGGCAAACGAGGAGATTCGATGGGTCTTGGGTAGTTCTCAGTCAAGAAGCCAGTTTAGAGTAAGTTGGATGGCAGAAAGGACGACTGTAAGTCATTTTGAGCTTCATCTAGAGCCGAAGCGAAGATACCAAGCAATCTGCCAACATTCGAGGTGTTGGAGGCTTGCTGAAGTCGAGGTGGTTGGCGATGAGGAGATGCAGGATGAACGGGGATACAGGGGTCTATTCGGTGAACAGACCTAGGTACCCCGCCTCCCCCCCAACCACTCAGCGACCCCGCCGCCGAAACCACACCTGGCCAGAGCCAATGCATGCCTAACCTCCAATTGTCTGGGCTCAGGGTCTCAGAGATCTTTCGCAAGCCCGCTAGGTTTGGAAGGGGCACACCAATATCACAAAAATAATGGTAGAATCATCCACTACTGCTGCTGGACCATCGCTGAGCACCTCGAGGCGACTCGATCAACTCGAATCCCCGCTGTTCGGGAAGCTTCCGGCCGAGCTGCGTGCAGCTATCTTGACCGACATCTTTGGTGGACGGAGGATCCATCTCGACTTCATAGCTCATCCAACGCGTGCTGATAGGGTGGGAAACCGAAAGCGATGGCGATCAGGTATATGTGAGCAGCCAATGCTCACACCGTTCAAGGAGGTGTGCGATGCCAAGCACTACTGCCTCATAGCTGGTCGTCGACGTGTCCTAGACACTGCTTTTCTCTTTACCTGTCGTCGAGCGTGAGTCTGACCTAAAGTGGTGAGGTGTCTTAAATGGATACCTTCAAACAGGCCCCAAAAATTGTTGCTAAATTAAATCCAATGATATAGTCTAGAAGATGGGCTTGTTGTTTTATACCAAAGCAATATCTTCACCCTCATCAATGTCACCGCCCAGAGGAGACCCTGCGATGAGATACGCAGTCTTCAGGCAAAGATGCCCAAGAACTGGCCCCTAGTTCGATCTCTTGAGATCAAGTGGAATGTTCTCATTCATGATAGGAACTCTGGAAGCCTAGTACCACATTGGTTGGGACGTGAGGGTTACGAGGACCTCTGGGATGCACTGGCGGAAATGCCCGCGCTCTCTCGACTCAAAATCGAGATTCTGATGCCCCTTGAACATCCCTTTTACCACAAAGCAACATCACCTGCAGAGCTTCGAGAACTCTACTTGGGGCCTATCAAGCGACTGAAGAACCTCAAATCCTGCGAGCTGATCTTTCCGGAAGCCTTCCAGTCGCACCTATTTGGCCTGCAGAAGGGAGACATACTGGTAGATCGTGATGGAGATTGCCGCTATCGCATCCTTTGGAGGTCCGACGAGCGTGGGAATGGTTTGGCTCCTGCTTCGTGGAGATAACTGTTTGGAAGCAATTGGTGTTTCACTTCTCCAATCGTGGACCACCATAGTCTTGAAGGTGCGAGCTGTATCGCGCCGAGACATGAATGAATGGAAGTTACAGCCTCTTCGTTCCAATGACCAACATGGTAAGTACACCTCTGCGGCCTCATTGGGGCTCAGTCGCATCTTTCTCACGACGACCCCTTCCTTTTGTGCCTGAACAGAAGAATGGGTTTACCCAGGTACCAATTAAGTGTCGACCAAGCGCCCCCCAACTCTCGGCCAACCCTCTAATCATGTCTCAAAACGCGCAAACCTCGTCTCTGTTGAACAGAGTCTACGCTTTCTTGGAAACCTTTTGGGTGCAGCAGCAGCTCAGCATGGACCCGAAACCCCCTACCCCCCCAGCAAGAATCGCTGCCGCCCGCGCTACGAAGAAGAGCATTCTCAAGCGTCCCTCTGAGAAAGAGTTTCGCAAGCAGATAGCCTGGCCCGAATCCGTCAAAGATGCCCCACTGTCGTCTTTTGATCCTGGTGTTTTCGACAACAAGTTGCTGAAAATGAAGCTATACGCGACAATCGATCCCAAGTATCCGTCTCTGATTCACGCACCCCAGGGCAAAATTCAAAAAGGCACGTATATGGGTACTCAAGTAGCTCTGACTCAAGCCTATGCTCGGATCGAACAGACGTAAGCTATTAACTACCTCCTTCCATGAATGGACTAGGGACTGACAAGCTTGCTTGCCGTCTTCAGGTTTGCCTCCCTGTTTGATGTTCTTGGTATTGAGCCGTCATTGCCTCGCTACATGGATCTCAAAACACAAAAGGAACTCTACGAGTATTCCGCATACCCAGCGAATGATGATGGTCTCCCGGCTAGCTACCCTCCGCACCTTCGGATCATTCCGCCGGGAGAGAGGCACTCGAATTTTGCCATTTTCAACGCTATTGGCCTCATTGAAACACAGGTTATCCTGAAGAAGATAATACCTCAAGAGGATGGCATTGTAGGCCGTACAAAGGAATGGCTTGTGACAAAGGCACGGTCCGCGGCGTTTGGGGGTAACCCAGAGAAGGGACTAAGAGTCCAAGACGTGGTTGACTACAACAAGTTCCACCGAAAAGTCGGTACCGACATCATGGCTGGCGGCAACATTGGGCTGCTCGACGACTGGTACAGTGATCGCCGCTTTGCGGACCAGCAGTTTACCGGCACGAATCCAACCACCATCACCAAAGCGTCAGAAGCTTGGATCGCTGACTTCCTGAAGGCCGCCGCGGCAGGCGGATACACCAAGTGGGAGGAAGCGCTTCCCAAGGCCGATCCATCTTCGCTCTTCGTCCAAGATGGGAGCTATTTCCGGAAGGCATTTGGCGTCTCTAACCCGGAGCGAACCCTTTACCACAAAGAACCTGGGAGTGACGATAACTGGGCCGTTGGTGCCGTAACGCTGTTCCAGTTGCACGACGACGGCAAGCTACATCCTATCGCAATATGTATCGACTACAAAGGTTCTATAGAGAAGTCAGTCACCATCTTCAACAAGCGTCTGAAGCCCACAAGCTCTACCAGCAGCGAGAAAGACGACTGGCCCTGGCGGTATGCCAAGACAGCAGCACAGGTGACGGACTGGATGCGCCACGAACTGGCGATCCACCTAACACTTTCCCATTTCGTCGAAGAGGCCATCATTGTCGCTGTCAATCGTACTATTCCCATGGATCACCCCGTATATACTCTGCTGCATCCGCATTGGTACAAAACACTGTCGCTCAACGCTGCCGCCCGAGCCACCCTGGTACCCCAAGTGATTATCGATCTCGTCGGCATCAGTCCGGTCCAAGCCTACAGCTTCTTGCGCGACGCATATGACACCTACGATTTTGTCGGCAGCTATATCCCCAACGATCTCGAACGTCGAGGATTCCCCAGCACCACAGAAGAGTTGGCGCAGCCACGGTACAAAAACTACCCCTACGCCAAAAACATGCTGTCTCTCTGGAACGTCTTGCGCTCTTTCGTCAAGACAATGCTCAGCTTCCATTACCCAACCGACGAAAAGGTTGCCGCCGACACTTACATGCAAGATTGGGCCAACGAGGTCCAAAACGCAGGCTTCATGCCTTCCTTCCCAGAACTCGAAACTGTCGATGCCCTTGTCGATGCCGTGACGATGTGCATCCACATCGCCGCCCCGTTTCACAGCGCCATCAACTACCTGCAGAATTTCTACCACATGTTCGTCATCAACAAGCCACCCTGTCTCTGCAGGGAACCACCCAAGACCCTCGAAGAGCTGCTCGCGTACAAGGAAGCCAACCTGGTGGCCTCGCTCCCGATCAACCGGAACAGGCAGTGGTTGCTCGCCGCCGAGGTACCCTGGCTGCTGAGCTTCAAGGTGGAGGACGATCGGAGTCTGCTCAACTATGCGGCTAGTCAGTGGAATGCATACAAGCTATCAAAGAAACTTGAAGAGGAGCATATCAAGAACGCGAGCCAGAAGCTGTATGACGATTTAAGGGGGCTGCAGGTGGAGTTTTTCCAGAACAGCAATGCCATGGATAAGGGGAGTATTCCGTATACCGTGCTGGATCCGGGGTTGACGGCTGTTTCTATTCTTGTCTGATGTTTCGGTTCTATCATGGGAGTGGTGGTAGTTAATGATGTCCTGTGGGGTGTATGCTGCAACGGAGGTGGTTTGCATACTTTCGATTGGTAGCGTTTCGAGTATACCTACACTTGTAATAAAACCTGGTTTTCAGCTTTATATCCTAAGATATGATTCGAGTATCTTCAACAAGCACGTACTATTGAATTTGTTTTAAAAGTGCTGTGTAAGTCGTCCACACACCCCTGGCCAACTGCTACCAGCTGTCAGATCCGCCAAGAAGCCAAGAACTCTCGGTCTCCACCAGCGACTTTTCTGCCAGGCTCCCCCGCCAAAAAATTCCAGAATCTCAAGATCGTTTGGACGAACCTTGACGGCCAGCTCCAACCTGCCCGCCAATTTGACCTTCAACCATCACCGTTCCCAACCGAATCCGCCCAACCAATCTCTTCTTAAACCGCCCCATTATATCAGCTTTCACGACGAAAAATAGAGTAAAGAAGAAAAAAAGAAAATGCCCTCAGTGAAAAACCCCAACAAACCCTCCAAGCACCGCCTGGCCGCGCGCGCACATAAACTCAAGAAACAGCGACAGCAAGCGTCGGCCCCGAAAGCCGACAAGATCGCCAAGTCGGATGCCTACCATGGCGCGAGGCCGGGGTTGATGCCTACTTCTGGTCCCAGAAAGCCGGTCAGCGCAAAACGCCAGAGGAAGCTGGAGAAGAAGATGGGCTATGCGATGAAGCGGAAGATGGAGGCTGAGGGGGAGGTTTTGATGAAGGGTACGTTTTAATTATACACTCTTCTCCTATCCTCTGGGAAACGACGGGGGACAAAATATCGAGGAGAGTAGGAAAGTGGAAAAGAAAAAGATGGGGCAGACAAGAGGGCAGAGGGGGCAGGAAAAAGGAGGAGAAGGAGAAGAAGAAGAAGAAGAAGAAGAAGAAACTTGCAATGTGGAAAGGGAGATGGAGCGGGAAGGAAACTCCAAGGAAACCGAGGGAAAACAGGTTTGCTAACGATTTTCGGGGGATAGATGCCGCCGAGACCAAGAAGGACGAGAAGACGACGACTGAGGAAGAGGCTGATGGGATGGATATCTCATAAATAAATTCATCCGGTGACAAGATCTTTCTTTAAACAAAGTCTGGAAAGGAAATAACGTCAACCTTTTTTTCCGGGCATTGATATTTCAGCCGGGCTGGCTGGCTTCAGGTTCTGCAACACGATATTTGGGACACAAGAAGCGTCATCAGGCGGCTGGTTTGGTGCGGTATGGACGGGACGCCAATCCCTAGAAGCAGGCGACAGAGCTTAACTGTGTGGAGGTCAGTGAGCGGGACCCTCCTTACTTTCGACGTTTGGAGAGAAGGGAGTAGGCCGACGAACTGGCACAGTCCTGCTACTCCGACGGGACAGAGGGGATTATTCTGGAAGAAAGGAAGGAAAATATATACCCAGCAAGTGCACACCAGAATAAAAAAAATAAAAAAATTTATAAACGCCGATACCATCGTCGAGCAGCTCGCTCCCGTCGAGATCACATGATAATGTGCCTGAAGCTCTATAGAAGAGTATAAACCTCGAACTAGTTCGTATATTGCAATGGGCCGCTTCTTGTGGGGAACGGGAAACTTGTCGGAAGTCGAACAATTTGGTTGGTGTCGTAAATATTCTTGACGAAGAAAAGCGGTCATAAGAGTGCGAAGATACTATTTCAGCGTCAAACCATCACGAGGAGAGGATATGTGAGACTAGATCAAGTCAAACCATGGCGTTCATCTTTCTTCAGGGTACAGCAAACTGCAACACACGAAGAACTCAAACGCTTCCATTACAATGATACGAGAAGATACACATTCGAAGACTTAAACAAAGCAAAAACACCCTAAAGCAGAAAAGAGACCAGAAAGTTCTCAGGACCCGTCCTTGCCTTTTTTCTCCCCTGCCTGTCCAACAACCCCTAATCTACCACAACAGAATATGACAGCCGCAAACAAATTTCTCATCCTTTTCTCTTATTTACCTACAAAGAAAACGCAACATACAAAAAGTACCCCTTTCCGTTTTACAAAATAACCATGCTAGCACCCACAGCCATGGCAACCACCAAGTACAATCCAATCGCCAGATCGCCTATAGAGAACAAATTCCTCATGGGGACGGGGCTGGCGAAACTGCTGCTGCTGGCAGATGAAGCGCCGTTGGTGGAAGAAGCAGCGGCCTCGCTGGCACTGGCCAAACTAGCCTTGCAGTTGTTGTTCACATCCACATTCTTGATGGCGGCCTGGCCCTTGAAATCACATGCGCTAGCAGCCTGCTTCTGCGAGTTGTAGTACTCATTAAGAACGAAACCCAGCTTCTGCTCGGCGCTGCACATGGAGTAGAGACCATACTGGCCAGAGGTGGTGTTGCCGTTGATGCCTTCGCACGCCTCGGGGTTCTGCTCGCAGACGTACCCAAAGATAGCGCCGTAGTCCTTGGGCTTGGTGTTCTTGGCGGGAGCGCAGGCCAGGGAGCGGTACATGCAGTCGCAAAGGCTGGCGTCGGGAGTAGGAGGAAGAGACTCGCCCTTGACCTTCCAGGTGGAGGCGAGAGGAGGGCAGGCAGCGGGAGAGTTGGTGGGAGTGTAAGCGGCAGCTTCGACGGAAGAGGGGGTGACGGAGGCCATGCGGGTCTCGAGAGCGCCAAAATCCTTGAGCTTCGTGGCCGAGTTGCCGGATACGCTGACAAGACCGTAGTCATTGGCTTCCTGGAAGTACATGTAGACGATACCGCCGTTGATGACACCAGACATGTCATCCGAGTAAAGAGCGGTAGTTTCCTCCCAGATACGGCCGGCAGCGCCATTGGGAAGGTTGCAACCGTACTCGGCGAAGAAGACAGGGACGGAGTAAGACTTGAAGAACTCGACCTGCTTGTCGTAGCCGGATCCCTTAAATGTGTTGTGGCCGCACCACTCGTAAATGTTGTATCCCCAGAAATCAATGGCTTCGCTCTGGTTGCCGCAGTTGAAGTAGTGGGCAATGTCCTCACGAATATCGGGATCGTCGTTGGCGGCATAGCCGACGCCGAGCCAGCGGCTGTACTTGGACTTGATGTGCGCCTTGGTGTCACGGACGGCGGCCTTGACGTAGGCAGACGCGGGGGTGTTGGTGGCGTTGTTGCTGACCTCGTTGCCGGCAAAGAAACCAATCACGTTGCTGTACTTGGCGAGGGAGTCGATCACGTCGGTGTAGCGCTTGAGCAAGTCCACATCCCACAAGGGGTCATCGCGGTTGACGGACATCTTAGGCTCACTCAGGTCGCTAATGACATAGATACCCGCCTCGTCCAGCAGCTTCATGCATGCGTCGTGGTCGGCAGTAGGGTCAATGGCGTATGTGCGGATGGTGTTGGTGCGGAGCTGCTTGAGGAGGGGCACGTCGCGTTTACAGTTCGCTGCGTTGGCAAGAGGGTCGGTGTATTTTGTGCTGCCCGTCGATGCGCCTGCTGCTGCGCTGTCCTGCTGGTATGCAACGCCCTTCATGAAAAACTGTGTCCCGTTCTCGTAGAAGAATTTGGTTCCCTAGGATCCCAAGAGTCAGTAACCTTAATGCGCCGACAAGCGTGTAACGATTACAACCAACCTTCATAACAATTGGTGGGAGGGCGGCAGAGGCCTCACCCAGTAGCAGGGAGGCCGATACGATTGATGCTGTTGAGAAGCGCATTTTTGCGGTGGTGTCGCGAATTGACGATAGCGAGTGTAGAGAAGATGTTGATGTTTTGGTCTATCGGCCAGTTGATATTTGATGCCAATGGGATGCGGTCGTGGCTGGCTGGAATGACGTCTGTGAACCGGAATGGGCAAGACAGTTGTGTGTAACCCAGTTTTGCGCGTAATCAATCCACCGTTGATACGAAGATGATACTGCTGCTGCAACAAGAAATGGCCAAGTCTAACGAAATAAGAAGTGATGTAAAATGGTGGTTCAGTTGAGCGAGTGTATTGAATCAACGAGGGTGGCCACAAAAGAAAACGGGCACTGAAACGGCAAGAATGCGGTTCCCTCTGGGGCAATCACTGATCAACGATGGAGTGAAACGCGCCCGGTGTATGAAAGATGGAATTGGGGAAAAAAGGAAGAAGCTGCGAAGACGAAGAAGAAGAAGAAGAAGAAGCGGAAGGTTGATGAGGGACATCGATCTAAAAGGAGACAGGAACCAGCGGGAGGTGGCTCAAGGAGACCCCGGTCTGCGAATCAGATCAGGAGTCTTCCAATCGTTTTCTTTCCTGCGTCACTCGGTCCTCCCACAGAATCCGTGCTGGGGGGTAGCGCAGTCGAAAGACGAAACCAGATGTGGGTGTGTGGACTCGCATTCGTTGGTTATCATTTTGTTGATTCAAACGCCCAGTGGCCAGGAACACGGGGAGGGAGCGAGGTGTGTGTGGATGCTGACGGGACAGACTGCCACGGACGTTGTTCCGGTACGCATGCCTCTCAGGCGTCACCGTACATTTCACCGCCGAAAGGCATCAGGGTCTCTGGTATCTCTTAGCAACATTTGAGGTCGCATCATTCATTTTCGTTGTTCAAGCAAAGTCCTTTTGCCCCGATCTTGTACCCGTCGACTGCTCATCGCTGGATCCAACGAATTTCGCAGCTCCCACCTCATCGGCACAGAGAAATCACCCTGAAATGCCACTGTTACATCCTTTGAAAGAAAAAGGGGTCAAGCGAGCAGCGTTGGTTCGATCTAGGAATCAGTGGAACACAAGACACAAGACGACGGAAAAGGTTCTAGCCAACTCGATTTTTCTCGTCCCAAAACGTCGATGATGCTGAACGCGCGCTTGTCATTTTACGAGCGTGCAGGGGCTTTCCCTCATGCAGTGGCGGTAAAAACGACCGAGTCTCTCGTGTTGATGTTATTTTTCCTTTGAGTGTCCCGACCGTTCCGAACAAAGCTGAGGGCAGTTCCAGAAGGACTTGAAGATCTCGAGAAGATCTTGAGATAGTAAAACATGAAGTTGCTTTTCTTGGAACGATGTTCGTCAAAGTCTTGGAAAATGCTTGGTTTGCGAAACAAGACTTTCTCGCCGCCGTGACGATCGCTTGGCCCCAACTTGGCGTTTCTTGGAGATGTGCAGGGCGGTGCATGGGTCCACATGCCCCGCCTCACCTCGGTTGGAGATCAAATCTCCGCCTGAAGAATGAAGATGCAGCAAAAATGTGGATGAAGACTTTGAAGATTTGGATATTATATTGGAGGCTTTCACGGGGCTCAAAAGATTGGAGATTTGACCTACTATCTAATTTGATGACAGAGTTGCCGAAATCGTTTTCAAGTCCGTGATCAAGAGGTTGACGAAGAGATATCCTCGAGCTGTCTTCCCTTCTAGACCTACTGGTGGTGACCAGGGATCATTCGGCAACACGACGAGCACAGGGGAAGATCACTGATCAATAGCTGTCAGAGCTGAAGTGACTGTCAACCCGCCGCCAACTCCAAACAACAATGGAACCAAGATCAGAGGTCTCTACGGCAGCTAGGAAGACCAAAAATGCGACCACTGGCTCAGCAAAGTTCACATCAACTGGTCTCTGCTTTGACAGCCGTACGGCGGCGTCCTGGCAAACATGTCAATAAACAAACAGACATCAAAACTCGGGATGACGCTCTCGTGCCGTCATGAAACTCTCGTCAATTGTTTTGTGTCACCGTTGTTGCACCACCATTCGTCCGGTGTTCTTCAGCAAGATAAATGCCCTTGACGCCGAGCTACGCCGAGCCGGCCCCGCGATTTGGGTGTCTTCTGGGCGTTGAGCCACTGCACGTCAATTTTCTCGGCGCTTCAACGACTCGTGATCCACTGGGCCAGGGGGTTGAAAGGTATTTCTTGGCCATCCAACCACCGCCCATCACCGCGATACAGGACATACAGATACCATCAGTTATTAATTCTTGGTGTTGAATGATGTTGGGACAAGGTTTCTTGCTGTTGATGCTTTATCATATCTTTTACACATTTGCACTACGTGCCATTAGGGACGTTGGCTGTGGGTGGATTTGCTGTCATTCGTTGACCCCTGATCCCCTGAATCTCTGGACCGCCAAGACAGCCTTACAGGGTCACGATGTGTTAAAGGATGTTACTGCAAAGCATCAGGAGTCGTTTACCACCTTTCTTGCACCACTACATTAAGGACTTCGTTTTGTAAGGCACATACAGAGCTACTAACTGTTTGATCAGGTTGCCACTGTAAATATCCTGCTCAGTTCCGGTTTCTCCAAACACACATGTCGGAGAATGACATGGATTCTTTCAGTCATATTCAGACAGCAAACTTAAAGGAACTTCGAGTTTCTTAGGTTAAGTGACTTGAAACTAACAAAATGAGCCAAAACACTAAAGCTTTCAACGACAACCATCAACGACAGCCATCACATTCCCCACTCACACCCTAATTCCATCCCATCTACCGCGCATCAACAGTCCATCCATCCCCAGACAGCGACGTATTCCTCATCCGTCCATCCGTGAACAACAGTGGATTTTGGCTCGCTGAGCTTTTTCAGAGTCTACCCCTCCCTTCCGCGCCAATACATCAGACATCGCATCCATCTGATGCCCCTCGGTGACTCCCGGATGATCGACGTGCCAATATCATGGTTCTACGAAGAAACCGAAGAACTCTTATCTGTCCTTCATCAACAGCCACGACCAACAGCCACCATGAGCAGGCCTCATGAACAGCCGCCGTCGGCCAATTCCAAACCTTGTGCGTAAAGAGGTCAGTATACCGTACGAAATCCCATAATCTTCACGCGAAGAGTAAAAACATACGGATGTGACTGTGAGCGTAGCCAAGTCGCGGGCAAATGGGACCCAGGATGGGACTTGGGTTCCTTCCACGGTGTGAGCCGAGAGACGATGGGCGTGGAACGGCTAGGCCCTGCTGCTGTGGTTCGAGCCACCGAAAGCCTGTGTCGAGGTCTTGTTCTTGAAGTTCGCTGCCAAATGAAAGACGACCGAAGGACGGCCGAACCGCGCCGGATGGACTACGAGCGAAGGTACGCTCGTCTTCCATCTGCTCCCGGGTTGGCTTGGAGGCAGACCTGCTTTCACCCTTGACCCTCCGCGGCCGGAAGCCACTGGTACGAGCCCCAGATAGCCGGTGCCACTCCGTTTAAGTTATCTTCGCACTCTGGGAGTGTGTCAGGATCATCTATCGGGTCTTGCGTGTTGGGTTGCTGAGCTGAGTCGCGATTCCTTTGCACATGAATCTGGTGTAATTCTTGAGCGGAACTGTGCTTTGCGGCAACGCCTTGTGTTGGCACCTCCGTGGCTGGCATCTGCCCTGGCCAGCAAGTAGCCGCTCGGGAAGCCCAACAGGCTTCCTTTTCTTCCAGAGCCGTGGCCAGGACTTCTTCCTGTACCACACCTCAATACAGTCTTCTTCCTCTCCTTCTTCGGCCCACTTGCCTGTCCGGAAAGCTTGGTAAGTCCTTAAATGACGGGGTAGAGCGACAGATAAACAGGATTGAGAACTGTATTATTCTAGTCGGGCTCCCAGTCTTTCAGGGTCTCTGGTTACGTCTTTGGGGATCTTGACGCCTTCCTTCAGTTCTTGCTGCAGTTCTCTGGAGATTGCGTTGTCCGACTTGACAATGACTAGCTCAGTGTCGACCACCGTCGCCGCACAACCAAAAGCAGCGTTTCGGCACTGTCCAGAACGGTTGAGCCCGATAGCCGTGCTGAACGACCCGCCATAAGCATCTTGATAGAGAGACGCCGGTCCTCTACCAGTCCTTGTCGATCTCGAAAGCCCACGGTGATGGGTCTTTTTACCATCGTCCACAATGTGCATTGGGACACATATAAACTTGCAGCGACTCCACCCCCCTGCGTTCTTCACAAAGTCGATCTCGCGGCTCTCTTGCTGTCCAAGGAGTCCCCGGAGAGAGACAACGATATCCACCTTTCAAGGTACCACTTCCACACCTAGCGGTCGGAAAGGCTCTCCGCAGAGGACACGGCTTAGCATGTTCAATAATCGCTCCTGGATACCATAGCGGCAAAGTGACCAGCCAGACAAGCCCTGTACCGGTCAACAGGTCATGTTCCGTGTGGATAAGCCATGTTCCTCAGCACCCACTACAGGGCCACCCACTGAGAGGTGGACTACACGGTTTGGTCCGAATCCAAGTCCTGTACAGGCACAGGGTCTTCCACAGGCTGGTCTTGCAATGGCCAAGGCTGCCAGCAATCGAGAGCCTCGTTGTGGGAGTCTTCGTTGTGGAAGGAAGGTGCGAGGCCATCAACAGTACCACCCACCACACAGCCGTTGCGGGCCTTCCAGTCCAAGTATTTGATCAAATCCGTGGACTTGGAGAGTTTCCATCTTCTTCATCACCTTCATCACCAAGACCAATTGCCCACCACCACCTACCGCACCCACCACCACGGCCAGCCCTGCTCAACGGCCACGATCAACAGCCTCAATCACATGCCTGGCTCAATTGCGGGCGCGGGCACCTACGGCCGTGGCCGGCCTTCGTCGAGGGTCTCGATATTCTTTCGGGTAGCTAGCGGCGTATTTTCATCGTCCAGCTTCGAAATGACAAACTCATGGATGAGATGCACCAGCGTTTCACGGGCTTGTTCTTGGATGAGAGGTGTATAGTGATCCCAGAGGACCGTAACGACCTGCAGAAGAACGGGCACGCTGTCGGCATTGAGTGAGACAGGTGCCACCATGAGATCCACGACAGCCATCAACGGCATCAATCAACTACCTGGATCAATTGCGTGCGTGGGCACCCGCACCCAGGTCCGTAGTCTTGTTGCACCGAGGACTGGCCAACCCCCCATACATGCCCTGGCTCCCTCCTCACTATGCCAGTATGGTAGCGGGTTTGATCGGGGGTATGTAGAAGGCCATATCGACCAGGGCCTGTGTCAGCTTCGGGGAAAGCTCGCAAGCAAAAATGGGATCAAACAGGGCCTCCCGGTCAACTTGCTGGTATATGAGAAGAAAAGGTCAATTGAACACAACACCTGCGGGGAGGAAGGTCCGGTGACAGATTGGCGAGGACGGCCTCCCCAGGACCTCTATCACTTCTTCCCTTTCCTGAGCCGCTGACGATTGGCCTTGTCTTCGGCAGTCTCGCTGAACAAGTGCTCGACGACGACGGGACTAGCCTCCTCGACCTTCTTCAAAGCTGCGGCGGGGGCAACCTCGAAAGGTCAACCACAGTGCCGAGAAAAGGTCCCGATTCAGTGAGCAGCTCGGAAATCTTGTCAAAGTTCATATGAACCAACTTGCTCCCAGCGAGAAAGATCTCGAGCTTGTTCTTGGTCAGAATACCAGTCTTGTCGGAGCAGAGAATCTCAACACCAGCAAAGGGACTCAGGCCGTGATCTTTCTCGCTAAACGCCCGCCAACTCGGCCTTCCACACGTTCAGATAAACACCATAGGCATACTTTGGCAGCGGGGCGGGTCGGCATTGGCTCTGGCAGGTTGGGGCCGGAGGCTGTTTCTGTGGCGTCGACATCACCATGAAGCACCTCTCCCTCTCGAGCTGCAGCACGAGCTTCCTTCTCAGCGCGAAATTCGGCAGCGGACTTCCTCTTCCTCTTGATGGGATTCCCATCCTCATCGAGGTTCGGAGGAGGGGCTTTCCTCTTGCGAGGCCTCGGGGCGGAGGCTGCAGCGGGAACTTCAACGGCCGAGTAGAGAGAGGTGTTGAATCCTTGGCCACGTCCCAGCTGGCGAAACAGCTTTCATGCTGTTGTGCGTAGAACATTCCTCTCCGAGGCAGTAGTATCTCGCTTTGCGTTTGAGCGGGTGATGGCAACGCAGAGTCGACGTAGAGCATAATATCACCCTGGCCAGACGGCTCCGTGACCTCAGAACTCCTGAAGGGGCAGGTAGTGCCTTGTTATTTGTCCCGTGGAACAAGATCTCGTCGATAAGGTAGATCAACTTTTGATCAAAATAGACCCTGAGGTAGTCTTCGTTGACCAACACCCACCACCCACCACCTGGAATAGCGTGCTCGCTGTCATTGACACGGATGTTGTCCAAGATGATGTTTCTTTCCTCGTTCCGCCTGCCTGACCAGCTCCCACCTCTGGAAAAGGCAAATTGATTTGATGACGGAGACTGCTTGGAAGGGCAAACTGGTTCAACTCTGCGAGAGTAAAGCTGCTCGACCTTGGCGATCTTCATGACCCAGAACAGGTATCCGAACGTCGTGTCGGTCTTGGTACCGAGCTGCTCAATCTCCATGCGCTTATGGCGCCGAGGGCGACCGATAAAGGCGACTGGTTCGACGACGAGGGCTCACAAGACTTCCAAGTCATAGCGGACAATCTCGGTCTCAGCTTGGTGAATAAGCGTTCCGCAGGGGATAGGCAAGTTCGTCACGAGCGCTTGTTGCTGGTCGTAGGACTTCGGTCTTCCCGCTCTGAGTATGTCTAAGAAGTGTTCTCGCTGTCATTCCCAAAAATGTTGTCCAAGATGATGTTTCTTTCCTCGTCGTGACTCGTTGGACGACGAGGACTCACCCTTGGACTTACTGGCTTCCAAGTAGGGGTTGCGTGTGGGCGACGGCTCGACCTAACACCACCGCCCAGCATATGCAGACGTGATTGCGCCGCCGCAACCTGGATATACTGGCGGTGATTGTGTGCAAGTATAGCCTTCGTCGAGTTTGACTCAATCGCCCGAGATAAGGTTGATGTGTTCAGGGCAGCGTGAAATGAGACAAGCGCACTCTTTGACCGGGGTTTCTGATCGTCAGGTCGGTCGGTCTTTTCGGGCATCTCCTTCCCAGCTGGCATCCACCAGGAGGGGTTCGCTTTCTCGAACCTCATACGCCATACTCAGACGTATCCACTGGTGGCACCGGTCGACACTATTTTCTGCTTCCCGATATCTGTGACGTGGAAACAGCCCAGAACCGCATACAGTTCGTGAACTGTGCCTCGTTATCACAGCTTGGGTCTAGCATGATGTAAGGCCCGGACTGTCTCGCTGTGGGGGGGAAGTCATCTCCCTGTGAGCTTCGCCTTGAAGACGGCCATGAGGTAGCGAATATATAGACTTCGGCCGCCCGTCGGAGTTTGGGCTGAAAGGCAGTTGGTTGTAAGGCCAAATAGGATTGCCGCCGTAGAGACTGGACCGACTTTCGCTGTGATGGGGTCTTGCTGAGATAGCTTTGCTGAACTCGTAGGCTACCTCAGGTGAACTACTGATCAGGTGGACCCGGGACGCACCAGAGACTGATGATCCTCAATCCGTCCACTGCTACTCGTTATGCCAGACCATGGGTTTGTCCCTCCACGTGATGCGGTTGAGATGAGAGCGTTGGTGTAGAGCGGAGCGGGACTTCGGCTGAACAGCGGCCATGTTCTGCTGAGAGGCATGCCAAGGGACATGGCGTTGTCTGTGGAAGCTTGCAGTGAAGTTAGTAAGCTGCTCATGATACTTGTCACCAACAAGGCTGGCAAGCCAAGGTGTTTTGAAAGGGAGGAGAGAGAATACTTACTACCTGGGCTGTTCTGCGCTCGTCGGGACGATACCAAGTCAAGGCCGAAAAACATCGAGCTTGTTCTTGCTAAGTGTACCCAGTCTTGTCGGAGCAGTGAATCTCAACACCATCAAGGGACTCGATGGCAGAGAACTTCTGAACGATAGCCTTCTTCTTGGCGAGGTAAGCCGCACCGACGACTCCCAGGTGGTCTGGTCCCCAGCGAGGATGATCGGCTCAGAAGTTGGAGTGTTGATGGGGTCGACCTGTTTGACTGTTTGGACTACAAAAAGGTCAGTACAAGACAAGCTAGACCATGGGTTGAACGCCACTTACACCACATAGGTACATAGTACACCAACATCAGCACCGAACCGGACCCGCGAAGACCGGCCTCCAGGTAAACCAAGCCCACCGGTTGCGGTTCCACCAGATAAGCATGTACTGGCCGTTCCTGGTTGACAGAGCAGCGTCGGATGCCTCGAAGGAGTCGAAGCTCACGACGCCAGATCCCTTGGAGAGATTATAACATCGTATGCAGGGCCGACGGTAGAGGCGACGTAAAAGAAGATGGCCTGGTCCTCGCCCAAGTCCAGCGATGCCTGGTATCGGTTCAGGATCATGGAGAATAGGGTCACAGCTTCGATGGTATGGTGAGTGGGCTCCATGAATCTGGAACAACCAAGCTCTCAAAACAGCAACCGACCGGCACCAGCCATGGGACAGACGAAGAAACCGTTGCCGAATTTGGCCGAACTGCGAGAATGTGTCGCACTGAATCTTCTCGTCAACTTGAGGGTCCAGATTGTTAATGAACAATTCAGCGCCACCCTGAGTGTGTAGTGTGTGTATATAGAGTCAATGTAGGTCCGACTCCTACCGGATTTGTCCATGGTGGTCGTTGGCTCTGTTGCATGCACTTACAAGTGCTTCCGTCAATGAACCAGCAGAACATCTCGAAGCTGAAAGACCAGGAGCGAGAGAATTCTCAAGACACCACAGAGCCACCAACCAACATGGACCGACGAAGAAACCATCACCGCGGCTACTCGTCAATTCGAGGATCCAGATTGTTAATGAACAATTCAGCGCCAAAGTTGCCTTCGATGAATCGGCAGCACATTTCGAGGCTGAATGATCTGAAGCGATGGAGCTCCCCAACCACAGCCGCCAACATGAATGGGACCAACGAAGAAGCCATCGAATTGCCTAGATAGCGAGTGTCAGTTCCGGTGTCATTGTCAGCCGCATTTTCGATAGAAGAAGAAAAGACTGAACAAGCGTCTTCGAATGTGCGTGAGACACATTTTTGTCATTCTCACTTCTTGACAAGACACTCTCGGGGACGTTCGAAGAGGATAGATAGTGGAACGGCAACATACCTTGAAGAAATACAGCCCTCATCATCAACCAGAAAGACTTCATGGGTCATGAAGATGGTACCTGGCCTCCGAGTGGGCTGGACACCAGAAGCTTTACTCCACTGCAAGGAGCGGGCAGGGGCCACCGTCGAAGTGCTTGGCCTGGCAGGGTTTTGCAGGCCGGGTAGAAGGTGCCTTGGTCCGGGACGGGACAAGGTTGCGCTCGGAACGCAGAACATGACCAAGCATCCAGGCTTGAAGATGTGGCTTGTTCAGATGAGCGTCTTCTTCCGGGTTAAACATCCCGGGGAAGATCACAAGGGAGGTCTCGGACCGAAAACTGCTTCGACAATATCGATACTGCGGCTTGCGCGCGTGGCTTGCTCGGCAGCTCGTCAGGAACAGATGTCATCAACTGCTGGTATGAAGGTGTTAACAATGGGCTTTCATTGAGAAGACACACGGAATTGTGAAAGATCAGGAGGTCTCGTCAGAAAGAGTTAAATCTTGTTTTGGTCACTTCCTCCCCGAGGGGGGGATCTGATTTCCGTTCTGTTGATTCATCATAGAGACGACGCAGGACAGAATTGCATCGAAGTGATTAAGCGTGTGCAAAGCGCGGGGAGAGACTTACTTTCGCAGTCGGTGTTGATACGGGGTGCCAATATGTCAGGTTGCGAATCTTCTTTTATATATAGGGGCCTTCGAACCTGTGCCAGGTTGACAACCCCTGGAGGCTGGAGAAGAGCAAGGTCGAAGAGAGTAAAGTCTCTCTTGCCTGTCCAGTGGTAATTGTTCCCAACAGGGGTGGCAGTCTTTGTCCCCGGCCAAAGCTGTATAGGTAATGTGATTTGCCAACCTTGAAGGACTGCACCTTAGCAGAAAGTCACAGTGACAGCAGCAGCGGAGCCGGTAATGGGTCTCAAATGCGTGTCGATATACCTTTTTGGACGAAAGACAGAATGGCACGATGTGCGGCCTCTGGGAACGCGGCTGTCGCCAGATGGCCGGAGGTGGAGAAAGAAGAAGAAGAGGGACGGCGGCAGGGTTGGCGGCAGAGTCGCCGAGTTTGGTCAAGGGGTACCAGGAGCTGGATATACCAAGAAGGGAAGTCGATCACGGCTGAAGCCCAGTGCAGCTGTTGGCGTCTCTGATGAAGGAGAAGCCGAAATACTCCAGACAACCCCTTGTAGAGAAAAGTTGGCGAACTGGTAGCAGCTTAGTCGGATTTGGAATGCCGACAGTCCCGCAACAGACGCAAACAGTCAGGTTGTAGAGAAATTTGACGGTTGCTGACGGACAAGGTCCCACGAGAACCATGCAAGAGTCGTGTTCAAGTCCCTGGTGGAAACGAACTGAATCAGCACGAAGGACCGATGATCTAACGACAGAAGCAAAGCGGAGACAGTTCCTACCAGAGAATAAAACTCCAACTTGACTATCGTTTCATTCTTGAAAGCATGATCCGATCGTTGGTTGATTCCAGCTCAAAATTGTCCTGACAGTCGTTGACATGCGGTCGTCCCGAAGTAGACCGTAACCGGAGTCTCTGAAGAGACCAGAGAGATGTCAACGTTGAACAAAATTACAGCCTCAAAGATGTTCCAAATGTTGATTGTCTCGTCAGATGAGAGTTCTTTCTTGTAAGCTTTATTGTCAATAGCTCATGGTATCACCTCCACGGACCACGGTTCGGGATATCGCTTGACTTTGTGATCATGACGGAGAGTTTCCAAAAGGAAGGAATGCAAAGGGAATAGTAACAGAAGTACAAAAAAACTCTTTATCGAGTAGTAGACGCTGTACATCTCCGTGAACGAGCGTAGTGAATGCAACTGCAAAGGGTGTGCTACCGGTGTGAAGGAAGGGTAGCGTCTTTGGAAAGCAACAAAAAGAGAATATCAAAAAGCAGGAAGTAATCTCATCAGATCGTCCATGAATTGCACAAGTCAGTTCATTCTTGTCGAATGATCCACAATTTGTTGTTCATCATGAGAGTGCTTGCAATATCTGCGAATGACAAAGAACTGACCTGCTTCTGAAGAGACTGTCCATCCATGGGGGCGTGGGCTGAAAAGTCTTGCTACCTATACTGAGAGCATCAAACACATTAGCAGCTGACCAGTGAAGGGGAGAATTGAATGAATGACAAGATAAAGTGTTCATCAGAAGTACACAGATAAGCATCCTTCCATCCACTCAGGATGGATCAGTGGGTATAGATTTATGCATCATGAACCATGATCGTCATACTATGAGGAAGATGGAGGGAGTACTTACGAGCGATCATAATGTGCTTGTCCACAAGAAGCTGATGGTGATTTTATGGGTACCGCTTGCTATAATACTCGGGGACGGAGTCAGCTTCCAAAGGTAGCACACATAATGAGGGTGAGTAGGTAATATGAAATGGGCGATACCAGAAGGACAAAGAATTTCTGTCATCATTGTCTCCATGTTGGAGTACTCGATCAAGGTTTTTTCATCATGGTAGCCGAGGAATGAGCGGCTAGCTCGAAGGGAAAAGGAAAGTGAACGAACCAAGTACTTGTGTAGAGGTGATATCTCTCCTGATCGGCAAATTTGACGGCATTCTGGAAGGCAAATTAGTGACAGGCAAGGCAAACCAATTGTTAGCGACCAAGGAAGCAAAAGCCCCATCAGACCAAGGAAATCTCATTCCATCAAGCCTTGCAAGATGGTAGATCCAGATTGTTCATCATTGTGAGGTATCCGGGGATCCTGGGGCGGACACAGAAATACGAGGAGCTTACCAGACGTTGCAACATCGGTGACCGAAGGATACATGTAGAGTAAAGCTCTGCCAGGTGTCTCTGGATAGAACCACTGAAAAGGGCGATTTCGTGTCAGAATGAATGTGAGAGTCATATGTGCTGCACTTCGGAATGCTGAGAACAAAAAGCTCGACGGAGTTGCGCCTGAAAAAAGTAAACAAATCAGCGTTGTACAGGCAACAGAAGAAAACATTGGTTCCGGGAGAGAGAGAGATTGTCAGAGGAGAATTGATAACATTTGCTGCGCTCATACCATCTTCCACGAAGATGTTCGGTCGCGGTTTGCTTCATCATGATCCTGTGTTGAAGTGAAGGGGTGGGAGGGGGGGGGGGGAGACTTACAAGACGTCGTTGACATTATTGAACCGAATCCGCGTAGATAAGTTGAAGAACGTTGATGGCTGAGCATGCTAAGGAAGATCAGAGAAGTGAGCCCATAGTACCAGACAACGAAGACTTCAAGAAAGAAGGCAAGGCCAACAAAAACAAGGATGCTCAGACCAATACTACCAGTTTCCCTCATCGGCAAGGCATTGCCAAACCATGGGTGTGTAAAGTTCGCATCATCGCAACCGGTTAGCAACTTATTCTCGTCTTCTTCTCAGTAGCAGGTACCCTCCAGTAGAGTTCCAAGAAATGCCACTGCGTCGCAGTAATAACTACGACTTGGGAACTGGAAGTGTACAAGGGGGACTGACTTCCACCAAGACTGAAAAAAGCGGAGCAAGGCGAGTATATGCGCATATGCGTCGAGAAGAACGTAGAGACAGGCAACGGAGAGTCAGGATCTAGGGCTTTTTTCATCATCGAGAAACTCGGTAGAACACACATAAGAAGCCTTGAAATCATCATAGAGGTTGTCGGAAGCGAAAGAATTTTCCGAGGGAGCTACTTTGACTGACACTGACCTTGACCGACTGATACTCTTTTGTACCAGGTGCGATGAGAGGAGAAGATACGACGAGCAAAACTGTAAAAGTAGAATCTGATGTTAGCGGTTCTGTTTTGAAGAGTCTCGGGAAGAAGGTACAGTGGCGATCGCATCTATTGTGCACCACAAACAGTCTCTCAGAACGCAAAACTTAGCCTCATCGTACTGTCACTGACAGACTAGGATGAGTGCTCTTTCTGTTTGAATTGATCACCATTGAGACAGGGTGTCGAGCCGACAACGAACGAGAGGTTCATGGGATGTTGCAGCTGGATGGTTCCTGAATACTGCCACACCGTTAGTCGTTGAGATCGTGTCGACAAAAAGTCAAAAGAGATAGCGAGGATCGCATTGATGTGGCTCAGAATTCCTATGTTGTAATCATGTTTGGTCGTAAACGACACCCAGAACATCCAACATCAAGGTGATCATCATTGCCAAGTAGAAGATGTAAGACGAAAACATGAGAAATGCCTTTCCCTCGACCATTCGTTCCATAGGTCCAATCTATGGAGCCGATCATGGCCAAGAGGTATGTTTGATGATGTAGGAATAATAGAAGATGATACTTACTAGATGACGGTAGATGGGACGGGAGGGATAGTTTGATGCTTGACCTCCGGTAGGCAGAAGAAGCAAGGGTGCGATCCTCAGCAGCCCGCTCATCCTTCGAAGAGTAGGATGGTGACAGGACAGGTGCTGTGGTGATGGATAGAAGTAGAAGTAGAAGTAGAAGTAGAAGCAGAAGTGAAAGACGAAGAGGAAGAGGGAGTTGGGGGTGATGAGGGGAAAGATGGTGGTGATGATGATGATGCTGATGATGATGATGGAGCAGAAGAGAGGGCAAAGAGCCTTGCAAAATCATGAAGTGAAGAGGATGTAGTGGTGGGGTGCCTGAAAGAAGGGTGCGGAAGGTTGCAGAGGGAGAGGAAGACGGGGAAGATGGATGGGAAAACAAGAACGGGGTACCGTGTGGGAGGCAGATGCGGAGGGAATAAGGAAATATTAGGGCGAGGGCAAAGAATATTGGACCCACGACCTATATGCCAAAGAGAGCGGGTCAAGGAAGGAGGAGAGCGAGGGGTAGGGGAAGACATCGATGCCTGCCGCGAATAGTGGGCCTCGAAGTCAGACTTGATACCCGGCTCTAGGGGGTCCTTGACGGGGCGAGTGCCCTGAGGGTGCCCCGAGGGTGAGCAGAACGGTCCACTGCGGTTGGACTGGGACCCGATCCTCATGTCAAATTCCCATCTACAAACGCGTGATACAAACGCGCGATACAACCTTGGTTTTCAGTGATATAGATGGTTCATCATAGAAATCGTGTTAGAGGTGTACACCAAGCAGGAGCCTAGGTACAGGAGGTCTGATACAGATGTGCTAAGGTAAGGTAGGGTAGACCCATACCTAGTCGTGAGACCTTGAAGGCATTCGAGGGAGATGCCCGTGGGGTCCATCTCGATATAGGTTCCTATGCAGCCATCTTTCTCACCGGGACAAGGGGATAGAAGTAGCAGTAAAGGAATTTCTCGAACCATAATCATCCTTGGTTCCAGTTCTTGGTCAATGTTTTTGTCCTGGGAGCATTGTACTTAGTGATCCGTCGACCACCTTCTTCACTGGTAGCAGAAATGAGAAATATCAGCACCAAATTGTGAAACAGTGGAAAATGAGCGACCCTTACAAACGCGGCTCCCGAATCAAACGGAGCGTTGATCGTTACTAGCTGTAGAATGACAAATATCGGCGGCGAGGCGGAATGTGGTGTCACAGGCCCATTGGCGAGAAGCTTGTGTGTCACGGACTGCATGAGATACCCACCTAGGCATCAACCATATCTGTAGCAATAAAATAAAAGCTGAAAGTCCGTTTCCTACCTTAGGAAGCCATCCTAGGTGAACGGCACTTTGATGATGGAGTTGGGTCACAACCGCTCGAGGAACAGGAATCAGGTCGAAATACGTACAGGTCAGGTAGCTGTCTGACCTGTCGATGTAGCCTCGGCCCGGACATAGTCCTCGCAACGCTCTTTCAAGTGTGTAATGGGAGCTTGCAATCACACCATCACGGTTCTATCAGACCAATATGACAATCACGGCAATCTGACAGTCTAACAACGCCACCCGGCTCTATCAGAATTCACAGTTTCGATGATATCTAGGCAGATGAACGGGAATTCCACCACAGATTCTGCTGTCCCAATGGTCTAGGATGGAGGGGAAGAAACATTCTCTCGGGGTCACCGACATTGAAAGCACATGGCCGAGGTTTATAGATTATCGGTCAACATTATGAAATTAGCGAACTTCTTGGTTGGGGACTTTTTGGAAAAGTTGAAACCAGTTCATCGGCGTCTGATCATGTTGCGATATGGGAATGTGTTGCAGTGGGCATAGGGCGATGGTTGGCAGCATGGACAGACGCAAGTAATCGCAAGAACAGCATCTATAAAGCTAATCATACGTACCGTCACGGAGTACTATCCTTCCATAACAGATCTGCAGCGGTGTATGGGATGTCAAGGATAACAATCCAGGCCGGTTGAGGCATATTGTGGTATAAAAAGTGGGATCAAATTGCGGACCATACGTACCCAGATACCTAGGTAGCCGTTCTAGATCACAGTGGCAATGGAAGCATTGACTCGAGTCCGCCTCTGGAGATAGTAAGAGAACTGATATGTCCTTCGAATATATGGTAGACACGCCAACGACGTGAACATTATGGTACCACTAAATTCTCGGTGGGACTTCTGCTTGAGATTGATATTTCTGGGGGTGACTGATGTGTGAAGAACCTCGAAAGAGGGCTGCGTGCAGTGTTCACCTGGGCAGTTTCTTTGCAGGTTTGAAAGGCGCAAGGAAGGATCAGATGTTGGTCTTTGCCTTAGCGTCCCCTTCCTCTCAACTTAGCAGAGAGGGAGCTCGAAAAACTGGAAAAAAAGATCTCTCTCCATGGAAGGCAGCGAACTAGACCCGGCCTAACGGCCTTATGGACCCCAGCCGCTGGGTAAATCAGCCAGATCACCTGAGAGGCAAAGATACCCACCGACCAGCTTGCAAATTAAGTCTGGGTGTCAACGGTATCAATACTGGACTCGTCTCGATGATAATCATGGAAACGACCGGCGTAGGCCAACGCCTTTTCTGTCTTACATTACTCGTCTTCGGACTTTTTCTTCCGAAAAAACAACTATTTCTCGAGACCCTCATGACCGGATTACCGACGAAACAAGCCAAACGCCCAACGGGCACTGGGGCAGTGGACACCTGACTCGTTTCTGCGAGACGAGAATAGCATCGCCGATCGTTTTGCTCAACCGTCGTCCTCCCATATAAGGCCCGGATGCCTCCAACTTCTTCAGCCTCTCATCATCAGTATTCGGATCAGCTGTTCAGTCCCAACAGCCATCTCAACCACAGTACCAAAGTTCATCACGGCTACTAGCACATTGCCGAATCACCACCATCATCTAATCATGCATTTCTCCGTAGCCGCCGCCGTTGCGCTCCTCGCCAACACTGCTCTCGTTTCTGGAGCAGCTCTCTCCGGTTTCACTGGCAAGCCGAGCCCAGCTGTAAGCATTCGCTTCCGGTCATGGCTGCAGCTGTCATGGTCTCCATGACCAAGGACTAACGCATGTGTACCAAAAGCATTCACTCAACGTTCCCGCACCAGTTACCAAAGCAGCGAATGTGGCGCCTGCGCCAGCCGAAGTCACTCGCAAGCCCATCACCGCCAGACAGAACGACTTGGACGACCCCCCGGCCTTGGACCCCTTGACTGAGGACCCCTTGGCCCTGGACCCCAACAACCCCTTCTTGCCTCCCGTGCCTGCCCCCACCACCACTCCTCCCGACGAGTTCAGCGAGTACTGCATCCTCGACGATCCCAAGGATTGCGACGATATCGTGTAAATGGTGTTCTATTCCTGGTCAGTTCAGTCTGCATACATACGGGGGTTAGGGTTGCGATCGTGGATAGAGCGGAAATCATGGCGAGGATAGCCAAATACATGGGATATACAGGGGACACAGACGGAGAGACATTATTGTAGCGATTTTAAATGGTATACACACTGGATGATAGACAAAGGCCAACGCGTACATCTTCATCAACTTCAATCAAGACAAGACACATTGTACATCGGGGTTAGGGTCCAGTGCTTGAATCTTGGCGAACCATGTCCGTAACCTGCCAGAAAATGAACCTCGGCAGCCATCGCCAAGCCCATCAACAGCAACATCACCATCATCATCTCCAGCTTCGGTGACAACACTTGCGCAAAAAAATGACCAACACTTCCGCTCTAGTCATACCCGACAAAATCCCTTTTCTCTCCTACCCCAGCCCTCGAAGTTCCAACAAATCCCTAAAACACGTCCTCATCTTCTTCATCCCCGGCAACCCCGGCTTGATCTCCTACTACGCCCCCTTTCTCACCGCTTTACACCAGCTCCTCCAGGAGCGCGAAAAGTCCCCAGACTGCAACTACGCCTACGACATCTACGGCCGCAACCTCATAGGTTTCGCAGATGAAGACCACTCTCCCCCTTTTGGCTCGTTAACATCTCCGGACCACGGGGCGACCACCACCACCCGTGTAATCCTCCCCTTTTCTCTCGAGCAGCAAATCGCCCTCCTCCGCAGCGACCTGGAACGCCTCAACCGTGATTGCAGGGTCTACGACGACGTCATCCTCATAGGCCACTCTGTCGGGTCCTACATCGCCCTGGAGCTTTTTCATCGGCACCATGTCTCTTCATGTACTGTCCCGATCAAGGCAGCCATCCTGTTATTCCCCACCGTATCCCACATCGCGCGCTCCCCTTCTGGGCAAAAACTGAATCTCCTCGCCACGTATTCGTGGCTGGACAACTACGCCCATGCCGTAGCCAAGGGTTTTGTCTCTCTCCTCCCTGCCTCCGTGCTTTCGTTTGTTGTGCACAAAGTAATGAAATTCCCACCCCACGCGGCAGAAGCTACTTTGGACTTTTTGAGGTCAAAAGACGGGATATGGCAGGCTTTGCACATGGGGAAGGACGAGATGCGGACGATTACTGAAGAAAAATGGCAGAAGGATTTCTGGGAGGAGATTACCTCAACAGATACCGAGGGTGAGGGGGAAAGAGAGGAGGAAGGAAAAGGAAAAGGAAACAAGTTCTACTTTTACTTTGCCGAAAAGGACCACTGGGTCGCCGACGCGTGCAGGGACGAGTTCATTGCCGCGAGAAAGCAGAACCCAAGGGCAAGGACGGAGATTGTGATTGGCACGGAGAAAATTCCGCATGCTTTTTGTATTCGTAAGTTACTGTCTATCTTGTTGGGCCCCCCTTCTTTTTTTTTTTCCTTTCCCCTCCCCTCCTGTCCTACCTTACTTTTTCTCTGTCCAAGGGTCAGAGATAACCACAACTGACTCAAACCCATTTCTGTACCCCCTGCCTGCCTACCTGAGAGAAATGCTGACAAAAGACATAGATCACAGCGAGACTGTTGCGGAAAAAGTCAAGGTGTGGATTGATGAGATCACGGGCCAGCTCTAAGCGTGCTATCTCATCAGCACAAGTGTCATCTGCTGCTGCACGGAGTTCTGGAAGTTTGGCTTCACCAAGGCCAGAGAGGGGAAAGCGATTTTTTTTCACGGAGTTTTTGGATATATGGGAACGTAATAGATCTGTTTTAATGAGGTAGGTATACCGGTAATAGACTCATAAACCACACAGGTAAGTACCTACTACCTACTACTCATTCCCACACCATCCTCTGTATTATGCCTCACCGGTCATGATCCAATCCATGTATCATTAGTGTACATCTGTCCAGCAAGCTTTCATGCTTCCAAACCGCAAATCCAGGTTATCTGAGGCTTAAGGTGCAGATCATCATGAGCTGATCACAAAGCATTAGTTTGTCATCACCCATCTACAGCACTGGAAAACTCAAACTAAACAAGTGTAATGGACAATGCAAATTCCTCTCTATCGAGCCTTTTGTGTCTGTAGTTCCTCTATAAGAAACGCAAAGAAATTGTGACCGAAGGAACTATTCTTAGTGAATGCTTATCCTCTGTCTGATGAGAACCTCAGCATGTTTTCTTCCCTCTCCCCATCAACGTACAGGACTCCCGAACAAACACACCCCATCATGTCCTTCATATGTGTATGCCCCCTTGTTTTCTTCCCATCCACGGCGCCCCCCCAAAGAATAACAGACATGTATGCCGCAAGTGACAAAGAAAGAAATGTCTCGGTAAAAGAAAGACTCCATCATATAATCCTACAAAGATACAAGAAAAGAGAGGCTTGCGGGCGTGTTGGTTGTTTAAAGGCCTTCCTGCGCGAATGTTCCTTTTCCCCACGACAGCCGTTGTCGAGTAAATAAATGCGGACGACTAAAAAGCAAAATGTAGAAAAACGAAAACAACAAGCATCGCTCTGTTCAACGATTTTTTGTCCTCCCTTAGTGTATCACCAGTGGCGCCACGCCATGCCTTCAAAATAGGTACGCTGTACAAAATCACTACACCCTCTTTCTGCTTCTTCCTTCCAGACTCTAACCGTCTAGTCCATCTCTCCGTCGGCAACAGCCAGGCGTTGCTTTGCGGTCTTGGCCTTCTTAGCACCAGCAACCCGCTTCCGCTTGCCAGGGCGAGTGTCACCGGCATCGCCAGCCGCGGCAACCGTAGGGGTCGCTGTACCGGAACCGCCGTTCTTGTCATCGAAATGTCCCTCACCTAATAAAGTATTAGCATCATACACAGTCGGGTCGCATTCATAACAAAAGGTGAGCTTACCCTCATGGTACATCTCGTCCAGACTGACGGCGGAAGTATCAGCACGCTTGCGCTTGCCACCACCCCGTTTCTTCTGCATCTTGTCAAACTCGCCGCTCTCGAGGAGCTCCTTCTCGCGCCGCTCAATCATCTCAGCCTGCTCATCATCGGCAAGCCACATGGCGATATCGCGGTTGCGGTTCTCCGGCGCCCTACGACCAGAGAAGTCAACGCCACCGCCAGCCGCCGACGAGCCGCCCGTGATGACCACACGCTGGACTTCTTCCTTCTGCATGGCGCGCTTGCGAATACGTTCCTCGATGGTGCCGCGGGTGATGAGACGATACACCGTGACTTGCTTGGTCTGACCGAGACGATGTGCGCGATCCATGGCCTGCGAATCGATGGTGGGATTCCAATCCGAATCGTAGAAAATAACCGTGTCGGCGGTGGTGAGATTGATACCGAGACCACCGGCACGCGTGGACAGGAGGAAGATGAAGATCTCTGGACGGGTTTGGAAGTCGGCCACGGTGTCGCGTCTGTCCTCGAGCTTGGTAGAACCATCGAGACGGCAGTACTTGTAGTTGCGGTAAGTCAAGTACTCTTCCATCATGTCGATCATGCGTGTCATCTGGAAGTACAACAACACACGATGACCACCCTCCTTGAGCTGGCGCAACAATTCGTCCAGTTTCGCGAGCTTGCCAGAGTCGGTGACGAAGCGCTGCATGGATGGGACAGCGATGTTGGTGAAACGGCTCTTCTCCTTGTCCGGCGCAGGGAGCAGCGGAGGAGGTGGGTAACGCTCAAGCGGCACCTTTTGCAGGACAAGAGCCTTCTCTTCCACCTCGTTGGGCCCGTAGAGAACCTTTCGCATAGACGTATTGAACAAGACGTTTTCGCGCTCAATAACAGAACCACGGCTGTCACACAGCACCTCGATGGGCGGTGCGGAGGCACGCGGACGACCCGCTTGCTCAAGACGGCCGAGCCCATCCTCTTTGTACTTGGTGCGTGACACGTTCATCAAGGTGTGGAGAATACCATCCTGGGTAATGTCAACAAGCGGCTTGCGGTCAGCGCGGGCCTTGACTCGGAACAGGGCATGCACAGGGGTCCAGTTTTGCTCCTCGGGTTCCGAGTAAAGAACGTTCATATCGCCCAGACGGTTCTTCTTTGTGGCCAACTCGGTGGCGCGATCAAACATCCCTTGGTGGCTCGCTCGGTAAGCCTCTTGCATGCTGGTGTCGGCGAAGCGGAGCCAAGAGAAGTTGTCAGCGCCCTGAAGACTGTCACGAATATTGTCGGGACTCCAGATGTTGAGCATGTGGTCCAGGTACTTGTTACGGAACCCAGCAGCCAGGTTGTCCGATCCAGGGGTGTTGAGCCGGCCACCTTCACGCCAGATCAGACGAGGAAGCTCGTACTCGATCCAGCTGCGGGCCGAGTAGCCAACGGTAGGATTGTTTCCCTCTCGAGCAAATGAGGCGGTCTCAGCATAATACCCAAAGGAAAACGGCGACCTGGTGTCGGCACGCTCAAACAAGTCGGGATGATTGCAGACCTTACGGAACTGCATGACAAGGTTCATCAAACTAGACGAATCATCGTCACCAAGTGTTGCCTTCTCGATGAGATCAAGAATGCTGATCTGGTTCCGAAGACTTGCGTACAGGGCGCGCTGGCGGTATGTGAGGTCGCAAAAGATATCCAACTCAATCTTGTCGCCCAACTCTTTCTGCACATGTTTCTTGACGCGACGAAGCATGAAAGGCTTCAAAATCATGTGCAGACGCTTTAGCTGATCCTCGTTCAGCTTGGTATTACTCTGCGCGTGCGATTCGATGTCCTTCGAGAACCACTCGCTGAATTCATCGTGCGAGTCGAAAAGAGACGGCATGATGAAATGCAAAAGGGCCCAAAGTTCCTGCATGTTGTTCTGGATGGGTGTACCAGTGAGGAGGAGACGATTACGGCAGTGGAAGCCCAACAAGCACTTCCAACGAGAGCTCTGAGAACTCTTGATGGCTTGTGCCTCGTCCAAGATCATGTATTGCCACTTCATCTTTTGGAAGTACGAGACATCCGAGACGACAAGTTGATACGAAGTGATCATGACGTGAAAGGCGGCATCCTTCTTGTAGGTGGTATGCTTGCGATCCCAGAACTTCCGCAGCACCTTGCGGTCAGCTGCGGTGCCCCAGTAAGGGAGCACCTTGAATTCCGGAACGAACTTGGTGATTTCTTGCTGCCAGTTGTGGAGGGTTGAAGCGGGAGCGACGACGAGGAAAGGTCCCCAGATATCGTACTTCTCGGCCAGATAGGCCATGACGGAGATTGACTGCACCGTTTTACCAAGACCCATTTCGTCGGCAAGAATGCCATTGATGCCCTGTTCGTATAGGTTGACGAGCCAATTGAGGCCTTTGAGCTGGTACTCCTTGAGCTGACAGTTGAGAAGTTTGGGCTGCTCAATCTCGACGTCGCCCATGCCGGTCGGGTTCTGGAAGTTCATCTCACCGTCCTCGTCAAGGTTGTCATCCTTGTTGAACTCGCGAGCCTTCTTCTGCGCCTCTGCGATGGCATTCTGCGCATTGGCGATGGCGGCTTGTTGAAGGGTTGTCTCGTCGGCATCGTCGAAGTCAAGGTTCTCAAAGTTGGTGACCTTGGCGCCCACAGGTCCTGTGGGTTCGTCAATGTCGAGCTTGTTCTGTGAGATGTGGTTCTTGTCCTCCTGGGCAGCAACTTCCGGACGATCCGTGCTGCGTTCTACCTCGTCTGTCTTGATCTTCTTGCCAATGAAATGGGAGTACAGCTCGGTTTGCGAAATGAGGAAGTTGAGCTTCCTCTTCTGGCGAGCGGCTTCGCGGTCGGCTTCCTCCTTGCGTGCATTTTCGAGCTCTTGCTTCTCGGCCGCCTTCCGGAGATCACGTTCCTCGCGCTCATTGCGCTTCCAGAAGCCCATCATGTCACGCATGACGCGCTTGGCACGAGCCTGGAGATCTTTGGTACCCTTGTTGGTCTTGCCTTGCCATCGCTTGGCCTCCTTGGATGCCAAGATGGCCGTCTTCTTGAGGTTAGATGCCTTGGTAGAATAAGACTCCATCGCGAGCTTGTAGACTTTGTTCACATCTTTTCTGGCGAGATCACGCCAAATCTGGTCATAGATTTGGTTGAAGCCCTTGGACTGGAACTTGGTCTCCAAAGGATCCACTGGCTCCTCGACAACCCTCACCTCTTCTTTGGGCTTCTTAGCCTCCTTAGGTTCTTTCGGCTCCTTGGTCTTCTCCTTCTCCACGTCACCGTCCTCTTTCTCCTTCGGAACCTTGGCCTTGTGGAGCTTGATGCGGATCTTATTAGTCTCCTCTTTGCTGGGTAGTTCTTCACCAGCGTCGAGGGCAGCTTGGGCAGCCTCGGCATTATCCTTCTCAGCTTGCTTCTGCTCCTTGGACTTCTTCAGCCGGCCACCAGCACGACCCTTGCCCTTGGCCTTGCCAGGCTCCATGTTTTCGGCCTGGAAGGTTGCCATGACGCCACCCTCCAGATTGGGTTCGACGGGGATGGTGCTGCGCGGGGGTCCTTTGAGGCCATTTTGAAGGATATACTTGGTCTGCTGTACTTTTTTCTCGGCCCGTTCGGCCTCCCGCATAAACCTCAAGCGCTCGGCCTCGCTCTGCGCGTGGTTGGCCTTCTTAAGTGCCTGGTTCTTGAGGTCCAGAGTCACGGCCATAGACTTCTCCCTACGTCTCTTGCGCTGCATGTCCTTCTTTCGCTCCTTCTCGAGTTGAATTTCGCGCTCCCGAACTTCTTGCAACGCGTCGTCATAGTTAAGATCGTCGAATCGTCGCTTGCCGAGATCGGCATGCACCTTGAGCTTCAACGCCTCCGCTTCAGTAAAGTCGGTTCGTCGCGCTTGCTTACGTGCGATATCTCGATGCCCTATCTCGAGACGGCGCCGCTTCGCTCGTTCCGACCAAACGTCCCATTCCGGCTCGAAACCTTCGTCATCGGTAGTCTCGGTGTCAAGCTGGTTCAGGGTGTTTTGGATCTTCTTCTCCTTATCAGCAGAAAACGTCTTCTGCTTCGGTTGGCCATTAGCTGCTCGCTTCGCCGGTATTTGTGATGTAGCTGCGGTCTCCTGCTTCGAGGAAGCCTTGCGCGAGCCCTTGGGCGTCGCGTCGATGATCCTCATGTCGGAACCCCTTGGCTTTGTCGCCTTGCGAGCCTGTGATTTCTCCTTGACCACCTTCTCAGGTTTCCTGACTGGCTCGGGTTTCTCGACTTTGATCGGTCTCTCGTCGACGTCGACAGGAATAGGCGAGGTCGGTCTAGGCTGTGCAACTGGCTCTGAAAGGATGTTGGAGAAGGACATAACACCAGCCGCGCGACTGGGTGTCTGCAAATCCGACAACAAATTAGGTCAGAATTGCGGTTACGTTCATCGACGACATGGGAGAAAAACTTACGGAGGATGGTGCAGGCGACTCGGTTCGTGAGTGGACGGGCAACGCCGCCGGAGTCGCTCCGTTTGTAGTTGAACTAGGCATCGGCGTATGCCTTAAGCTTGGTGATGGAATTGTAGGCACATGCGATGATGCAGGCACGGATGGACTGATCGACCCCAAAGCCGGGGGAGGCCGCGTATGTGAAACGGGACTTCGCGGTGGGTATGGTGAAGTCGCATGTGATGCGTAACCGCCGCCGTTGCTGTTGGTGGTGGTGGTGTTGTTGTTGTTGTTGTTGTTGTTGTTGTTGTTGTTGTTGTTGTTGTTGTAGTAATCTGAAGATGACTGGGAATAGTTACTGTACGAGTCGCGGGCCTAAAGTGGCGTGGTGGAAAAAAAATCGGTGTCAGTTGGATTAAAACAATTAGGTGGTTTGGTTTTTATCTTCAATTTGGGTGGTCGATGGGGAAAAAAGAACAATGACAAGGGCCTGCCGCCGCTCGATCTCGATCTCGGGCTTGGTGGTTTGTGGTTTGTGGTTTTGTTTGCAGGTGCAGTCGCAGTTGCAGATGCAGGATGCAAAATTTCGGGGCGGGCAGAAAGTGAATGGAAAGGGTAGGGAGGGAAAGAAAGGGAATTTGATGATGATGGAAAGACGCGACGTGCGTTTGGTAGAATTATTGCAATGGGGCAAATTGGTTTGGGCTTTTTGGTGGGAATAGGAATGAATGGAATGGTAATTATTTGACATTTTGGGGTGTGCCCAAAGCTTACTGACCTTTGGTGTCAAGCTGCTCTGCGTCGCGTTTCGCCAGGACGAACCCGTATCCGAAACCCTGCGTTCGCGCTCTTTCTTTGTGTCTGTGGTTGGGTCGTAGAAGCTGCTTGACGCCGATGATTTCTCATGTGCTGCTGGTTCACGATCTCGAATTTCTGATGGATAATACACGTGCGGCGCGTGCAATGGTGAGGTGGTCGACGGAGTTGACGATACAATTCCAGGTAATGGTGGTTGTAGTGGTGGCGGCGGTGGAAGCGAGGTTGCTGTCGTCGGCGCCGTCGCGAAGGGAGTGCTGAGGATCGAGCGGGACCCCGAGAGTTGGCTGCGTGGTGAAGTAGAATATGGGTGAGGGGAGTGATAATCTGCTACTTGCGTTGGCGATCTCAAAGTGAAGGAGGAGGGCTGTCGTTGAGGCGCGGTTGCTCCGGGGGTTCCTGGTGGCCCAAGAGCTGACGCTGCGTGAGAAGAAGAGGCAGAGCTCACTGGATTGAGGATGTCGCGCAATCCTCCACGCGGTCTGTCCTCATTGTTCGCGGCGCCATTACTACTCCCGTCCTCGTCGAAGTGCGCTGGTCGCTGCAGCACGGTTGAGAAGTGATCCATCTTATCACCACGTCCTCGTTTCCACGATTATTCTTTCTTTTTTTTCTTTACTTCTGGCAACTGTTTGTTTTTTTTACGAATTATGCGCGCCCCATCGAGCACTCGGTTGGCGCGTGTCAACAACGACGAGAAGCACAACGACCGCGCGCAGTCTCTCTTTCTATTCTATAAACGGTGACCTGCACCCCTTTCCTTTATTTTGCTTTGGGATTGTCGGTGATGGAATACAAGGAGATTCGGGTCAGCGGGAGGTGTCGGCGTCAAAGGAGTGACGGTGGTGTCGCGAGGTGATTGGAAGACGTGAATCAATGTGCAATTCCGAGCTCGGCGGGGGAGTTTGAACTAATTAACGGCCGTGTCCGTTTGATATCGACGAGGTTATCGCATAGAAAATCGGGTGAAATGGCGCGACAGGCCGGGACAAAACCGTCCTTCAGCTCAGAGGCGGGGATGGATCAGGGGAAGAGAAAAAGAATGTAGCTGTAACGGTGTGGACGCAATCATAAAAAATAAAAATAAAAACCCGGGCAATTCGGTTGACTAAACAGAAAGGCTCTCCGGTCAAGTCGAAAGGAGGACAGCGGCAGATAGCCAACAGCCTTTTTTTTCACGGGATGGGGTGACGATGGATGGTGAAGGTGGGAAAGGGTGATGATGATGGTGTGGTGGTGAGGTTGGGATTGTGGGAGATGGAGATCCATGAGCCCTTCCTTGTTTGCGTTGTGATTTTGGACGCGAGGCCGGATTGCTCATTAGGTGTAGGTCTCGATTTGGCCACATCTGGGCTTTTTGGCTGCGTTGGTGTGTGCAAAAAGTCTTCTCCTCCCCCCAAAAATTCCCTTTGCAACCCGCTTCCTCGCAGCTCTCGCGAAGGTGATCCATCCATCCAAGTGGTCCCGCATCCATCCCCCGTCCACCCCCGGGAAAAGCCCACCCCAGCCCGTCCAGATCGAGGCAAGCTGGTACCACCCACCCAAAGACGTCAGCAACAGCCCCACTAGAATAACCCCCTGTCCCATGCTTGAAAGCCGGGGGTGTTCCAGATCGCGGGTTTCTCCCGTTCTCGGTTCAAAACACCATTTGAAAGGATTTCGTTTATCATGAAACTTCGTAGAATCTGATCGTATCAGCTGTGTATGTATTGTGTATTAATTTTATGTTATTTAGCACGACATCTCCGTGATAGAGACTTGATGACTACGAATATTGATTACGAGCTTGCCTCAGATATTAAACCGTCGACACCTCAGTGTTCCCCCACAATTCCCAACGGCACAACCTGAGCTGCCATTGGGGGGTCCCGCTTTATCCAAGGGCTGACGGCGCGCGGCTTGTGCCTCACAACCTTGGAAGAACCAAGTAGCAGAGAGCTGCCTCCATCACCAGCAACATCGAAATCTGACGATGCTCTCACTGTAACGAGTGTTTCTTGGGAAGAAACATCCTTCTGGATTGGAATCGAAAGTTGATATTCATGCATTAAGGCCTTATATGAAAGATTTTCTGACTAAACTCAGCCGGAATCTCATCTTTATCTCAGATGATTTATCCATTTCTGGATGGGGCATGGTAATTATCATCAGCAAAGTGTGAGGCTATCCCGTTCGCTGCAGGTTGCCCTGTGTTCTCGAAGCCATCTCCTGATCCAAGTGCCTCTGGAGAGCTTAACAGCGTCAATATGCCCACACCCTTTCATTCCCCTGTTTTCCTACTTGTACCAGGGGGTTGGTTTTGTTCAGCCCCAACAACGCGAGTTATCCGCCCGGGAAGGGAGGACGCTTTCTTGCACAGAACTCACGTGCAGCATGCAGCAGGGCAAGCACCAAGCCCACAGGCATCAAAGCGGCAGTTTTGGAAACCTGAAAAAATCGCCCGCCACCAAAGCCTGTCAGCAAGTAAAGGAAGAAAATACACTCAACAGCGCGCACCAATATGTAGTTTTGCCCCGCAAGTCCAAATGGTGGCACAAACGATGGCACATGCTTGCTTTGCTTGTTCATTGGACGGCCGAACGGATTCGGCAGTCTTTGATGAAACAGGAAATCTCGTTGTCCAAGACGGCCCCCCGATTTGTGGGAATGGCTTCAATTCTGGATTTCATCGATTTGATACCCTAATAGCCAGCAACCAAACTGACTGACAGGTACTAGCCCATGCAGAGACAAATTTAGCAGAGAAGCAATATGACGTGAAACATGGCCAATCTTGTGGTTCATCATTAATCGGTGTCTAGACGTAGATGCCTCTAAGGAATGGCGAAAATAGCAAAATCAACGCGCGCAAAGCCAAATGTCTATCCGGTCCCGGTGCCTCAAAATCGCCGCCAGCCGACCACCATCACGAAGAGCGATTGTCGCGCGGTCGGTGCGGACTTTGTTCCGACTTTCTTCCCCCGGAACAGCTCCTCGGGCGTGCGCTCCCGAATCCACACGTTTTGAACGTATGGTTTGGGTATCAGGGTCATCGCGCGAATACGCTCGTCGGCTGCGGCGTTACCCAGCTCGTGTCATTCATCATTTTTTTATGTCCGAAACAAACCGTTTATCTCACGGTCACGCTCAAACGTTACCAGCAGCAATCATCTTCTTGCGCAGGTAGTTCTTGTACTCGCCGATTGTACCATCCCACTTCTTGATAGTTCGGTTCTCGCATACGAGAATCTGCTTGGCAATCTTGTCGAGAAGTCTGTTCCGAGTTGTTAGCATGTCATCTCGTGACGGAAGGGATGAAAAATGATGCAACTCACCTGAAGTCGTGAGAGACGACAATCACACCACCACTGAAGGCGTTGATGGCGTCTGCCAAACTGTCGATGGTAGGAATATCGAGACCGTTGGTAGGCTCGTCCAGCAACAACATGTTGGGACTCTCAATAGCCAACAAAGCGAAGACGATACGACTCTTCTGACCGTCGGAAAGAGTACCGATCAGCGAGGTCTGGGCCTCACCGGTGAGACCATACTTGCCCAACTGCTGTCTCCAGTACTGGTAATCTTGCGACTTGGAAGCATACTTGTCGCGCACGAAATCGAGAGCAGACTTGGTGAGATCGAGCTGCTCAGCAGAGTGCTGAGAGTACAGACCGAGCTTCAAGTGGGTGTGCCTGGACACGACACCGCCGGTGGGGGACAGCTTGCCGGTCATGAGGCGGAGAAGGGTAGACTTGCCGACACCGTTGGGGCCGACCAGAGCGGTACGGGAGTCCATGTCGAAACCCAGGTCGATGTTGCGGTAGAGGTCGTCCTTGGCTTCACCAGAGTAGGAGAAGGTGACGTCGTCGAAAGACAGGACCGGGGGAGGGAGCTTCTCAACATCGGCGAAACGGAAAGTGAAGACTCTGTCCTGGTGTACGGGCTGGATGAAACCATCGGCCTCCATCTTGTCGAGAATCTTTTGACGAGACTTTGCCTGTCTGACCAAGTTGGCGTAGGTACCAGCGCTGGCAATGAACTTCTTGATGTGGGCAATCTCATCCTGCTGCTTCTGATAGGCCTTCATCTGGTTCGTCTCCTGCTCGGACCGGGTCTTGGTGTACGAGTCGTAGTTACCACCATAGTAAAGCAGCTTCTGATCGCGCATGTCGATCATGCTTGTGCACACACCGTTGAGGAAATCCATGGAATGGGAAACCAGGACGAGGGTGCGATCCCACTTCTTGAGGTATTCTTCCAGCCACACGCATGCCTCGAGATCCAAATGGGCCGTGGGGTCATCGAGAAGGAGGAGAGTAGGCTTCACGAAGAGAGCCTTGGCAAGAGCCACACGCATCCTCCAACCACCGGACATGTCCTTGGTCTTCTTGTGAATTGTTACCTTGTTGAAGCCCAGACCAGTAAGAATGAGAGAGGCGCGGGTTGCGAAGGTGGAGGGATCCATCTTGTCCATGTGCTGTGTATATTCATGTTAGCGCTGGTATCAAACATTTGTGAGTGAACAGAAGCAAGGAATCGTACATCATAAAGATCCATCAAGACAGGGGACTCAGGGCCCTCTGTCTCCAGCAGCCTCTCGCACAGGTCGTCGAGACGCTTCATCTCGTTCTCGGCCTCAGTGACGACCCACTCCAAGGCACCCAGGTCGGATGGCGGAGCGCCTTCGTTGAGGAGGTAGATGTCGACGTGCTCTGGGATGGGGTATTCGCGAGCGGCGATGGCCTTGAGGAAGGTACTCTTGCCGCAACCGTTCTCACCCAACAGACCATATCGCCTGCCAAGGGTCAACTCGAGGGTCGAGTCCTTGATGAGGACACGGCCGTGGAAGACCAAACTGGCGCTGGTGATCTTGACGTCCTTGCTGGTGGGGGTTGAGGCAAGGACACCGGTGGTGACACGATCGGAGATGCCGTGCTTGTCGAGCTGATCGGCCAGGCGCTTGACCTCGTCCATCTTGTCGGCCGAGGTAGCGGGCTCGTCGGGGACGACGGGGTTGCCAAAGGCATCGAGCTCGGGCTCATCGCCATTGACAGAGGCAGCAGCGCTGGCGTTCTTGGAGTTGGCCTTCGAGCGCGAGGCAACAGTCTTCTTCTCCTTGCCCTCAGCGGCGCGCTTCGCCAGGCGCTTTTCCTTGGAAGACGAGGGTGCCATCTTGGATAAATATGTGATGGTGGAATAAAAAGAATGTTACAACGTCTGGGAATCCTACGGCAGGTAAAAATTCCAAGACGTGATGGTAAATAAAAGAACACTGCAAAATGAATGCGTTGGTTCTTTGTCTTCTTTCTTTTTTTTTTCCCACAAGGACAGTTGAAAAAAGATGACCAGCTGTGCAGCAAGGAGGAGGCAAGAAGTTGGTCCTGCTGCGCCTTTGGTGGGTTGAATCAAAAGGTGGGGGAAAATGCACAGTTTTGGTGGGGCTTTGGATTTTCGAAAATTTTTGATAACCGATAACAGCCTGACCGTATTCTCCTTGGGGGAACTGTCAGACCGCCAAGGCAGTTATCACACACACAGAGTGGTCCTCCAGTATCAACTGGGTTTCTGCAAAAGCACAGATAATAAAAATACCTTATATCGCAGCTGATTTTCTTGCACTCGTTTTCAATCCCATCTCCTGATGATTAGGACCAGTGTCAATCCCATTTCCCCTATTTCCGCCATTGGGCTTCAGGGTACGAAGTACCACCGCTACTCGGACCAATGCACTCGTACGTTTGTTTCCCATCGAGTCAGATTTCTTACTGTGCTGTTCGCCCCAGTCCAATCACTGTCAAGAATTGACGTCACCCTCAGTTTCGACTTCGTGGCCATGTCTGATTCTTTACCTGCTGCTCTTGGCGGCTGCGGACAGTTGCCTCATACGACTTGGCATATTTTTGGAGGGACCTGAAGTGAGAAACTCATAACAGAGCTGAATTGGATTATCTGTGTTGGAGCTCGAAGTTGTCCTTTGTTGCCTTATCCTCCTCTCTTCCCCGTACACACTGATTCTCCGAACGGAATCGATAGTATTGTTCTTCCTCCCACAGGTTCTTATTATCTTTTGTCGAGTCCCTTGCCCGTCAATCCGCTCTTCTTCCCGCTTTACCCCTAACCCTTGTATCATCGCACCCCTTTTACCGGGGAGCTCCGAGATGGCCATGGCAGTCCAGGAAGCCGTTGGAGTTGTGCACAAAAGTGTCTAGTAATTGCAACGTGTCAGTGCAATTCATGACGATATCAGACGGGACAAATCATAAACTCACTAAGATCGATGGATGTCGGCACAAAGACAGCAAAGACACCACTGTAGCAGCTGGCCTCGAGAATGGAACCAGACCCCTTCTTGATATTCTTGCAATTACGCTCAAAGTTGCCGTTGTTCTGGGAGACGAGGTAGCCGGCGCTGGTGGCGCCTATGCACAAGTTCATATCCTGGCGAGTGCGGCGGTTGCTGCCGTCGGCCTTCTTGCAGTCGGCAACCATGTAGTGACCGTCTTCCCAGAACCAGTTGCTGCAGGTGGCCATGAAGCTGGCCTCAACAGCAGGGAGGAGGACCGAGAGGCCAATGGCGGCGACGGTAGAGAACTTCATGGTGGATGGTTTGGTTTGGGGACGTTGTGCTGTGTTGAAACAAAAGGGTCGATGGAGATGAGAGAGCGGTGGGTGAAGACTCCGAACTTCTTCTTGACCACCACAGAGCGGACTCTCAGGACCTTTTGTACTTTTCTGATATCCATTCTCAATGATGGGGCCGCCGATGGGATTCAATTCAACCAATTCAACAAAGTCACGGTGAGACGGTATCTCGACCGATGTTCCGGCTGCCAAGGCCTTCGTTTAATGGAGAAAATCCCGATCCCTGGGTTCAACGTGGCAAGGAAACGGGGTTAAGGTTGCACGATAGTTCGGCGACAGCCCTATGGAGAGAATGAGAATTCAGTTGCCTGGCGACAAGTACGATCTAGTACCTTTTGATGGTGGAGCTCTCCCAGGTCACCCCATGTAGGTATCCGGTAGCGACAGACACGAACCCAACCTTTATGGCCGATGCATGAACATACAACATGAACAATTCCGCTAGTCTCCTGTCAAAGCAATTTAAGAGTGTCATAGGTTCGTAGGTAGCCAGGGTTGGAGAGAATCCAGATTACCCTATCCTCGAAAATAGCCCAATCGAGACCGCCTTCCACTCTCCTCACCTACAGTAATGAAGTTCTAACCAGGTCGTCTGACCAAAGTTTCCATCCGATCCCAGGACGAGTGGAGCAAAAAGAATAAAGAAGCATTTAGCAAAAAGGCGTGTCCCGTCTTTTATATCCCCCGTCGGAGTGATACGCTCGGGACTCGGTGAACCTCAACGGTTCCCGATTCTCACCACCTTGGCGGTATACTCGACGGTCTCGTCTCTCTGTTCGCTCTACTTTGAGTCCTGAGCTCAACCGTTTCCCTCCGATCATTCCTGATCGGATTCTTCTTCCGGGTTCATTCGCCGCGAGTGAAACCATCTTCAACGTGAATCATGCCACCTGGAGGATCTGCGGACCGAACCTGACATCAGAGCATATATTTGTCAATCACACTGAAAGAAGCTGCATCCCGGACAACCAGGTCCTTACATACTCGTGGCCTGGTTTAAAAAAAGATCAGCCGGATCAACGTGACCGTCATTCCTCGTAAACTGGCATCGAGACCCGCGTCCGAGCACAGCAGCCTCTGCTATTCGGTTTGCTTCAAGCTAGATTTTTTCATGTTATCAGACACGCAAACCGGGAGCTATCACTGGATGAGAAAAGATGTTCCACCTCAGCGACCTCAGCTGGGTGACATGGTGGCATGCCCTGACTTTGGTGGCCACTGAATTCTAGAAGCTGCCATTCAGGGAAGGCATCCATGACAATGAAAATAGTGGTGGAATATTCCATGTCCGCCGGTCGGTCCAGCCGACCTTGTGTCTCAATATCCGTATCCGATCCTGTTCTACGACTGTGGCCAAGGAATCTTGATGGTTCCAGCTAGGACTTAGTAGAAATGGGGCGATACAGAAAACCATTCTAGCCGTAATCTTGGCATAATATTTTCAAGTCCCCTTGTTCCTTTCGAACCGTCATCGTCTTGAAGTCACGGTGAGGACGTGTTTGAAATTAGGGACGAAAAGCTCGTTAAACCTGATCAAGATGTCTTCCGACTGTCTCCAAATTTCGAATTATGTAAAATTGGAAGCCGGGTGACAGTAAGATACCTAGGTATGCATTGCCAAGTGTTCAGGTTTTGCCTTGTTAGTTAAGTTTTCGAGTATCCATTCTCTACCTCTTACATCTGTTTTCGCAGCCTTACTGCAGGACCTCAGCTACCTTAATTTGAGATGTAGCCTACGGGAGATTCCCTTGATGCCACATCGAGAGGTAATGTGATGACCAAGCTATCTAGAAGGTGCGACGGGACGGGAGATTGAGATCGAGCTCGTTCTGTCCTGCATCGATTCTAGGAAAAGGAAAGGGGGGATGAGTGGATGGTTTTATCATGAATGCCATGCGGGATGAGGCAGTAAGATGGAATGATTCCATCATCGGTGTTGAAATCGCTTCTACTGGCTAAAAAGTCCCTTTTTTTTTTTTTAATATTAGGCCTCCTTGTCTTTCAAGATGGTTCAATCACTGTCATGGATTGAAGCTCGTCTTACCCTGTGTGCCTGCCTTGGATGAAAGCTACCTACCTGCATTTTGAGTCTCCTGGATGCGATGACCTGCGTGAATAGAATTATCCGGCATCTTGAGGCAGGCGGCACAAGGCGGCGGTGACGAGGCGAATGCCTCACTTTCTCGGTATCCAGTCCTACAGAAGGCCATAATCTGTGGTCGACACCAAGCTACTACATCGTGATTTTGCCGATTCCCCTGATCAAGCCGCAAGCAAGCCTTGAGGACACAAACTTTTCTCCCTTTCATTTCGTCGGTCGGCAAGGTATCTACCTAGGTGTATATATCTCAGTGGTTCCCCGCCTCGCATCGCGGCCAGCGCACCACCCTTCAATTTCACTTTCTTCATTTTTCGACGGGAATCTTCATCCAGTTATGCATTCGTGCCTATAAGCATATAATCGACTTATTTGCGCTCTACCGTAACATCAACCAAGGCTTTTGCGGATGATACCAGCCAAAGGAAATTGCGATCCCACCGAACAAGAACATGTTCCCTTCGATCAACCATACGATCCCAGGCAACAACAACCGCAAGAATACTATACCAGCCAACAACAACCGGATAACGCCAGCCAAACGGTACATTGGCCTGACGATCGTTACTATCACAGGTACGACGGCAGGGGACGCAGTGACATGAATGGTCAAGGCACAGGTATGCAATCACACACCGAGCGAGTTTGTTAAGCTTCAAATTCACTGACATCCTGTTCAAAGAAAACACTTTGGTGTTGGATGCAAACATTTGGGACGCTGTGAACGACTTTTACTTCGTCTTTACACCCAGCTGTCCCGGGGAGTCTGTTGAACGGAGGATCTACCAGCTTGAGAATGAAACGGCCAGCCATGAACAGGGAAAGCCACCTCTCTATCAAGTATCCTCACTCCTGAATTCAATTCAAGATGAGTGTGGCGGTCCTAGAGGCAGGATAATATATCTTTGCGAGGGCACCAAGTGCTCATGGATTGTGGAGAATCAGCCTTTTCCATACTTGCCAACAAGCTCGAAAATGGGCGACATGTTCAGGTACAGCAAAGAATCGGGCCCGGTGACAACGCTTCAGTCAACTTATCTGGGCTCCTTCAAGTATCTAGAGCCTGCGGTCCCTAACTTATAGGTCTGAGTCTTGAGAAACTTTCAGCAGACCTGCCTCTTCAGGAAGCGATAAAACCCTTGGCCACGCAACACACCATCACCAAGAAGAAGAAATAGCACCACAACACAAGGGGAGTTAATCTAGGTCAATGAGCTACCTGGAACAATGTGTGTTTCACTATGTTCCGGTAGTTCTGTGCTTTCTTTGTCGGGGTGTTTTTGTTTATTCAGGCGTCTTGTTTTTCAGGAGTATTTCTTATCACGAGTCCTTTTGTTTAGGAGTCTTTCTGTTCAGGAGTCTTTCCCCTCAAGTGTCTTTCTGATCAAGGACGGCTGAAAACAAGATTTCAGGGCTCAAAGTATCTGGTGGCTACCATGGTCCGGCGATCTAGCACCATCCAAGTCAAGTGCCAGGGACCTTTACACACGGCTTAATATTAATATATTTTTCCTTTTCCTGGTATATTTCCCCTGCATCTTGTCTTTACCTTCGTGCCAGATCGGCGTAGAGACTAATAACAGGTGCATGAGTAGACGATGATCTAACCCATCTGTGTTTCGAACTCTCGACTTTCTCCCATCACTGTGATGACAAGAGTTAGATTGATGTTTTCACTTCGACTAGTCGGAATCCGTGTACGATCACAGAAACAAGTTAGTTGATCAAGCTTCCGCCTTTGAATCCGCTCACACTGCTGTAGGATCGGATACCTGCTGCATTGCCAGAACGAGAAGACCTAGGTTTCCACTGCGATAGGTATGTGCTGGGTGATTATTACATGTATTGGGAGATTGCATACTCCTTCTCCCCTAGACAAGATCAGGGTTACTGTGAACAAACAGGTCATCGGCTCATTGCAGATTGATAGGAGGCGCATCGCATCGTTCCAAGTTCAGTTCATTACGGTTGTCACACTCGAGTTGGTATTGTGATAATTCCTATTGCCACCATAAGGGCTCCGGTGTTAAAACATCCATTTCTTGGCGTGTCATCACTGGCAGGAGTTGTGAGCTTCTGCCAGGGGGGAATGTATTCACTCAGACTAGGTGATCTGTTCAAGGAAATATTGCTGGTAGGTATCTGGGATGTGTGCCAGGTGTGGTGACTGACAACCTGGAACCCGGAAGACCTGATTTCCCGGATGTAACGACTGTCAATATCAAGATTTGGCAGGCATCGTTATTATTGCGGAGGTGAGTTTTTCAGTGACGCAACGGTGAGGTACCAACCTAGATACCTACGGTACCTGAGGTACTATGGTGATTTACCAGTTCACAGTCATGACACCGCTCATCCGACAGGAGAGGGGGATGATGGGGACACAGCGAAGTACCTAAGAAGAGGGTGGTCTAGGCTTTCTACCAGATTGTTTTACTCTTGTTTCTCGAAATTCAGGTAGTTCACTGTGTTTTTCCTTGTTTGGACACGTCACTCTTTCTATTTAGGATCACATTGCAAAGCTGGGACATGATTGCAGCGGTCAAGGAATCAGATTACTCCGATTACGTAAGACGACCTCAGCAGGCCAGTTTCAATATATTCTATGTTTTCTTGAGATAATGGTCCTCGGTTCCATCTCTGTGCCAGGTTGGCTTGGAACTCAGTTGGTAGCCAACACCCCCCTTGAGGTATTTAGAGGACCCCGTGAGAAAACACCTGGCAAAAGGACATCCTCGCCTCTCAGCAAGGGTTCTGCGTAATACCTCTGTACCATTATACACCCCGCCGTCAACGAGGAATAGCATCATGTTTGGCAGTTCTTGTCGGACGTGGTCTTGGGTTCATGCATGAGAGATTTGGGCAGAGATGTTGCCCCAAACCAAGCCACCCCAAACTAACGCCCAGCTGTGTATATGTACCTTATCGTAAGGTGTCTTACGCGAACCAAGTGAAGTACACACAATCATTAGAGCCGCCGACCAACCATGGACAGAACCGGTACAGAAGCTGACCACAGGTACGTGGACTCTACTTACACACACTACCTTACACAGGCCTTCACTTTTACCTAGCTGGCGGTCAGTTTGAAGTTTCCTTCCGCTGGTGCCCTTTCAAGTTTCTTTCAGATCATCCTCACGGCCTTTGTTCTTTTTTTTTCTCCCGATGTCTATGTGGGTTTCGTGGTTTTAGGTGCTCTCTGGACTGCCCAGTGCCCGTACCCGTCAGGGGTAAATCCGGCCAGTAATATCAAGTGCACCAAACTTTTGTGGCGATCGCCAGTTAAGTCGTTGACTCAATAAGGTGCCTTCAACTGCTCGTCCGAAATGAAAGAGCGTCGTGCTCCTTGAGCAAGGAGTCATGGGGTAAAAAAGGGAGAAAAGGGAGAAAAGGGGTAATGAAAGCGGTTTGTTTACATGAATGGAGTCGTGTCCTGTTGCCGTGGAGTTACGTCATCCTTTGTGGGGAGCTCAAAGGTGGATTTACTCACCTCACTCACCTTCTCTCTGTTTGTCCTACCCCGCAGATGAAAAACACCATAATCCAACATCACCATCAAAACAAACAACCTCACTTTTCATCAGCGCAGTAAAAGTGTGACAATATGGCAGCAGAAAAGCAGTACAATGTCGGTATTATAGGCTATGGGTAAAAACATCTCCTCCTTTGTTTCCATATGCCCATTCATCTGCCTTTTACATCCCAGCTAATATCTCTCATCACAAAAAAGCCTCTCAGCAAAAGTCTTCCATATCCCTTTCATCGCTTTGACACCTTGCCTCAAATTACACTCCATCGTCCAACGTTCTCCCATCTCTGGCAACTCCGCACCCGAGGACCATCCTGCTGTCAAACACTTCACCGACGCCAAGCCCTTGCTGTCGGATCCCGAAGTTGATGTGGTCGTTTTGTGCACACCTCCCAACACGCACTTCTCAATCGCCAAGGAGGCCTTGTTGAGCAACAAACATGTCCTTGTGGAGAAGCCGTTCGTGCCCACTTCGGCAGAAGCCGATGAGCTCACTGCTCTGGCCAGAAAGCAGCAAAAAGTCCTCTGCGTTTACCAAAACCGACGCTGGGATTCTGATTTCTTGACCGTTCAAAAGTTGCTGAGAGAAAACACCTTGGGCAGAATCGTCGAGTTTGAGACGCACTTTGACAGGCTGCGGCTTGCCAAACCGCCGGCCTCGTCATGGAAGGCCGGGCTAAAGATGGATAATGGCGGTGGCGCTCTGTATGATCTTGGTTCTCATCTGCTCGATCAAGTCTATGTTCTGTTTGGCATGCCGTCAGGAGTTAGCGGAAAGTTTGTCAACCAGCGGGAGGGAAGAATTGTCAAGGGAAATGGGACGGAAGAGGATGAGCCGGACAGTGTGACGGCTGTGCTCTCGTACAACGACACAGGGCTGCTGGTTTATGTAAGAGTGGGCGTCGCCAGTGTGGAGAGCCAACAGATGCGTTTCTGGGTAAGAGGCACCAAGGCCAGCTACCATAAGACCGGGCTGGATCCCCAGGAGGATCATCTCCGGAAGGGAGGAAAGGCGACGGATGAGGCTTTCGGGAAGGAGGATGAGGCGAGGTATGGGAAGCTGTGCGTGGTTGGGGACGATGGTACGACGGTGACAGATGGGATCTGCCCAACAGTGGAGCCAGAGACGTACCTGAAGTTTTATGAGTTGTTTGCAAAGGCCGTGGCTAGTGGTAAGGAGGAGGATGTACCGGTTCCGGCGTCCCAGGCGCTGGCGGTGTTGCAGATGATCGAGGCCGTTCGGGAAAGCGCTCGGACCGGGCGGGAGGTTGCCCCTTAGGCCAGCCCCAAAACTGTTGTTTTGTACTAGTATCTTGGACTAATACCGGAAGACAACTTTGAAGTTCGAACGAGAGCGGCTGTGGCTTCGCCCCCTCGACTTTGGGCGCTCAACACGGCGGAGGACCGGGTGTACCTCCTTGGGAGTCTCGGTCAGTTCCTTTCGGGTCTCGGAGATGATCTCTTCTTGCCATCTCTTCATTGCCAGGTAGAACTCGATGTTGTGCTTGTCAGCCTCGTATGTCATCGCAATGATCTCGTTGCTCCGACGAAGGTGCAGCTGCTGCTTGTGGTATTCGGCAGCTCGGTAGTAAGCTCTGCTTGGTTGGGCCAGGGAAATCTGCTCGCGCCACTCGGAGTCCCAGTGCCAGTCGAGTGTGGCCATCTTTCTCCGGTGGTGGGTCGGACAGTCGAGCGTCTTGTAGATGACCGTGGTCGGGTCCATCACCAGCCCTTGCGGGCACACACTATCTAGCCCCTTGCACTGGTCGCAGTAGAGGCGCCACGGGGCTGGGATCGTGTTTTCTGGACTGTGAAAGCTGGACAAGCCCGCCGGACCGCAACGGCCCTCACGGTGACAGTTCCAGCGTGTGTTCAAATAGACGATACACATTGTATGGTTGGGTTGGGTTGAAAATGTGGCGGGGGGTTGAGGTTTCGAGGATGAAAGGGAACTTGAAGGTCCAGAAGTTGGGAACGAGGCTTGAGAGTAAGATTTAAGTCGTACTGATTACCATGGGTGAGAGGAATTATGATCGATCAGTGGCGTCCCGTCAGTGGAGTCATCCGCCGGGCACTTCTATCAGGGTGAGTGAGAAAAAGAATTAGAAGTGGAAGGAACTAGATAAATGTGTTTAGGCGGGTACATACGGGGGTAGTGTTTTACGGAGGGGCACCTATTGATTTTAGAGACAGACCCACGACATGACTCTGATACGCATGCTACCTAGGTAAGAAGAGAGGACATGTGTATAGGAACGTTCTCGCATGCGTAGGGGAACTTGGGTGTACCCTGTGAGTAAGATATCTCCTGTGTATGATACATGTGTTGCATATATGTCGACAAAGTTGGGACACCGTGTTGCGGTGTTCTTCTGGGAGATACTGCTGTCATCACTGGGTGTCCCAAATCATAACCCCACATTCTTGTGCAGTAACGGCTCCATGCCTGGAGACCTAAACTGGTATTACAGTGAGGCATGCTCAATTAGGTCAGGCTGGAGGCATGCTTCATGAAAGACGTGTCATATACAAGAGGTGGGCTTTGATCTCCTGGCCCTGCTCTGGCCTACAAGGAATGTAGACCGCATGACGCTTCTTCCCTCTCTTTGAAATCCCAGCTCGCTTTCTGCCTTGGAAGACTTGCTTTTGGCAATCTGGCTCGCTTTTAAATCTGGTGTAGGTTGAGGTAGTAAGTCCAGAAGCCTGTCCTAGCTACCTATCTTGCCTACCGGACCCCCGTAAGCATTTTGGGCTTTTGTGCTGTCATACTGGGATAGCCCTTAACTACCCCTATATTCCCAAAGCCTGTTAGCTCCGACAGTGTCGTTCCCCAACTGTTGAAATCCTAGGGCCCAAGCTTTTGATACCTTCCGATCTGTCAAATACTTCATACTGTTTGTTTCGGCGATTTCCTCAAAGCCATGCTGATCGAAGACGGATCAAACCATAGACTCGACGAATGGAAGCCACGCGAATGCTCTAGCTAGCCAAGCACACCTGGAAATCATCGCCAGCCTTTGGAAATGGCTTGGAGAGAGCTAATAGAACTGACCTACCTTTGCCCATTGGGCTGCTCGTCTAGTATTGCGAACACAGCTCTTCTCCTAGCGACAACGTCTCCTGGACGGCGAGTCCATTGAACTGCATGCGATTTAGATCTCCCTTCCACATCTCTGGCGACCGATCATCTCTGGCCATGCGAGCTGCCTCGACTTCAAGTGATGTTTCCCCGCATTTTCCTCTATTGTGGACATGATGCCTATCACTGTGGGCGCTCCGTAGCAGATCCTTCTTCACGGATGGATGCTGTTGTACTACAACCATCTTGTTTGACGAGCGTCAGGAGGAACTCTACGAGTCAGAGTCGGCCTTCGACGAACCACACAAACCAAGGGAAAAAAGGGTGCCCACAGGAGTTGAGAGGACCGGCTGAAGAACACTCATCAGGTTACGGCAATAAGAAAGGAGCCCTCAGAAAGTCGAAGCGATGTTCCCATGAACCACGCCATCTGCTTCCTTGCAAAGACAAAAGTTCGGCGCGGAAGCCTGCTTGATTGGCGGCTCCGATCGAGTGCGGAATAGCCCCTTCGACGGGAAGAGCGATATCGTTTATTACAGTGCAGCCTGCCTGTTTGCTTTGCTCTCCTGCTTGGTCCCATTTCTGGGCACGCAGCGGTCACAATCGTACAGAGAACTTGCTGTACATGCACACCGGATGAATGCCATATATGTAGGTGACTCGCCCCCTCCAAGTCGTTTGATTCGCGAGATGTTGCGTTTGTTTGCTTCACTAATGCGGGCCTTCCTGCAGGGCACACTCTACTCCCCAACATCGAATTGTGTGGGGATACGTGATCGATGTCGCCATTGTATCGCTAGATCAGGGAACCTCGATCCCATCTTGGCTGGGCACGCCCGGGTAACAGTGTGGAGAATCTGGACTTGCAGCGGGTAGGCACTGTATCCTGCATCCGAGTCCAGATGTGGTATAAGAGGCGCTCTAGATCACGGCAGCTTCTGCGCCTCCCACTGGATTCCCGTTCTTCTTCAATCTTTTGCTTCTCTTTTGTTCTGACAGATCTTGAGACATCGATCAGACCAACGCCATGACTATCTCTGCTGATCCCAAGGTAAGAACACCCTAGGGGCTGTCAGTGAAACTGTGCTCAAGATCCTCTTCACCTCACTAACCACTTAACAATGACAGGAGCCCAGTCAAGTACGGCACCGACAGGCGGACTCTAATAATACGCGTAGCAGCCCCTATGAGCCGGTCAAGGACTTCATCTCCAACGTGTCTCGCTTCAAGATCATTGAGTCGACACTCCGGGAAGGCGAGCAGTTCGCAAATGCCTTCTTCGATACTGGTAAGTCTATCTGTACCTAGTCAATAATCTAAGATCCGGAAAAGATGTTAACAGGACCCATCCTCCAGAGATGAAGATCAAGATGTAGGTTACTCAGCTGTAATGACCACGGGGTGCTGACAGACCCCCTGCAGCGCCAAGGCTCTTGATGAGTTTGGCGTGGACTATATCGAACTGACATCACCGGCGGCCTCGGACCAATCCCGCCAGGACTGCGAAGCCATCTGCAAGTTGGGTCTCAAGGTCAGTTTGAAATCACTTTGACCCATCTTGTCGATTGGAATAACACTAAGACATACACAGGCAAAGATTCTCACGCGTAAGAAATGAGACCGGATCGAGATCCAGGACGAGATGCTGACAAACGGAAGACGTTCGCTGCACAATGACAGATGCCCGTATCGCAGTGGAAACTGGTGTAGACGGCCTGGAAGCCCCTATCTTCTTAACTCTCATGCAAGTCAACACTGGACGCGTCTGACGTTTACCAGTGATGTGGTGATCGGCACTTCTCACTTCTTGCGCGAGTTCTCCCACGGAAAGGACATGGAGTACATCACCAAAAGCGCCCTCGAAGTCATCAGTTTCATCTAATCCAAGGGTCTCGAGGTCCGATTTTCGTCTGAAGACTCTTTCCGCTCTGACCTGGTCGACCTCCTGTCCTTGTACAGAGCGGTTGACAGTGCGGGCGTCCACCGGGTGGGAATCGCCGATATCGTCGGCTGTGCTTCTCCTCGCCAGGTCTACGATCTGGTCAAGACCCTCCGGGGGTGTCGTCTGTAAGTTCTCTCACATGTGAAGTGGTCGAGAAACTTTGAGTCTACATGTGGAGACTGCTGGAACAGCTTGTTCCAGCATGCGATATCGAGACGCACTTCCACGATGATACTGGCTGTGCCAATGCAGACGCCTACTGCGCTCTCGAGGCCGGTGCGACACATGTCGATACTTCAGTGCTTGGCATTGGCGAAAGGAATGGTATCACAGTAAGTGTATCAATGCCCTTACCATCTCAGAACGAGAGGATAGGCTAACGGAAGGGACAGCCTCTTGGCCCGCATGATTGTCGCTGACTGCGACTACGTCACCAAGAAATACAAACTTCAGAAGCTCAAAGAGGCAAGGATTCACCGTCTGTCCTTCCCCTTGCTCTTTCGCTCTTGCTAACCATGGTGGCATGCTGCAATAAAGCTCGAGGACCTCGTTGCCGAGTCCGTCCAGGTGCACACGCCCTTCAACAATCCCATCACAGGCTTCTGTGCCTCTACCCACAAGGCCGGCATCCACGCGAAGGCGATTCTAAATAACCCTAGCACGTACGAAATCATCGACCCCGCCGACTTCGGCATGACACGCTATGTTTACTGCGCATCCCGTCTTACTGGCTGGAACGCGATCAAGGTGCGCGTAGAGCAGTTGGGCTTGACCATGGCCGACGATCAGGTCAAGGAGGTTACACGGAAGATCAAGCCGATGGCGGGTATTCGCCCAATTTCCATTGACGATACGGACTCGATCATCCGCACGTTCCATCTTGGATTGGGGTCTCGTGGGGACGAAGCGAACAAGGAGTTGAGTACCAACAAGGAGACGGAGAGTAAAGACACAATCCTCTCGGGAGGCCCATTCCCTTGAGTAAGAAGATGGTTTACACTCTATGAGCAAGCGGTGTAGCAGGAATTGTGGCGTCTTTGGTGGCTTGCTGATCAAAGTTTCTGACGACGATAATCTCGCCGGAGTTATATATGCTACCAAGGAGCAATGGTAAACGTGAGGCTAACGAAGACATTGACGGGCTAATATAATGCTTTGTCTTATTATCTTATGGAATGGACTTACCTGAGACCTGATTCCTTGGGCGCCATCTGGGCCTTTCCCATGTGTGATATCCTCTGGAATGCCACGGGCACCCCGAAATACCCAAGGCTCGTCCCGGTCTAGTCTGGTCCGAAACATGTTCCAATAAGACGGACCGACCGTTGTTCTGACTTCAAAGGGGTCGAATATACCTATTTCGGAACGGCAATTTCGACATAAATACCATCAAGTCCTCTGCAAACTTGATAAACATTTTAGATCATCCAGATAAAAAACAGACCCCACAAGACCACAAACAGTTCAACAATCTACCAAACAAGCAAATCACCCAACATGCAGCTCACCCTCCTCGCCACCCTCCTCCTGCCCATCACGGTAGCACTGGCCATGCCCACCTCCCTCATAGCCATCCGCGAAACCCGCCCTCGCGCCAAAATCGTCGACATGCGCAACTGGAAGCCCTCCGGCAGCGGCTGCAAGTCCGGCACCTTTGACGCCAAGTTCTCCAACAACTACGAGACCGTCACTTTTACTTTCGACAAGTACAACATCGAAGACGACTCGGGCAACAAGGACTGCGAGCTCGAGGTGCGCGTTCTTGTCCCCCGCCGCAGCTCCAAGAGCAAGCCCACTCGATACACTTTGGAGGCGTTCGTTACTCACAGCGGCGAGATCAAGCTCGAGAGTAGAGAGGAGTCGGCTCGTATCTCGAGGGAGTACACGGTCAAAGGCCTAAAGCAGTCGCCGGCTGATGTCAAGGTGGACGGGGCCCAATCCGGGAAGAGGACGTATAGGATCGAGGATAAAGTCACGCTGTCGTGGCCCGCGGATGTGGAGAATGATGAGACGGTTGTGTATAAAGTCAAGAGTGGACTGCGGTTGGATAGTCCGCGGTCGAAGGATGATGGGTATGTAGAGGAGGAGAAGGTTGTTTTTGATATTGGGCGGCAGTAGTTGTGGGAGAGTTGGGTGATGGGGATGGTTTGGGTTTACGTGGTATGGACGTGGGTGGTAAATGTTGACTAAGGTTGTGAAACGCCACGACCAGGAAGATGGAAGGTCTGGTACAGACAGGGATTGAAGATAGAGTTTACTTTGGTGCCTTTCTCTCCACATGTAGGGCAATTTAAATACTTTGGAAAAATCTTGCACAAACCGTTTTTCTTCCTGTTGCCTTCTGTTCAGCTTCACCTTTATTCGCATGACAAGTTGAAAAATAGCTTGCCTAAGGTAGCTTATATCTCAACCATCACTTCGGTATCTTTCTCTTCGGATTCAGCTCCCTGTTAATCTACTTGCCGACGTCGACTTTTGTCATCAGCACTACCATCAGATCACGACCATCATCATTGACTGGTCAAAATTTCCAGCCGAGATCCAGACCATGATCCTCGAACGTGTTCCATAGATCTCGAGGATGACGCGCCAGTCACTTCACGTGAAAGCGAGCGTCGTCTGCGATACGTCGTGGTCAACCGCCAGTTTCACTATTTCTTCGAACGACAAATCTGGAAGCATCTTGAACTATCACAACATAACCTTCCTCGCTTCGACCAATTCACCAAGGGGGACAAGAGTTACCGCCTTGGCTACATACGATGGGTATGGCTTCGTGTGGAGTTACCACTCCACGACTGCAGCGTCTGTTGTCAAGAGGAGAGCTGGGAGACCGTCGCCGACAACGAAGCTATCTTTACCAAGGCTGTGTGGGACCTGTTAACGGTTCTCTCACGAGGGAGAAAACCCCCTGGCTTCCACCGCCATATAACCACCAACACAACGAGGCTCGAACTCACCGCGCACTCCCCAAGCGATGGTGGTCACCGGTTTCGAGACTTCCGTTTACAAGATAATTACCCTTTCAAGCCCTGGACGGCTGAAAGCGCGCGGTCAGCAATGCCATGGGACCGCCATTACGACACAGTTGGGCCGGATAGTACTCCCACTGACGTGGACCACGTATGGTACAAACAATCGCCAAAACTCCCGGGCCTGGACGAGCTGAGCAGGGTGGCGGGCAGAAGGGCCCTCAGGCTCAACTTTAACCGCCTCACCGATCCCAGGAGTCACGGCGTGACGGAGCCCAAGTTCCCAAAAGTCGAAATTGTCGGCACTCTGTGGATGCCGCGCCTATCGTATCGAGACGTGTCGGCAAGTTTCATTGTCAAGCTTTTGACAGAGAGTTCACCCATTTGATCCGGATGGGGCACGAACGTCATGACACAGCTTTTGTAAGGGACGTGGAGGAACAAGAGTGCAATGACATCGAGTATCGAGCTCTTCTCAGTTCCCGTCAGCTGCCCAAAACACTCACGGGGTTATCACTCTACAACGACTGGAATCACTTCCTCCCCAAACCAATGAATCCACCGCTTTCCGAACGTGACCCGTTCCTTGGGGAAGCCATGGCACGAGTGAGCCAAGGCTTCGAGGCCCTCAGCGCGCCGTTCTGGATCGATGCGAAGGATTTTTTTTTTTTTCGAAGCTTCTGGCCCCTTCGAGTAAATGGAGTGGTCATTCCCCAACCAAAGAACAAACTGCTTCAAGCCGAGCCTCGACCAAGCTGGCCCGAACTTCGACAATTGTATTTGACCAGCTCTCACCTGGAGAAATCACTTGAGAAGCGAACAGACATGAACGCTCTCCTCGTTGCAGCCGGCCGAGCGGCGCTTTCTATGCCTAAGCTGAAACTCTTGGAGCTCTGAAACTTTCGAGAAGACTTCCAAGGTGCCACTGATGATGTGCTCGGACACTACGACCTCGCCACACAGGGCTGTTATTTTCAATATTACGTTGATGAGAACGGAGATCCTACTTTTACTTTGAGGAGATCACCCAGTCAATGGGGGGAAGGCGACGATGACGAGGAAATGGACACTGATCAAGATATGGACGATGACGATCAGGAGATGGATGACAATGAAGAGATGAGCTCCAATGAGGAGATGGAAGATAATGAGGAAGCCAGAAACAACAACAACAACAACAACAACAACAACGCCGACATCGCATACTGCTGCTACCCCTGACAATGAAGAACGCTGTGACGATGTCATTAGAATCTGGAAAAGGGTTGCGGAGGCTCATACCGGGCGTCGCCTCAAGGTTGTGTTCGCGCCTACGATGTGTGTTCAGGACAGGAAAGGCAGAAAGCGACCGAACTGGGCTCTTCCGCTGGCGTGCATTACTCGGGAACTATCTTCACAGCATATGATGGCCAGCCCGGAGTCCGACGAGCAGATACGGTGGGAGGACTGGTTCAGCTTCCTAGCAAGAGACCATTATCATTATCATCACATTTGATATACGTGTACTAGGTAGTCTCTTTGATACGCGTGCACTCAGGTCAGGGATAGCCTATATTTTTTTTTAAATTAACATGGATATCTATAAACTGATCGCATTAAATGTATCAAAACGCTTCATGCGTTGTAAGTTCTTCTAGAAACCATATATAATCTGAAAACACATATCAATATATTTTATTAGATGTATAACGTTATATGATTTTATAGGCACATCAACGCCCTTGGTAAAGGCAGCTTCGTTGTCAGCGACAATCTCCCAGCTCTCCTCTTGATAATAATAAATGTTGCAGTTGTAGATTAGTAGCTCCACAATGCAATGAGAATAGTATCGCGGATCAAGGTTTCCAACCAGTAGTGCTGGGACTGTTTGTAGTGAATGGGAATCGACCTCAACCAACTTGATCAAAAGGTCCTAGAATCGACGAACATTGTGACTTGTGAGAAGCAAACAGACCCAACCACTGACGAGAGCTGAAATAAGCTCCGTTGGCGCCAGGCGAAGGTGGGGAGCTACGTGGCGGTGCAGGTACACAGCTGCAGCGTCAGCCACAGGATGGCCTCACACCAAAATTCATCCCAGCCCCCTGACTTCTCCACCCAACGGCTCTTGGATGCCGCAGTGAATGCCAAATCATCCACGCACTGAAACCAGGCAACCCATGATGCAGGCCCACACAGGCGCCAGCGCAGTCGCGCTTCTTGGGCTCTGGGGTAGTGACTCGAGGAGGGGTCTCGATTCTCAATTCACTCTCGAGTCCTCCTCGAGTCTTTCTCTCTTCTTTCTCTTTCCTGAATTACAAACATTGACACCTTTGGGTTGAGATAACACCACCATCTCCAACCACCGTAATGCCCGTCTTCGCCAATACTCCAGAGTCACGCCTCGGGAGAACCGATTCCCTCGACCCGGCGACAACATGTCGAGGCATCACCGGCGGAGGCCGTCCCTGTCGGCGCGCCCTCAACAAAGATGAAGCCGGACCGACCAAGACCTCATACTTTAGCAAAAATGCAAAACTGCGTGCCGACGACCCGAGCGACGAGAGCCTCTATTGCTGGCAACACAAAGACCAAGCCGCCATGTCGGCGCACTCGACCCCAGGTCCCCAAATGGCCCATACGCCAGTTCTTCAAGGACGGACGAGCATAGATACGTTGGCGGAACGACTGGGTCTGATGCGCACGAATTCTCGTCCGAAGCCGTCCATATTTGGCGGAGGCAGTCAACAAGGGTCTCGCCCGTCGAAACAAAAGACATTCACTTGCTGCTTCTGCATCGATATCCCCATCCCTGGCGATGACTTCATGCCTCCGCCACGCCCCATGCCCACACCCGTCCAGCCCACCAGCGTATCAACCCCACACAGACCAAACGGGAAGAAACCGGGCCGCAAGTCGAAACTTGCACCCCCGATCCCAAGAAATGCATCACCACAGACGATCGCGAAGCTCGAGACCGAGCTAGCAAAGCCCTTTTCGGTCAACGATGACCCGGGGTACATCTACATCTTCTGGCTCACCCCAGAATCGGACCCCGCCACACCCCCAGGCGAAGTCGCTCGGTCATTGCTCACGCCTGGGGCGACGCTAAACCGCGGATCGAATGTTCGAACAATAAGCGACTTGCTTGCGGCTTTCGCGTTTGACGAAGACGACGATGGCCGGCCGAGAAGCCGGAGTGCTGGCGGTGGGGGCAAGAAAAAGATTCTGCTGAAGATTGGTCGCGCAACAAATGTCCAGCGCAGGCTGAACGAGTGGAAGCGCCAGTGCGGGTATAACCTCTCACTGATCCGGTACTATCCCTATGTGCCCTCCAACAGTCCTGCAACGGGCGAGCGCAAGGTGCCACACAGTCACAAGGTCGAGCGCCTTGTACATATCGAGTTGACTGGCATGGGATTGCGCGACACCGACCGGGACAAGTGCGAAGCCTGTGGAAAGGAACACCGCGAATGGTTCGAAGTGGACGCCAGCCGAAAGGCAGTGGCCGAGGTCGACGAAGTGGTGCGCAAATGGTCGGATTGGGATGAAGCGCAGGCATAAGAGGCCTGCGTATTGCAGAAGAAGGATACTTTTCAGGTACTGGATGTTGCGGGCCAGCCTTAGAAAAGCGATGGGCGGCGCCTATGCAGGTCATGGGCTCTTTGTTCGACGGGCATCTCTTTCGAGCATCGGTTGGCGTTCGTCTGTTTTTACACTAGCATATAGCACACAGCATTAGAAACGGTGCATGTATGGTATGGTTCACCTTGAGCTATCGTTTGCGAATCAAGCCAGAAATGAAACTGCCAACAAGAACACAATTTGACTCCCGACCCAATGCTCCGGAACCCAATTAACCTAACCGCCGCTTGACGTCCTTGAAACGTTTGGTCGGCATAAACCTAGTATCGAAACCAGCCCCAAAGCCAGTTCACCGTTCCCCAAACGCCATCATGCTATGCCAAAGAATAAAGGAGCCCAAAATGCAAAGGAGAAAAAAAAAAGAAACCAAAGAAACAAGCTCAAAGGCAAGAAGCAACAGGAGGCAAGAAATTGAACCCAACGATCCCATCAGCGAGCAACTCGTCGCCCCTGGTCATCGAGACTCTCCGCCCGATGATCCCCTCGCCCACATTCAAGGACAACGACTCCCTCAGGGGAATCTCGTATCCGTCTCTATCGTTATGTGGAGATTCAGATGGGAGTGTGAACTGCTGCAGGAGACCAGAGTCTTGTACGGATTTTGTCAAGTCGCCGGAGACACTTTTGTTTTGCCATGTTAGCGTTTACTTGATGTGTTATCTGCGGAAGGGGGAGAACATACTGGATAGAAACAAGGACTTGGTCCTGCCGGTCTTCGATGTCGGGGGTAGAAGAACGTGATGAACACGGCGACGCAGAAGGGGAAAAGAAGCGGACGTGAGTGGCTTGCGAAGAAGACGGCGTCGAGGGGTTGAGGAAGACGAGGTTGCCGAGGACCCCTTGGCCTGGGGTGCGGGAGTGGAAGTCTACGCGGGCGCCGACGCGGGGGGTGTGGGAGGGGGTTTCGGGGCCGCACATTTTTGAATGGTATGAAGGAGGCAGGCAGACTCGGTGATTAGAGAGTCAAGCTGGTGGTGAGAGTTGACGGTAAGGTATGGTGGCCTGGGTCGATGAGGAGTATATATCACAAAAGGGAGAACGCGGGAACATGCTTCTTTTATTTATATCTATCTTGCTCATTCACGAAGCATATGCCCTTTGACACGTTGCATCCTCGTCTGAACACATATCCATGCATCGATCATTTGCCCTCGTCGTCGGGACGGGAGGTCGGTGACCATCAAGGTTGATGCATCCCCATTATCACGAAGTGCAGTGTCAGTGGTGGGATTGGCCAATCAGCATGCGCCAAGGCCAGTTTGACACCTTCTGGGCCAGCCTGTTTTGCACCCGGAGTCCCGGCGGGCCAGCGGGGTCTCCCTGCCCTGTCTTGCCCGCGCGACCGCGGTCAATTGAGCAAGTTTGCGCATAAAGGGGGCAGACAGACGACGACATCAAATTCCTGGGGGGAAAACTACGACCAGACAAAGATACAGAACGACGCGACGTTTCCTGTCAAAACGGTCCACACTTGGAAAAGTCAATTGGCCCAGAACTCAATTGGATTTGTCGACGAGTGCATTGAGCAGGTTTCATCACATCTGATTCGTCGCGTTCTATTGTTGCAGATCGATCACATCGAGTCCCTTGGACCACCAGCCATCAAGGTTGTTATCGTCGCCATCAAGGTTGTTATCGTCGCCATCAAGGTATCTTTTGTCACAAGTGACAAAATGGTCAACATCGGAAACCTATGGCAATATCTTGCCGCCCAGGCGCCGCTGTCGTCGGTGTTGTCTGGTGATCAGTTCAACGCGACCACCAACAACATGGCTTCTTCCATCACCACTTACACGCTGCCTCAGCTGCCGTATGCCTACGATGTAAGTTATTGATCTTTTTGGCATGTGGCGCTTTAGAGTTTTTGGTTGGCTGATCCACGATGACCCAAAAGGCCCTGGAGCCGTACATCTCGGCCCAGATCATGGAGTTGCACCATAGCAAGCACCACCAGGCATACGTGACCAACCTTAACAAGGCCCTCGAGTCACATATCGCTTCCGTGGTGGGCAACGACATCCCCGGCCAGATTGCTCTTCAACAGGCTATCAAGTTCAACGGCGGCGGACACATCAACCACTCGCTCTTCTGGCAGAATCTTGCGCCCGCCAGCAGTGCCGACGCAAAACCGGAAGCTGCCAAGGAACTGGCGGCCGCCATCGAAAAGACCTGGGGAAGTTTTGACGACTTCAAAAAGGCTTTCTCGACGGCACTGCTGGGTATCCAAGGCAGTGGCTGGGGGTGGTTGGTAAAGGACGGTATCTCCGGGTTGAGGATCGTCACAACCAAGGACCAGGACCCGGTGGTGGGCGGGGAGGTGCCGGTCTTTGGCGTCGACATGTGGGAGCATGCATATTATCTTCAGGTATGTTTTCTTTCGGTTCGGTTTATCTCAACAGCACTGATGTTTTTTTGTCTGGGGGATAGTATTTGAACGGAAAGGCGGCATACGTGGACAATATCTGGAACGTCATCAACTGGAAGACCGCTGAAGACCGCTTCTTGGGCACCTGTGATGATGCGTTTGCCCTGCTCAAGGCTTCCCTGTAGTTGAAGCAGGGCTTCCTTCATTCTCTTTTGTTGTTTTTGGATAAGCTAATATAAACGGTCATTGGAATAAGACAAGAGGGCTACATTGCACTCGGCTTGGGGCATCTTTATTTCCGTTAACACCAGCATTTCCCTGTTCTCGAGTCTTAGATACCTGGTCTCATCCATCTTTTCTTAGCAGCTCTCCAGTCACACCTTCTCGATCCTCACGAACACCCCGCTGGTTTGGTGTTCATGACTCTCTTTCCCTCCATTCCTTCGATACCGGTTTTGCTATTTTGCGAGCCGAACAAAGCGCCGGAAGGTTCTTGAAAGACACTGAACTTTGACCGAGATATTCTCCGATCCAGCTTCGTCGAACTCGGAAGCTTTCGCCGAACAATTAATTCATCATATCAAATTGAGCTTCGCTTTTTGGATAATGCACAATTCCGTCATCCGGTCTTGAGACTTCATTTACCTGGCGTACATTTCATTTCACTGGAAACAGGCCCACTGGGGCCCTGCGAGTTGCCGAATCGCAGATCTTGTCCATTGACAGTTGACAAACACAACAGATTCTGTCAGGAAATGCACGATCTGCCCGCCCCAGGTCGGCCGTTTTTGTTGACCAACGCAGAAAAGCTTAGAGTCTGGGTCCGCACAGGCTTCATCTGTTTGTGACAGGAAGCACGGAATTTGGTGTTCCCTAGCCGTCGGTCACCCGCATATATGGCGCTGCAGGTAGGAGGGACAAGGAAGGTCAGGTCTGGGAGAATACGAGCCTCCTTCGTGGTCAAGTTCATGTCTCTTGTTTGACTCACTCGCCCAAAATTCTCATCGAGTACCAGCATCCTTTCGACCTCCGATTCCACACATCTGGTGGCGGTCTCGTTGGGATTCTATGCACTAGCACGTGGGGTAGAAGAAGGAATATGGTCCGATTCCACGTTGAGCTGACAAGCAGTACAACATAAGGCGTTCGGAGATCGCGTCTCAGATTCCTGTGAGGTGCTCAGCTGCGATTATCGATATGCAACCTCGCAAATATTGGCCACAGATAGACAGGTGTCGGCCCGTTGCAGCTGCATTTACACGACATGTCCCCCATCCTGCAGGTGTTCAGCGTCCGTCCCTGACGGTCTGCAGCTGGCTAGGACCAGGACGAGGTCAGTTGAACGAAGACATCCCACGGCACTAGGCAGCCTAGGTATCGTTGATCTCCGAATTCTCGTCGTGTTGTTTGCCTGCTCGGCTGGGTCTTGTACACCGAGACAGAAGCTGGATGCCTCAGCTGTTCGCCTCCAACCACCGGAGGCTTTCCGAATGCTGCCATCCAGACACACTTTTGACCTTCGAAGACCCATTAACAGTTTCTATGTATCACCACAAGCATGGATTCTCGTCCCGTCACGCATAAGCCTTGCCTCTTCGGCAATCGTGCATTCCCTCCCGCTGCAGGAGGCACGCCATCGGGAGTCTGCGGCCGTGAGAAGTAAACGGCTTGGTGCAGCTGCATGCAAACGGGAACGCACCTCGAAGGAGTTGAAAGAGCTCAGTGGCTCGCTAGAAAAGTTATCACTGGGATTCCCCAGTCGCTTTTTACCACCGGGCATGTTCGTCATGTGACACAAGCCTGCCCGGCGCCGTTCTTTTCCATGAAGATCTGTTTGCTCCGGTCTGGCTCCGTTGGAAACTCTCCAGGACTTGCCTTTTCAGGACGGCGGAACCAGACAGCAAGCCACTTCGGTCTTCTTGATTAATGACATGACTTGCAAACATGCACATGTCAGGGGTGAGCCATGCGAGTACTTGGTGGATGGTCGAGGTACACATGCAAGCAACCAGGAGCGGTGTGGAGATGCAAGGGTGTATGTTGTCGAGGTACAGTCAGGTTCGGTGAGGGACAGGTGAGCGTTGTTGACGAGCAAAATGGATATAAGAAGACCTCAAAGCATACCTTCGGAATCATCTGGTTTTCTCGGGCAGCCTCTTTCTCTTCTTCACCTTCGATCCAAAGGTGTCAGTACACTCTTTTCATCTCCTCGAAAGGCTCTGTTGTCACCATGTTGGGAGGCGTTCACTCGTTGGCTCTACTGAGCCTTGGGTAAGTGTTGTCCTCACTTTTGCTTCTGATGGTGCCTATCCTAACATTTATGTAGCCCTGCCATTGTCCTGGCCAAACTTCCCTTTGCGGGTGGCCCTCCTGGTGGCCCCCCTGCTGTCCATGCAATGCACGAAAACACCGTCACGGAAACCCAGTTGGTGACAGTGACGGTCTGCGGAGGAGCTTGTGGTCCGACTCTTGTCCCCACAACCGTGACTGTTTATGCTGGATGTTCTTCGACCAAGACCGCCAAGCCTACTACATGCACTTCTGGCCGTCCTATCTCGAAGCCTCCGGTCAATGGCACCACCTCTTCGGCATGGTACAACCACTCCTCCGGGTCTGGGTTCTCGACTGGTACCGTTGCACCCATTACCGGCACCGCTCCCACGTCTGCGTTCTCGACTGGTACCGTCGAACCCATTACTGGCACCGCCCCTACATCTGGCACCTCACTGCGTCCCTCGTATGGCAACTCGACGTACGCCCTCAGCAGCCCAACCAGCCAGGCCCCGAGCGGAACGGCGCCTTGGGGAACCGGTTCCGGTGGGCCATCAGTCCCTTTCAGCTCGGTCCCTACCAACTTTCCTAGCAACGTCACTTGGCCAACTCCCACTTACTCTTCGAAGTGGTCGGCTCCGTGGAACTCTACTACTGGGCCGCTGCCCACGTCGAGCAATCCTTCTGGTATTAGCTCCTTGGAGCCAACAGAGAGTTTCCATACAGTCTCGCTGCCTAGCTCAAGTGTGGCAACTGCTTCCAACACAGAGGACACTGAACCCATCGGCTCGACTTCGGCCACTTCCGAGGCCCCGGCAGTCACTTCTGCGGTGATCTCCACCGACGTACTGACGATCACCTTCTCGGATACCGACACCACAAGTGTATTGACTCTCACCATGACGTCTGCGGTGGTAGTCACTGTCACGCCGTCCAACTCGCACGGATATCCTTATCCATCTGGCTCTGGCTGGCATCCGCACCCCTCCGGCTCCGGCTGGCACCCCTTCCCAACTGGCTCGTACCCCTTCCCCAGCGGCACAGGTCCCTGGGGCGGACACAGCACAAGGTTGCCATCCTCCTATGCGCCCAGTCTGACTTATCAGACATCATCCACGGGCTCGTCGGATGCAACCTTCACCGAGACCTCCAGCTCGCCTACTTCTGTTCGCTCCCCGACGTTCTCTGTTCCGTCCAGCTGGAGCGTCAGCACACTCCCGTTGAGCTCAGCGGAAACCACATTCCCTGCCTCGTCCGTTCCACTCAGTGAGCCTACTGGTTCCGCCACCGACGTCAGCTCCGTTGAGCCAATCTCTGGAACGGAGTCGTCGACGCTCTATGAGCTTCCTTCCACCACTCCCGGTGAAGGCCCGATCTCCTCAACCGAGTTGCCGCTCCCCAGCTCTGCCACCGACAGCTCTTTGATGACGACCGCAACCAATGACCCAGTCCTGTCATCCATCGCCAGCTCTGGTACGCCCTCTACGACTCCCGGTGGGACCCCAAGCTCAGCCACCGCCGAGTCAACCTTGCCCAGCTACACCACCGACAGCTCTGTGGTAACCACTGCAACTAATGACCCAGTCCTGTCATCTGCCGTCAGCTCTGGTCTGTCCTCTACGCCGCTTCCCAGCTACACCAGTGACAGCTCTGTGGTAACCACCGCTACCAACGATCCTGTTCTTTCATCTGCCGCCAGCTCTGGTCTTCCCTCTTCCTTCTTCCCCTCGTCAGGAACAGGAAATGGACCAAGCTTTACAGCCAATTCCACCTCCCCGTCCTCCACGCCCGTCGAGTCGACAGTCACCACGGCTACCAACGACCCAATCTTCTCGTCGGCCACCTCGGCGACATCTAGTCCTGTCTCGTCGGCAGCCAGCTCGGCGGTGACCTCCCTACCCAGTGCTTCGTCGACAACTACTCGCCACGGTGGGTACAGCTACTCCTTCCCGGCGTCGTCTGGGCTTGCCAGTCCCACGACGTTCTTCACGCAGACCAGTGCCACTAGTAGCATCGAGGCTGAGCCCACCAGCACGCCGACTGATGATGGCGGTTATGGAGACGGCGGCTACGGATATGGTGGTGGATATGGCTACTACCGCGTTGGACGGTACCATCAGGGTCGTCAGGGACACTGATTGATAGACATACTGCTGGTAGGTGAGTTGAAGAGACGTTAGGTTTGACTCGGAGAAGGAGATTGCGGTGCGGATGGATGGATGGGTAATTTGGAGAAGTGTTAGTTGCTTGCCAGTTTGAGACGTTTTGTATTTATTTAGACAACTTAATTCGGAAGTATCTATATCATTGGGATCCTTTTCTCTCAAATCATCTTGGCGTGTGATGTAGAACTTTTCTGTTGATCACGAATCAACCCAAGGGCTTCGAAGATCACCTACTTTTCTTCACGATAAATTAATACAAATGGCGCTTTACACGCTTTTCGGTCCTTGTTCTTTCTAGAGTAAGCCTTGTCGTTGGGTCATCTCTCAGGAGTTCATGAAAAAAGACATTGGGAGATGGAAGAAAGGGCTGCAACGATGTTGAAAACTGGCAGTCTACTGTTGGGGGGGGGGATCGTTCCTGCGTCCCGGCGACTGCTTCTACGCTTCGCATCGCCTGCGCATTCATTCTTTCCCGGCCTTTCTCTCTTTGCAGGTCGCCGCAGTCATAAGCGCTCATTCGTGACTGCGAACTCTGCCTTGTTCATCGACACTCATATTTAATTCACTACAAGGACCATCTTGGCTGGACCACACGTGCCACAGAAGACGAAAGACACGAGAGGTGGATATAATCACTTGCACAATGCCCGCCTGTGGTCGAGAAATCCGACGACCTGTCGGGATATGCGCTCAATCTCCAGATCATCGTTCCCGGTTCCGGGAGCAGACACGGAATCCCTGTCCCCGCTGGGACTTGGTCTGATCCTTCGTCGAGTGCCCACCACACTTTACCTCCAGGAAAAGATGTTCTCCGTCTCTATCAAGCACACACAAAGAAATTGCAGTACCACAACATAGAGTGCCGGGCGTGGGAACGGAAATTCACGGCTCTCTTCTCCTGTGGTGGAAAGTTCAGTACACACGCTTACACCTTGATGAGGAGCCGTGTTGGGTCTATCTCTAGCTAGTCCTTTGGGTCATTGCTAACTCATGGCTGGTGAATTGCCAACCTGACAACATTAAGCCCGGCCTGTCTTGAACCTCTTCTATAGAGCTATCCGTATCCACCAGGAGTGAGAACTCGCCATACCCGGGGCACTAACGAGACTTTCATGCCCACCTCGCTCGAATAACACATGCCGTCCTGAAGGAAATCGACAGTCGACTCCGTTCACAAGGTTCCTCTTGGCGTACAACTAGCAGAGAGCTTCATCTTGCTGGCCTCCCTGGGCCCTTGGCAGTGAGTGACCCCTCTAGGATGGGCAGGTATATCCGTCTAGAGCAATTTTTCTGGGGTGAACTAGTTCCCAAGGAGCACGTACATAGACCGTTTTGATCCCGAGGAAAAGAGGTGGGTTCGAAGTAGGATGAGAAGCGTTTTTATCCTTAACCTTCTATTTTGCTGGTGATACTGTGTAAAAACATCCGGGGAACCTTTAAAAGATCTAAGAAAAAATTTGAGAATAGAGAAGCTTTTATAGAGTTTATGTGAGATGAACCGGATACTTTAAGCAACTTCTATGCGAGTCACTCCTTAATTTAAGAGTCAAAAGCTTTCTATTCTTTCGACATTATGGCTATTCTATGTGTTTTATCCCATATGAACCAACTCCGCGTGATACTAGAAAGTTTCTGTTCTCTTTTTTTCTTAAAAGCCCGAACTTTTAACGTAAAGCAGTCATCTTGAAACCCGTAGAGAAAACTTGTACTGTATTACATATAAGCTGGATTGTGTCCATGAATACGTCTCCCTGCCCCCTTGCCTTTGTTCCATCACGCTCTCTGTTTCCTCTCATCCAAATACAAGAAGGACGGGAAGATAATCTACAATTACCAGACTCTTCCCTGCCTTAAGTACGGCGATGCCGGCTTCGCGGCCTAGCAAGTCGCCGCCGGTGTGGGAGGCAACGTGGTATGTCTTGTCCCGTCCCACAGAACCGCTACATGGTATGAATGGATCTGCGTCCCGACGCCCAGGGGGTGGGTGTAACCGGTGTCACTGTAAAGATTTACATGGTGAAGCTGGCGTACCTTCTTCTGGAAGCCTGGGTGCTAATAGGACGATGTCAACAAGCTTTTGCACCGCAAGATTGCTTTGCATCTTAGACAACGTGGTTCTCCTGCGTTTCAAGCCAGACATCAAGTGTGGATGCTCTCAACTCCACAAAAGTTTTCTCGCCCATGAAACAGATGACGATCACACTTGCGTACAACTAACTGTTCATCAGCCCGGACTCCTCAATTCCTGCCGAAGCCGGGTGAGCTTAACCAGGCAAACGTGCCCACAGCACAGCAAGACCCATACCGCTGGAAGACGCCTGTTGGCCTGGTCCTGACACTGACGCTCGTCAGAAATTGGGACAGGAGTACCTACCGTCTCGCTCCCTGGTCTGGTCACGAACAGAGTTTCAACGCGTTCTTTCTCCTACGAACATTTGTAAAGAAGACCCGGACAAAGGGAAATACAGTCCTTCTCTTTTCCTGCTCCATAAGTTCGGCACGCATATATCGATTCAAACAGCGCCCGGGCAGTCAGCGAAATCAACATAAAACCCGCTTTCAACTCTCGTCGGGAAGTGGTTGTTTCGTACGATCAATACGTCCTTGTAGACGACGCCGTTGGTAACCGCACCATGCTCTACCATGGAAACCGGCAATGCCCTAAATTGGAAATCGCTCATGACTTCGGCCTGGCTATGGCCCTGAATAATTCCAACAACAACACTCGGCAATGGTCCCGAAAAACGAACGCACCGCACCGGGACCGACTCTTCTTATCGGGAACCTATCAACCGCCGATGGGCAGCAACTTGTTATTGCAAAGTTGTATGATGGAGCGTTCTACTCCAAAGAAGCAGAGGCATTTGCCTACGCCCGTGTGGAGCAATCAGAGTGGCTTACCTCTCCTGAAAGGCTACGGTTGGTTGATTTAGGAGAGGGAGGGTGGGCTTCACCAGCATCATCACCACATGGACTCAACCGACGACAAGAAGACCCCTCCCTCATGAGGCGTTGACAGACCGTAGATTTGCTCCCCTGCTGAACACCTTTCTATCAGGCTAACCCCGAGGGTGATCCATAGATTCAGCATAATCAGAAAGGAGTTAGAGGAGAGCATTTCAAACTTCCATGTGATCGAAACGGTTAATGAAAGAGGAAAGGCTTATCCTCGTTAAAAACAAGCTGTCAGGGAAATTTTCCAGGGTTTCCGGGGGGGGGGGGGGGGTGCTATTTTAGCTAGTATTAAACTTTGTCTTGCTCTGGCTGGTTACAGGAGCGGTGGCCTTTGCGGTGTTTTAACATTTGGAAACCGTCTGGAATGGTGAGATTAAATTCCGTAGTCACGTTGGGATTGCTAAAGGGGGTCGGAAAACATAGTTTCTATTTAGACGAGTGTATAAACTGTGAGTCTAGGTACACTACTTAGGGTAGTATCTTGACGGCTGTATCTACGTCTGACCGCCATGATTGTCTACGTCGATGTGGAACCCAAGGTCGTGATGAAGGGTTCGTTCGGGGGGGTTTGGTGGAAAAAGATCCCCCCCCCCTGGTGCCCAGCACCAACCTTGCATCACACCCGTCATATCGCAGCATCTTCACAGGTTACAGTGGCAAACTGAAGGTCGCGCGTACTAATGGTGTCGTTGGTGCCACTCACGCTGTGTGAATAATAGGGACTAATCTTGCTTGGGGGGGGGGGGGATAATCTTTTCCGCTACATGCGTGCCAACTCGGCCTTCTACGTGTATGAATAAACACTGTAGGTATATAAAAAAATATATAGACGTATTCAAGTTTAATACCTCAAGTATGCATGTATGAAATCAGTTAATACATTTTGAAACATTTTACAGGTGTAAAAGCTTTATTTAAAGGCGTCTAATCGAAAAAAAATCATACCCTTAGTCCCTATTATTCATATATCGTGCCACTTTTAGGATCTCCGCCCTTAAACTTGATGGGGTGCGCACCTGTATGTGATGGCAAACACACTTACAGCCCTAAATACTTTTCACAGGACCCATCTGCGGCACCTTATGGTTGCCGATGTGGTAGAGGCACAAACGATCGACGGTGCCGGCTTTAGCGTCTACCATTACGACGCAGCACACCCGCTCTTGAACACAAACTGCTATTACGAAGCAGACGACAGGTTGGAGGGCTAGTGGCCGGGTCATCGGCTTCAGAAAGAAGAGCGGTTGATTGTACGAGCTGGGTGGATGGATCGAAATAGGCATTAATAAGAATGCAGAGGTGTGGCGTGGCAGGCACGGGATATCAATATACCTTGGTACAGCGTGATATTCACTCATAGCGTCATAGGAGGTATCAAAAGGAGTTCGATATACTTGCACTAGTCTTCTTGATCCACGCGTCAATTTGCATAACGGAGTAAGCCCTATTGCCACTTGGGGGCCTGGTGTCCTTGAACTACATGTGCTAACTTGGCCCTGTACATATTCAAATAATGCCGCCATACACGAATCTGAACACATTGGAGTCGAATTCAAGATTTGTGTCATCCAGGGTCAATATACTGTTGAAATCAATATCCGCTCAACATACTCCAGTGCAACAGGCATTGGGGTAATCCTTTTTCGACATATACACCATAAGAGCATACCTTAACGTGTTCGCACCACAACAGTGGACCAAGCAATACCACCGAAACTATTCCATCCGCCTTGGTGTTCCCCAGTTCTTGTCTGCTGATCGAAATGCCATGAATCATCGTACATGTCATGGCCGGCAGATAGAAAAATGGTCTGGAGAAATCGACCCAAACACTGGGGACCGCGGAGGGGCTGTCTCCGATTGGATGGTGATGGGTCAGAAAAGGCCGAGGTTGGTATCGCCGATATTAAAGAGCCAAGCCAGCGGGAGAGATTCCTGTTGGTGACAGTCCTGACAATCCGGGGTTAGGCTCAGGATCTTATTCTTACTTTAAGCATGTCTCATACCCTCCTCCTTCCCCGAGCCAGCATGCTCTTCTTCTTTCATCTCGACGTACCTACTCTGAAGACTTCTTCTACCTGAGTGTTTACTTGGCAGGGTGCTCACCATGAAGTTAACTCTCATCGCCTCCCTGGCCGCTGCTCTGGCTGAATGTCATAGCATCTTTCAGAAACTCTCGGTCAACGGAGCCGAGCAAGGCCAGCTCGTTGGCCTCCGTGCCCCATCCCAACCGAACCCCGTCACCAACGTCAACGACCAGCAACTTGCCTGCGGCATCAGCGGGACTCGCTCGAACCAGGTCATCAACGTGAAGGCTGGTGATAAGATTGGTGCGTGGTGGGGCCATGTTATTGGGGGCCAGCAGTGGCCTAATGATCCGGATCATCCTATTGCTTCTTCGGTATGTACCTCCATGATATGTCATTATGTTGATACCACGCCATTTCCACTACGCTCCTTATCTACGAGACGCATGGTTAACAAGTCTTTTGTCTAACTCCCTTCCTCGATTGTAGCACAAAGGCCCCATCTCGACGTACATGGCCCGCGTAGACAACGCAGCCACCGTCTCCCCAACAGGACTCAAATGGTTCAAGATCCACGAAGACGGCCTCAACACGCAGACCGGGAAATGGGGGGTCGATAACATGATTGCCGCCAAAGGGTGGTCGTACGCCACCATCCCGCAGTGTTTGGCCCCCGGCCAGTATTTGTTCAGACAAGAACTGCTGGCTTTGCACTCGGCCTACAGCAACATGGGTGCGCAGTTCTACCAGTCCTGTGCTCAACTCAACGTGTCGGGAGGTGGTTCCTATGTGCCGACCGAAACGGTGAGTATTCCCGGCGCGTACAAGCAGAACGATCCCGGGATTTTGATCCAGATCTGGGTCGCGAGCGTGCCGGATAATGGACGGAAGGCGTATCCTATCCCGGGGCCGAGGCCGATGACTTGTCCTGCTTAGTTGGTAGGCCTACAGAGGGTGGAGGGTGTGGTAGAAATTCAAGGTTTGTGTAATGCAGGTCCACCTACTCAGCATTCAATCAAATCCTGTACAAGAAACTAGGTCTCAACCTTCAAGATAAATTCTCTGTGTGTACCCTTACCCGGCGTCACTTCTCAACCAAAACCTCCGTCCACTCAACCTCAAACTCTAACCCGCCCTTCACCCACCCCTCATAGTCCTGCACATACCCAATCTCCCTCTGGTCCTTTTCCACCAAAATATCCTCTTTGGGCACCGGCGCCCACCAAATCTCTTTCAGCTTCTCTTCATTCAAGCCAATCTTGTATCTAACTCCCGGCTCTAACCCGTCTACTCCAATCGGCTGGTTCGGCCGTCTTGTCTTGCGCTCTGTCCCATCGTCATTCAATTCCCATCCTTTTTCGGCAATAGCTTTCGGTTGCGGCCGGATTTTGTTAACACCTCCTCCACGGCCGAATGGGGCTGAGATGGAGATTTCTTCCCCCGGGGAGAGAGTAAGGAAAAACTTGTTGTCGGGGGAGCCTTTGATGCGGTCTAGCGGGGCGCGGTTGATGCGAAAGGTGGCGGTCTCGATGAAGGACTGGGAGGAGAGGTTGAAGAGGGTGAAGCCGCGGGTGGTTAATCCCTGCGGGAGAAATAGGGGCGAGTCTTGGGTGTAAAGGGTTATGACGGAAGGGTTCTCGGGAGAAGAGGTGATTTTGAGGGTGACGAGGGGCGGGAGGTCGTCCCGAGAAAACGAGTGGGAGAGGCGGGAGAGGGTGATGGTTACCTTGATGCGGGGGGTTGGTTGTGTTGAGCACATGATTATGATGGGCCGAGATAGAGCAAGTGGAAGATGGAGTGGGTTGTGATGCTTCTTGGCGGTGGTTCTTCGAGATGTTGCTTTGGAGATGGATGTTGGGATTGCGGATGGTTCGGAGACTGGGTACAGTGAAATAGCTTCAAGTTGAAAAGGCAAAAAGTCTGGTGATTCAATCGCCGAGATCGAGATTCAAGGGTATCGGCACGGCTGATAAAGTAAAGAAGACTCGGTGTAAGGCGAGAATTACGCAACCCAGCTGCGTAACCTAACCCCGCTTCTCTTGAAGTGCTTATCAGGCTTTCTGCTGCGTCCAAAGTTTTGTTAGCTGATTTTGTCCAGTCAAAAGTTCCATGTCAGAACCAACAACACGCCTTGTAAATGACGTCGCGAAGAATCCTTCAATTGTCCAAGTGTTACAACTATTACCAACAGCACTCTCATTACTTGCTACTGGAACGGCACAGCTTCCACTATGACTACAGCTCTGCATTGTCGTTGGACAACCACATTGTGTCAGCCTCTGGTCAGCCTCTGCCGATGCAACCATGCCTTGTACGCAAACAAGTTTCATACCTGGTCTTCTCCTCAGCCTTGTCATGCGTTGAATCATGATACCCATCTAGGGAGGTTAGTAAGGTGTGTATAGCCTCATGGGTAAACTGAAGGTCGCCAGATCGCGAGGTCGACATGTATATAAATGGAGCGACAACCACTCGAAAAAAATGAACAAATCAAACAGATTCAGAGACAGACTCACAGGGAGGGCAGAGGCAATATCAACATCTTTTTCCCGGCTTCGAATAGTTCAATATGCGCCCCACCAGCCTCCTTGCAGCCCTTGGGCTCTCTCTCACTGTCTCCGCCGGCCCCCTTTCTCTTCCCAAGCGCTCTCTCCCTGCCCACCCCTCCACTGCCCGCAACATTACCAGTCTCAACAAACCAAGCATCCTCAGGCGTGGAGAGCCCAGCACGGGCGATGACTTCCCCGATGATCCGCCCTTCCCTAACAATCTCAACAAGGTCGAGACAGCGTTCAACGACGCCCTCGAGCTTACCTCGTATGTCCTTTTCAAGATAGACAGCGACAATGATGTCTTCCCTCACTACTTCGACCCTGCCGACAAGGCAGAGGTCAAGCGCATCTTTGAGACCATCAACAATGGTGACCAGGGGAACGACATGCTCAACAACGTTCTCATTCAACTTGACGACCCAGAAAATCTTTGTGACGACACCGATGCCGTAACATTGGCATACATGGGCAACTCGGAGTCTGATAACCCCTTTATCACTCTCTGTCCCAAGGCCTTCAACAAAAAGGCGGTCACGATCCTGGAGCACAAAGATATCAACGACCCAGACGCGAACCAGTTTTACGCAAAATGTCGCGCGGATGGTGGGGACATTGGTGGTAATGTAAACTATGTGAGCCATGCATTCATATTCCATAACTGGCCGCAGCACACTAGCTCTGGAAAGGTATACTGACGAATGTGTGGTGCTCCACCTATTAGCACATGAACACCCTCGGCATGACGTTGCTGCATGAGTACCTGCATTTTGACAAGATGATTGCTTCTTCGTGAGCTGATTTCCACTTCTGATTTGTCTTGATGGGCTATAACTGACATGTACTGAAACCTAGCTTCGGGTCAATCATCGATCATGGTCGAGCGGGTTATGGTGCCGTTGGCGTCTATGATAGCTTGCCGAAGGACCAGGCCCGGACTAATGCTGACAGCTATGCGTACTACGCTTCGGTATGATACCTGCCTCCTACCCGTTGACATATTCTACTGTGGTTGAAGATCTGGGAATACGCGCTAACAAACAACACCATAGCACTTGTTGTGGAGTGTCTTGTGTATCGGAGAGACATTCGATGCTCCTCGGCCGGGAATTGACGATGCTGATCCAGACTGCGGAGCTTCGGCCTGTGAGCCTTGAAAAGTGAATAATACTTGATAGATATATGGGTTGTAGTACTAAACAGTTGTCATCAGAGTGGTTGGACTAGTGATTGATAAGAGAATATGTACTTGCGGCATGGCTTTTTTGACGACACACCCCAAATTGAACTCTTCATTCACACTTGCGCGATGCTGTCTATATGTGTCATCTAATCCAATATTACGGGCCCTAGATTGGATTTTTACGTATTCGGATTCTTTTCATATGCGTACCGGCATTATTAGGATCCGTGGAAGTCTTGGGCGTCCATTGGAAAGGATACATGCATGCTCCACCTTTGCTTTTGTGTGCATATAGTGTTAATTTGAACGAGTTGAAGGTCAAGTTGGCTGGCTTTCAGCGGAAACGATTATGTTCATGTTCTGAACCGCCAAAACATTCGGCAAGAAAGGTAACAAAAACATATCTGTGAATAAAAACAAGCAAGCGTTGGGGGTAGCTATCATCAGATCGTTCATCATAACCATCGCGTGACTTGTGCATACCACGCCTTGGGTTCTCCTTCGCTCAGCCCTGAAAGATCACCCATGCCTCTCAGGCCATACACATAACGTACCAACTTGCCACCAAACACATATCACATCAACAGGGAAGAGTCCACAGGTACCTAGTCACTCATCGGATCACGACCAAGCAGCCTGCTCCTCCTCCTCCACATTCACAGCCGCACCTGTAGAACTCGTCCTCTTCTTCTTGTCCTTCTTGCCAACAACCACAACCTCTTCAACCACCGGTGGCACCGCATCAAACGCACCCGCCGCCACAACTGGTGTGATCAAGGAAGGCCCACCATGTTCATCTCTTCCTTCCACATCCCCTTCAAAGTCATCATCATGTCCTTCATCTCGGTACCGATCCCTCTCGATCTGAGCGTCGTCCACAAACAGAGGCTGGTGCTCGCCCGCGCCCCGCCGCTTTAGCCACTTTGGCATTGACACTCTCGGTCGTGGAAGAGAAGGCAGTCTCGGTCTCGGTAGGCTAATCGACGGAAACCGTACTTTTGGCAGAGAAGGCAGTCTCGGTGTCCACAGAGATTCAAACCACGGAAGGGAAGGCGTCGAATCCGGCCTCAACCGCTCCCCGCAGTGCGGACAATCCGGCGGCAGCGTCTGCCAGGCCGCATACTGGACAAATCCGTGTAACGCTAATCCTGCAATGAACTCCCTGATCGCCAAGTAGAGGTGAATAACACTTTCTCCCTGTCAGCCCCGCTTCTTCACAGCATCCATACTTTCACCCTCCACATGCATATCCACGTTTAACACAAAAGACTCGAAACTTACAAATTCACCAGCAACGGAATAGTAGCATAAGCAGCCAACATCCCCAAAGCGCCATTGAGCTCTCGATCTCTGGTAGCAGTCGTCGTATGCAGCCACGTCAGGACCAAAATCGCAAATAAACCCCCCGCGAGCGACACGTCGAGAAAGAAAATCAGAAAGCCCGTCTCGTCCGAAGTGCACGATCGGTCTCTTTTCTTCTGTCTTGTTTGCTTTCTCTTGTTCATTCTCTGTCTCCCCAGCAGGGAGGAAGATTCCCCTGGCTGGGACTCATTATCGTCACTGGTTCCGCTGGCTTGCTGCTCTTCCAGATCGGGCGTCAGTAGTCCTCGGTCGCTGCCATCATGCTCGTGATCATGTTGTACTTGTCTCGGATTGCAAGGACTGGGAATGATCAAAACTCCAAGAACAGCAGAAAAAAACAATGGAATTAAGCCGACGGCGGGAAAAGGTTTGTGGGAGAGGGCGCCGTGGGCGATGCACAGTGGGAAAGCGGGGATGAAGTTCAAGATGGTGATTGTGCGGAGAGGTCGCTGGGGGGCTGCCATTTTTGATCACATTCAGCCACCACCACGACAGAGCTGAGTGGGACAAAAAAAATCAATCAGACCGGCTGATGAAAAGCAGCAAGACACAGATAAAAGCAGAACATGTATGTACGACGCGTAAATAAAGAAAAGAAAAAGAGTGCGGTGATGGTTGAATGATGCACAGGTGGTGTGGTTGGTGGAGTGTGCGATAAGGGAAAAAAAGAGCGGGGATCGCTTATCAGTCGGTGAGTTGTAACTTGTAAGAGAGCTTGACCCAATGAGGGTTTGGGGAGTCGGATCGTGAGGTCTTGGCGCTTGGAGAAGGATTCAACACGTGATGGGATGCCCCTTTTCTTTTCTGTTTATGTTGATGAGTTTATGAAACCGTTTGGGTATGATGCTGGTACTTCAAACTGATTCTTGAGCAATCTTTTTTTTTTTAAAAAAAAAATTCTTTTTGCAAAAAGCTTGAGTCAAACTAGAGACCTTTGGCAAGCATAATATATCACCAACCGTGATATATGTGGACTGCAAGGGGCAGGAGGTGAATTTACAGTGCCAATGTCGAAGGATCCGTTTCCACAGGAACAAGAAGTTTCAGGGGTATACAACATCAAACAACCAAAGAAATCCATCTCAGTAACTTACAAAGCACATCTACATTGCGAGAACCATATGAAGTACTACTCCCAAAATCCGCATTAAGACATACAACCAGGTAAAAGAAGACATGCTTTTTGTTAGAGAAGCTTATACTTAGCAAGATTATACATCAAAATTTTCACATATGGAAAAAACCCTGACACAAGAAACGAAAGTTAAGAACACCAGGCCACCCGTGACATGATGTCTTGCAGAAAATCATGACCCCTCGTGCCATGCCAATCCTGAAAAGATCCAACCAGCCAGCTGGAAGAGTGCAAACCAAGAACCAGCCGCAGAAGCCACATCCTGTGTTGTTGAAAAGGTCAGCCTGTGTTTCACTCATACAACAAAGACCAAAAATAAAAGTAACTTACCTCCCACTTCATCGCAACATCCTGTCTCGACACCAGTCTCTCGAAGCTAGGGAACTGCAGAAACAAACTAACAAAGCACATCCCCCTCGCGCCCCCATCAGCCGAGACATCGCACTGCAAGTCCATTGACGGGATTGTTGAGATTGACAACTGGTAATCGTCCGCCGGCGCTCTGCCCAGTGCCTTGCGACGGTTTATGCCCAAGTTGATGGCTGTCATGCCGTTGGCGTTGATGAGGACCATCCTGGTGTGCCCGCTCTCCAGCGTTTGTTGGACGGTAAGAGTTGGGTCGTGGATAGCGATCCAAAGACTGGGTGAGAGAACATGGGATGAGTCTGCTCGCGCTTGGGAGGAGTTGAAGGTGAAAAAGGCCTGTGCAATCATCTGGTAGGTAGGGATGGGTGAAACCATAGACTTGGAAGAGATCAGGGATAGGGCGCGATAGCTTGTGTTCTGCCACTCGAAATCGCGAACGTCGTCATCCCATTGATCGGTGCATTGGCAGGCAACTCCCGGTATCGTGATGTTGTCGCAACTGGGCGCTTTTTCGTTGTGCCATCCGAGGAAGCACTTGGGTCTTGCGGAGACATCGAGGTTGGCTTGCGAGGTCCAGTCGGATCGTTGGAAGAGGGTTAGGGAGGGGAAGTAGACTTTGTCCTAAAGCCCATTGTTAAATTTCTCTTTTGTAACCTTACGGAGTAAAGTGCTTAAGTGTAAGGATGGTTAACAGTCTGACTGGGAACACATACCACGGTATCTCGCTCAAATGTGCTGACGTTCCGAGTTTGGTCGGGAAACCACGTAGTCCAGTAAAGTACCGGCAAGGCGAGAGTGGCTACCAAAAGGGTGATGATGGTATTCCCAAGGTTTTGGTCGCACTGTAATCGGTACCTTGGGGGGTTCACGCTGGTATTTGGTGACCGACAAATGCGGTACAGCGACAGGATAAGATAGCCTAGAACTGAGGCCACCCAAAAGACCGAGGTTGCGGTCAAGATTTTAGGGGTGAATTTGATTGAAGCAGTTGATGCCACGAGGACCGCGGCAATCACCAGCCAGCCCAGCCATCCCAAAACAAACAGTCTGACAGAGTTTCTGTGAAGAATCGCCATGTTATGTCATAGCTGAGATGTTCATGGGAGGAGTTTGTGGCACATCAAACTCAACAACACCCAGAGCCAGGAGCAGCTGCCGAGGAGGTAATAGCACGACGCGTGGCCGGTTGCAAACACCGAGGAAAGCTGAAAGGTAAGCCATCAGGCTCCAACACCATCAAGTAAGACATCCCAGCAACAAATTTCGTTTAATCCTGCAGCTAAGAGGGGCCAAGGGAGAAACGTGCGGTTCACAGAGCCTTACTGTTATTTATCATTCTCGAAAGGGAAATGCGGCCTAGAATTGTGTCACCGACCCCACTGGTGGAGGGTGGAATTTTTTGCTGATGCTACCCAATCTTTCACGGAATTCTCCGTAAGAAGCCAGCCGCTCTGTTTGCTGCAACTTTCGAACGCCTTCGAAACCCCACAAATACTATCCGCTGTGGTGGGCTGGCCCTGCGAACTTACCCAAGCTGCCGGGTATGACAGTGCAACTGTGCGAGAAAGCGCTAGGGAACTCGTACGGTAGGTTTCCGTCGTTGCATGTTGGATATTGTGGTGTTTTCGTGCTCGCAGACGCCGGTGGCGCTTACCTCGTTGCAGTGATGCGGCTGAGTTTTGCAAAATCTTCGAACCGCTGATGTCAGCCCGAGACTTATCCACATTGTAATTATTTGTGAAAATGGGGACTTTAAGTATCAGGTATCTCACCTTCCCACGAAGTGTCAGCGAAAGTGGTCGTCTGTAACACGCCATCAGTGATCTCCTGTTATTTGTGATCCCTCTTCCCGCCTGCTTCCCGCTGTCAACCTTTTCACCTGGTCCCTTCATCCACGCCATTCTCTTGATCTCATCTGCAATAGAGACACCAGAGCACCAGCCATGGGTACCGCTTTCGTTACCGTTCTTCTCCTGGTGTTCCTCTGCGCCAGCGTCCAGGCGCAGAGTATCTTCATCAACCAGGTCCCTGAGTACTCGCAACTTCAGGCTTGCGCCCTAGGCCCCGTCAGCCAAATTGTCCGCGACATGGTCTCCGGCTGCGGTGACGGTGGCAGAACAACGTCGTACGACTGCTTCTGCGTCTCAAGTTCCACCAAATTCGAGAGTATCATCAGCAAAGCTGTTGCCACCAAGTGCATGCCGACCACGACAGATGGCGCTCCCTCCGCTCTCGCGGTATTTGACAGCTACTGCCACCTTGGCGGCCCACTTGTTTCTGTTCCCACACCGACTTCAGTTCTGTCCTCGCAGGTGTCCTCTCCTCCAAGTAAGAGACCGTTTTCGAGTACGGATCGTCCCATTGCACCCCCAACACCCGTCTCTCTTCTTCCTCCTTGTCTTAAAGTCCTCTCCCAGTGAGGCCAATTGAGCACTGACACCGGGGTGCTCGCAGATACCACTATTGTAGCCATTGGCATACCAATCCAAACCACCGATGCTGTCTCTACCGAGTCGATACAAAGCAGTTCCAGGCTTCTTCCGACCCCAACTCGACCCCAACTGGCGCCCATACAATCAGATAGTGTTGCGGTACCTACCCGGAACCTATCTGGGTACATGTGGCTTCCCGTGTGGACTGGAGTTGTGTACTTTATGTTGTTCTATTGACGATGCGTTACACTTTGTCGGACGCTTCGATCGATCATTCAGGATACTCGAACGGCTTGTTTCTTTTAGATTTCATTGATTCTACTTTACTAAAGAATGTTAGCCTAGAACTTGTAATGTAGTGTGTAGGTGGTGTAAGATTGCAGTCAAGTTATGAGAGAATCGTCAAGATGTTGGTTCAGGTGTAGGCTATCGTAGCCACCCAAGTCGGAACTCAAGCTAGGTACAACAGAGATTTGTAGAATCCTTGTTATGAAGATGTGTACGTTATTAGAGTGTTTGAGTTGCAAACAAAAGAAACAGACGCTCCGACCTATTGAGGTACCAGTGGGCCCGACAGGGTACCCTGGTCTTTTCAGGAGGGAGGAAGAGGCAAAAAGATGTAGATGCCCAATAACAGGATTGAACTGTTGACCTTCGCATGACTCGATATACTTTGGTGAGTATATTAGTACGACGCTCTAACCAGCTGAGCTAATCGGGCTGACTTGAGTTGCTGAAAGAATTGGTACAGACCCTCTTGTACTAAGAACGCAAGTAACTGCACTGCAAGGCAACAATTGTCAAATACAGAGGCCAAAGTGAGAGTGTCTTGTTCAAATGCTACATGGATCAACATGCTAAAATCAAAGGATCATAAAGTTAGAACTTACTTCAAAAACTAAAGAAAGTTTTCGCAGCCCGAAGAACCATGGCCAAAAGGCAAGGAGAGTAACCGTGCGCAAAAGTTCATGTACATGACATGTGACAAGAATGGGATCCGAACTCACGCCCTTTTCGAGACCAGCAGGATTCTTCATCTTGTCATCTTCGATATCGCCCAGATCAATGCCATGTTAGAGTGAGAGGGTTGCATGCGAATAACAGTCGTCAATGATCCTGTCATACTCAATTATTAGACGTAAATAGTCCTGGTAGAAGCTTCAATGCATCGCAAAATCGGCCTCAGTGACCCCCAGGAGTATCTCCACGCAAGTATGAGGGGAATAGATGGTCTGGACCACTCCCTATTCGTGGAACTCTGGCATACAATGGCGTAGTAACATATTGGCGACAGCACTCTGACTTCTTGAAGACGATCCGATCAAGTAAGCCCTCAGAGGCGACATCAATAGGCGCCTGAAGTATGAAGGAAGCTGTGGTCTGATCGCATCTCAGATGCTTCTTCAGTGCAATCGGAGCGATTCGTTGAGATGTGTCCCCTGACTTTGGGTCGATCTGGGATCGCAAGTCGCTTCGATCTTTGATATCGTGATTGTAGACTTCTAAGGTGTTTGTTTGGATTTGGGTCGATTTGGGTATTTCGGGGTGTGAGCGTCAGGGGAAGTTCAGACGGACTTCGCGAAAATCGAAAATTGTTATGTGACGCCAACTGTCTGTTATCTTCCATCTTAGTATAAACTATCTTACTATAATCTTCTTCAACCAACCCTTTAGAACACATGGGTCACCTTACCTGTAGCCCGGGTCTTTCCATTTGTTGCCTAACTTCAAGCCTGAAAAGGTTGACTGGGAGGCTGTGGCTTCGAAGGTTGATGCACTCGGCCTCTCGCGTGGAGGGGAGTCTACATTCAGCTTACCGTCGGCACGAGACTAAGAAGAAGTCTTGGAGGGTGTTGGAATGCCCATAAAGTGGACTGAAGGTAAGCAGATGAAGGGTCCAGAGCTGTAGCAGAACTCTCGCTGCTATGTTCCGGACGGGAGTCAGGACAAGCCTTCAACATAAAACACAAAGAGATACTGTAAGAACTGAGAGCCTCGACCAGGTAGGTTGACGATAAAGTCGCGCTAGTCAAAGAATTGCGGTTCAGGGCATTTTCCAGCGGCGTAGGCACATTTTGGAGTCACATCCAAGGCACCACTACAAAGTCGCGTCACGATGAAAGCAACCTGGAAGTCCCAGAAGGAAGGCACTGGGAGGCTGGAAACACCGCCAAACGGTGCCGAGTTTCCTACATTCCCCCGCTTCCCCTGAGTTCTGCAGCTAGGCAGGAGAAGAATTTTCATCAATCTTTTCGGGTAGACGATCCTTGCGTTTGTGTCGGTGCGCAGCGTCTCGCGTATCTCTTTTTCTTTCTTGATTACCAAACAGCAATTGGAAATTCGGTCTGCATCACCTTGGCGGCCTCGCCGTGACATTCCTCCGTTCACCCTTCATCGCTGTTTAACAAACACACAGAACGACATTTTCAACTGGATGTGATTGATTGACGTGTCTGCATCTTCCTTTAGCCGAGTCAGCCTTGAAAGGTTTAGATGTGGCACGAAGTAACTTGGTTCCATCAGAGGCCAACTCCTTCTTGGCGTGGTGGTTTTTGCAATTCCAACCATTCCCATCCAACGCGAGGACCCGACAGTCTGGGAAGGATTTTTTAGTCTTGATTCATTTTCCGCCCTCGCCTCCCCGATCATTGAGGGCGCCGTGCCGCACAGAAGCCTGCTGGCGAAAGCGCTAATATCAGCAGAATTTGGACACGCTGAATTTTGATATTTTAGTTGCAATATTGGGAGGAAGAATACACATTTGTGTGTCGTGGTGTGTAAAACACGGGGATTCTTGGTATCTAAGATGAGTCACTGCCTGCTTAGCCCCTACCTAGTAGCCGTCGATAGACCTAACCATCATTGCTGTCGGGAGCGGCAGTGATGTACTCGGGAACGGACAGCTCTAGGCCCACCGGAGAGATACGAGCGGGACCTGGGGCCCAGGTCTCTTGTGAGGATTCATATGGTGAGTTGCCAATTTGCCAGGCCAAGCAAATGCATTCCCGGATTTCTAACAGCTAGGTGTTCAATGTAAAGCGTGGTAGTAGCCACGTCATAGAAGCTTGTCGCTCATCTCCGTTCTAATCTCATGTCCTTGGTATGTCGCGTGATGTTTCATGACATGCCATCCTGGAGTAGCCATTGACCGCCAATGTCAGATACTTCTAGTTAGACACCAACACCCAACAGCTCAGCTATGTATCAGTAGCATGGATCTTGTCTACACCTGCTCGGCGCAGACATTTGCCCCGCAGATCGGACAAAAGTACCCGGAAAGTTTTTGTAACCCGGCCCTCGGGTCATCACCTTGACGCGTCAAGACTGAGACTTACCTCTTAGCGCATGTTGATATTGAGACACGCAAACGGGGTGATATTGCCAAGGACAAGACTGCCCGCGTATTCCTCCTTGTAGACCGCTTCTGGCTTGCCCAAGTACCGTAGACAAACTGTGGGTGGCGCTGCCGGCAGCGAAAGATCTCACTTTTCCCAGGACTGGGGACCAATCCCAACAAAGCCCACCCTTCATGATAACCCTTGCAATATAGAGTAGCGTTGTTCCCAGCCAGGTTCTCGTGATAGTAGTGGCTCGATGAGCGGGCTGTCTTCGCCGGGAACGGCTTCCGGCAGCCTCAGCTTCCCTTCTTCATCAAACAATGTATCTCTAACACCGGTCTAAGTTGAAGAATATGAGATATGACCACTTGATGATACTCCAGCAAAAAAAGAAAGCTGAAAGCGTAGCAAACAGATCGTCGGACACGATGGTAAGTACGTATAAATATCGAGAGCTCACGGAGGTGAAGACTCCTCTGAGATACTTGACACCATCAGTCTTCTACCGGCACCAGAACCATTTTCAACATTTCAGCAAAATGCCTTACATCATCGACGGCCCGGGTGACATCCAAGGTTGGTGCAGCCTCACGATGGTAATTATGCCTCGGGCTGATAGTGCTAACGTTTCAACATAGCCACCAGAAACGGGGGACTGTCTTCTCATGCCGACATGGAACAAAATCTTGCTGGAATTGGCTCATGGGTCCCACCCTTGCCCAGAGACATCGTGGGTGAGTTTACATTCACCGTCCAGGCCATTTATTTTGATCTCAACATTGATCTAACGCCATCAAAAGTGGGAACCAATACTGGCAGGCGCCGCCTTATAAGCACGCCTGTTCTGCATCATTCATGTGAAAATCTGGACCATGGACTCCCCTACTTGCTCCACAAGAGTTTCGCTGCAGCTGTTTCATCAACACTGAGTGGACTTTGATACACAATGCGTGCACAAACCGTGGATTGGATCTAGAGGAAATTTACCAGTTCTTCTGGTTCTGGAAGCTGACAGGGAAATTAGAGCAGATTCTGAGGGAGCTTGAACGAAAAGGCTCAACGACGGACGGGATTTCTTCGTGACAGTCCTTGGCTTTCAAGCACACCAATGGGACAGCGGCACAGCGGCTTGGTGGCAACTCCCCGCCACTTTGAGTCTCCAATGTGTTCACAAGGAATAACAGATAGTACAAAAATAGCTTAGTCATCTCAGCACATTTCCAGCAGCTCGCTCGTAACTTCGATGCGACATCTTCACACTTTGGTGCGATCAGGCGAGATGTCTACCTACCTACCTTAGTGTGTGGCACCAGAGGTCACAAATTTTATTCGGTTGCGCAGTGAGCGGCCGACAGAGTCAACAGTGCCTCGGGGTTTGTGGGTGTTGTCACCTAGTTGAAACCAACTTTTGCACAAATGTCACCGCTAGCCGCCGGTTGACTTCACAGTTGGAGGCCACCACTTCAGCGGCCGACGTGCAGACCTCAGCCAGGAAACCAGTCCAAAATCCAGGAAACGTTGATTCGTAATGTGACATAATGTGTTCTTGAGCTGGATATTGCGCTGAGAAAAGATGGGGGTTATCGGGCAATTTTGTGTTAATGATTAGGGTGCTCCTCTCTGCTTTCCTCTTTTCTCTTTCCTGGCCTCTTTCCATTCTGGAAATCCCAAAGTTGGATTCAAGTTTACAAACACACTCTTTTTGCACCGAGGACATTTGCCCCAAGGCTAGTGCTTCCGGCCAATCTCTCTTCCAAAGCTCACACAACAACCCAAAAACTCCAGATTCCAAAAGTCTCTTAGACCTTGGGGACCCCTTTGCTACTCTGCCCGCCCCCCCTCCCTTCTCCATCCTGCTGCTCGCATGGATCCCATCCGTCCCCGTTTGCTCCTAGGTTCTCTCAAACTTCACCTGGACCCTTGTCAAGCCATGCCGCAAACACCGGAGCCGATAGTACTCAGCTGTTGGCAGCTTCACACTCTTCCAGTGTTCTGCAACACCACTGCACTCTTACACCCATCGAGGTGCAGGAAGCTGCCCTCGAGGAGGTGTCCACCCGCTGCACCAACACAACTCTTTCGTGACATTCCCGTCGCAGCCATCCTATCTACACCGCACATTCTTGAAACCTGTCCTCATCTCTCCCCTCCCGATTCAAATCCAAGTCAGGGAACAGGTAGCTTGATGCGAAGTCCAGACCACGGATGGACTACGATGATCATCTGCAAGTGAACTGAACCGGCCGGACAGCAAACTGCAGCCGGACATGACTCCGACCTGGACTGAGACATCACCGCCGGCTCCCAACCATGGAAAGACGCACCTCGACGGATTCGACCAGTCTCCCCGGCAAAGGTACTCGATACATATCCTTCAATACCCCGAAGGCTGATGACAGGAGCAATCAATCCTACATGAGACATGCATCATGACAATCAGGTTTTTCTTCTTTCGTTTTCTTCTTCATTTCGGGTCCCGACATGTTTTCCTTGCCGACAATGACCCATCAGCGGCGCGGGCCCTGTCGACGGCGGTCACTGAGGCGGGAACACGAAAAGCGTGCCCAATTATTGGTAAAGGCGGCGAGGTACGAGGGTAGGTACCAATACTTCCAGTCTGAACCCCCACGGGCCCGGGCTGATCAACGCCGGAACTCAGGGGCTGGCGCAAGAAAGTCACCATTTCCTAGGTTGCCAGCAGCGTCCGGAATCTTCCCCGGATCATTGCGCTCTTCAGGTTTCAGATTGTCACCAACTGAGATCCCTCCTTTCTTCTTAGTCTTTTGCAGTCTGACTTTGATGGACCAGTTCCAGCTTTCCCCTTTCCAGTCGGCTGGATCTCCTTGTCCTTTCCATTTGTTTCCCTCCTTCCAGGTTTTAGTGGCACGAAGCTTTACCGCCATCTACCGGACGGACGCGTCTTGGAAACTTCCCACCACCATCAAGCCCTTTCATTGCTTGTCTCCTCGGGAGGCATTAGCTCACTGGAGGAGAAGATACGCGCAACACCACTGGATACCTGCACTCGAGAAATTCCAAACTCTGCTTCGTGCTACCAGGCCCAACCCACGTGTTTCTTCCATTGTGGTTCTTGGTGAGTCGCGCCATTCGGGTCACCATTTTCCAGCTCCCTACCCACTACACCCGACCAACCCACATCATGGATCTCCCCGACGTACATCACCCATCATCGATCTCCTACTATGCCATAGTCCTTTATACTTGCTTCATATATCCACTCTATATCCATTACTCCTCTACCCATTCCTACATCCCTTCTAGCCCCTATTAATCTCTATGGCTTGTATAGTACCGTATTACATCCATCTTCTCTTCAACTACCGATATCTTCGAGCAATCTTCAACTTCATTTCAATGTCCGATCCTCGCCTACACGTTCCCTCATACAAGCCCACGCGAAACTTCTACACACCACCATAACGCCTCGACTAAACCCAACGACCGAATGACCGACCGATCGAGGCTTATCCAACGTAAACAGATTGCGACATGACAACGACACATGACACTACAGTCTCGGTGTATCATACCCTCTACCGCATACCGAGGCTCGTCTTTGCGCTTTATCCGAATGCGTGCCGTTATGAACCGCCAAGCCAAGCTACCCAGATCCAATCTTACCTTTGGAGAGACACAATACCATGCCTAGGTACCTGGCACGCATGAGGCAGAAGGACAAGCTTCCATAAGTATCGATCGGATCATCATATAAGAAGTGTCAGCGCGCGATCAACCAGTACCTACGTCACTTCACCTAGCGAACCCCATATCGGCATCCCCCATATAACTAGGCACCAGCTGTCGGTTCTTCTCTATCCTTTACGGAGAATAGAACGCCCTCGGTCTCTCTCTCACTTCCATCAAAAGACACATTCACTACGTCGACACTACAAGTCAGGTGAGGCGAAGCGAGGTTTTGACACTACATCATGGCCTCCACCATGATTACTTCGGATGTAATATCAGAGGATAAAGCAAGACACCTACTGTAGGAAAGGCACCTAGATACCCACCACAATAATCATCTTCAACTTCGTGTTCGCCCCTCTCTACATATTACGTTCATTCAGCTCGTACTACGGGTACCGACTGTCGGCTGACCAGCATTGAACTTGCAGATATTGTGATTGCAACTCAAGTTGGGCACAATATCTGGTCACCGGCTGTTCAGTTTCTAGGTATGGATGGACACATAGATGCCGTTCTAAACTTTGGATGCGGGTGGTTATAAACCCGGTAAGTGCCTGCTGGACCCGGAGCAGGACCGAGGCGCATGAAAATAAAGTGCATACATGAGGTTGCATTCATAGAATGAAGTACACACCGGGTAAGGCAGACCAGATAAGGCACGCCACCCTAAGTAAGCACTTCTGTCTGATCACTTAAAGTATCGGGGACCGACGATATCAATCTCTCATCCCGTATTCGCAGTTGTCGGACGCAGCAGTTCGGCATCATTGATAATCATGGCATCAAAAATCCTCACGGCTGACAAGCAATACAACAGAGATGAAGTGTCTGGCTTTGTACAGACACTTTTTCAGAAAGGGCAGTCAGCTTCACCGGCAGAGAGCAGACCGATCTCGCTCGTCAACTTAACTCCCCATCCCATTGCTCAACCTCCCGAGGCAGCAGAGACCCGTCCGTCGATAGAACCACCAGAGCTGAATCTTTCTCTGAACTCCGGCAGGTTTATATCCCAAGACTTTAGCTCTTCTTGTGAGGTGCTTCTCGAACCGGTAGCCTCGGCTTCGAGCTCGCAACAAAACTTGCCCGCCCTACCGGTTCCTGTTCACAAGCCTCCGTATCTCACCCGTACATTGCCAAAGCGCAAGCTCCCTCTGCTTGGTATGAGCGCGGATTTGGTAAGACGACGGCTTTATAGCAAGTTCGACCAGGGCCACAACCACAGGCCTCTCTCTCTGCGAACACTTCCCATCATCCTCGTCATTCTCAGCCTGGCTGGTTTACTGGGTGTCATCGAGTACAATTTCCATGGGCTGTCAAAATATCAGATTGGATCAAAATATCCTATCCGTCGCAGTCTTGAGCAAAGGGCGGCCGGAGAGGACCTCTGTGGTAACAGACAAGCCCCAGAGTCACACCCGTTAGCAACAACTCTTGAGAAGCGTGTTCCGGCCATCGCTATCCCCTCTTCTGAATTATACCCCAAAGTGGCAACACCTACTTATGTAACGCTTGCTGTGGCAACTTATGGCGCGGACAGCGCGTGGGCGACCATCACCCCTGGAATCGACAAGAGTAGCGATTGCGTCGAGTCCAGTGGGATCTGCCGCGTTATCTCGACCAACGACACATCAGCATGTCCAGTAGCAGTCACCGAATTTGAAGGTGGAAAGTGGCCAAACGTGGTCACCTCGGAAGATCCATGCCTGACTAGTCTGCTTTCAGACATGAACAATGGCCGTTGTCAATATTTCGAGGTCAACTGGAGATTCCAAAGAATGATGCCTCCCGGCCCAATGATGCATTTGATGTACTACCGGAGAGGCATCACCAACAGATGTGAGAGATTGGGCGCCGCAGTCCCTGTGTCTCCAGGAGCAACAACCTTGGTCAGCGTTTCCGTTTCGACTTTAGTGACCCAGATTGGCGGGACCGTTTCCACCATCAATCTCAGTACCCAGTCTTCCCACTACCAGGCAGTGACAACTTCGCCAGATGCATCACGCGAGACAGAAACTTCGGCAGATTCTGAGACACCAACGCCGACATTAGCAGAACCAAAGCCAGTTCTATCGACATCGACCTCGGCATCGACAACAGCCCCAATGGAGACAGAGACGGAAACACTGTTATCGACATCGAAAACGACATCGACATCGACATCATCCCCATTACCAACTTCGGCATTGGCATCGCTATCGTCGCCACTGGAAACAGAGACATCCCCTCACACATCCTCAGCTTCTAAAGGAACGTGGAGAGAGACATTGATAGGTACATCAAACGAGACGTTGCGTGAAACATCGGCGGAGACACCAACACCGGCACTGGAAGAGAAAGAAACACTGTTACCGACAACGACACCGGCATCGATATCGACATCGACATTGACATCGACATTGACATCCACATTGACATCGACATTGACATCCCCTCACACGGCCTCAATCCCTAAAGATACATGGAGAGAGACGTCAAGTGGGACATCGAAGGCAATTGTGCTTTCCACGTCGACCTTGACCAATAGCACAACATCAACCCCTTCGCCAACCATGATGGTCAGTCATAGCACACAACCCATCCGTTCGCTAGTATTGACAACAATCGGGGCAACAGTAATTACAATCGAAACCACGGTCGTTGTTCCTTTCTTGACCTTGACTAAGGATGGATGGGGTAATGTCTGGGTGGCTCAGCCCGACTCTACCACGATAGTCGCAACTGGGACATCTGGTGTGATCAGCGCTGCTGGATCTACAAGCGGCAGAACCACCTCCATAGAAGCTCAAACAGCTTCGTCCACGTCAAGTCCTGTCGTCGCCAGCAGCATGCACTCTTCCAGCTCGAAAAGAATCGTCACCACCCCAGTGGTAGTCCCACAAGTCTTGTACGCAGACTCCAACGACGCTGCAACACCCCTTACAACAATGGTAACATTGATGAACCCCTACAACGGAGATCCCACAGCGACTATAGTCGAATCTCTAATGGTTCTAACCGACGATGCCGGCGTCCCTACTCTGACCCTTGCCAAGTACGTGACCACAGCAACAGACCTCATGAACGGCGCACCCACAACGACGCAGACGTTCTACCTGACGGCACCAGGCGTCCCTTACCGCCGGCAAAGAACCTTTACCTCGTACCCAAAAGACTCGGAAACGGAACGTGCCCGTCCGTTGTCGTCGGAAGGAGAATACTTTCTGGGGGCGTTTCTGCCCGTTCTGCTCGCCGTCGTGTTCGTGGCGATACCGGTCCAGATCATCAATGCGAACGTCAAGCGGGCAATACCTTTCAAGATGCTTAGTCGCAATAGAAATCACCCGTGCTCCTCAACTTCTGCCCGGGACTCCCTATGCCTAAGCCTCGAAGGCTTTCAGGGCCCTGTGGCAAGCTTCCGGATTTTCTTCCGGCTTCGCGAACCCGCAGGCGCTCTGGGAGACTTGCTAACCTGGTGCTCGGGACTGCTTGTCGCCGTGTCCCGTGACGTCCTGGGTGTCAGGGTGAGCGCAACTTGCAATAATCTTGGCTCCGATGTAATCGAGAAGTGTTTTCTGTACCTAGCCATGCAGGACCGAGCTGCCCGAGCGGCCGAGGCTCTGCTGGTTATCATGATGTTGCTTTTGGTTTACCTCGGCTGGGTTTTCCGGCAGTGGAAGGTGCCATCAGGGGCACTTCCAGCTGAACCCTGGAGTCAAGCCTCATTGGCGACGCTATTGATGCCAACGTCAGTTATGGTTGCTGGGAAGAGAGCCACAGACAGGCAAACTGCAAGTGAGGCCGACGGAGATGGGCTAACACGGCTTCGAGATCTGCTCCGGAGCGAGATCGACACGCCTGTGGATGGGAAACGGCATATCGGCCAAAAGGAGATCGCGAGAATTTTACAAGGATATACATTTTCTCTGAAGCCATTCCCCAGTGGGGAGGTTGGCATTGCAGTCCAGGACGCTCCTGAGAAAACAACCCCGAGTCGACAGACGGATGGGCAGCGAGGAGGGGGCAAGATGAGTGTAGACCCGAAATACAACACGAGCCCGCAGGCCCAGAAGAAATCTTCCAAAACAGGCACCCTCCCACATCAAGTCTCGTCCAAACTTCGATACAGTATCATCAACGCCACTGCCCTTACCCTGCACGTAGGGTTGGTGATTCTCATTCTCTACTACGAGCTAACGATACTGAATACACCCTTTGAGCGCTTCATGGACAGCGACACTTTTGGGGTCCACTTCCTCTTCACCGGGACCGGTGTCCTCATGACTGTCTTCTGGGACTCTCTGTTTTTACGTATGTAACCCCCATCTCCCTCCACCTGTACACCTCAAAGCTCCGGGATTTGTTGTTTCCCTGCTAACACATGATATTTAGACGTCGCGAGACTCACCCCTTACCGCCGTCTCTCCCGTCGCCCCCGCACAGCTAACGACTCCATCCTCAGGGAACCACCGACAAATGTCTTCACGGGGCTCTGGACTGCCGTCCGCCAGCGCGATTTCCCCAGCAGCGTTGTCGCTTTGGCCGGTGTGCTCTCCAAGTTCATGCCGATTGTGCTTGCCAACGTGCCCTTCTCCAACACCGTGACGTGGCGCTCACACGAAGCCTGCACATGGATATCGGTCGGGGTCTTGTGGTTCATGATTTTCGTGCTAGCTGGGTCGCTGGTGGTCAAGCTGCCCGCTATGCCGGTGGACCCGGGGACGATTGCCGGGTCCATGTACTACATCTGCGACTCTCGAATGTTGGAGGACGTAGCCGGACTGAAGGCATCGGAAGGTCTCCGGGCGGGGGCAGAGACAACGTTGACTCGGCAAAAGGCAGTGGCCGGGTCAAGAAGATATGTGTTTGGGAAGTCTGTTGGTGTTTGGGGGAAGACTCGCATTGCTGTGGATTATGCACGCGAGGAGCCCGAGCCTTGAGTGTCATATATTGCTAGACATCGCCGGATAGAGTAAATATTTTTCCATCGATCCGATTTTTCTCTTCAACTTCCAAGCCAAACCGCAAAATACGCCGCTATGCATATATGTAAATAATAAAGACATGATCATCAAGTCTCAGCCCATCGCCACCGCTTGGGTTCGGCTTCTACTCCTCAGGGCTCGGCCGCCCGTCTAACCACTTGGACATATATGGCCCGTCCAGCCAGTAACCCAGCTTCCTGTAGTAGCTCCGCACACCGACACCAGAAATGACGCTAATCTTGACGCTTCCATGCTCATCCCGTGCAATCCTTTCGGCCTCCTCCATCAGCAGGGTACCGAAGCCTTGGTGCTGGAACTTTCTGGGGTCGCGGGCATGCACTGGCACAGCCATACCATACACATGCAGCTCTCTGACTAGACTCGTAGGCTGACCTACCAGTTCTTCGCGGAACGTGTACTTTTCTGAGCACTTGCGCAAGCGGAGAAGGGCGACCAGAATATCCTGCTTGGGATCCTCATACGCGAGGAACGTCTCCCATCCACCGTTTGCCGTATAGTCGCGCCTTACAAGCTCGATCTGGTTGGGGCGGATCTTGTGCTTGACCTCATTAACACCAACCTCGCGCGTGCGCACGTCGCGGCAAGTCGTGCCGAAGTCCTTCATACGCGCGAGGGCCAGCTCACGGAGGTTGCCATTGTCCACACCGGCCGAAACGAGAGGCATGGGGATATCGCGCTGCACGCGGTAAATACGCGTCCAAGGAGGCACAAGAGCAAGGATACGAGCGACGAGGTCGATCAGGCCGTTGGGGGTATAACTCTTGTACCGACCAGTTCGCCAGAGCTCATAGAGACCCGTGCCGCGGATAACCAGTGTAGGATAGATCTTGAGGCCGTCAGTTCGAAAAGCTGGGTTCTCAAAGTACTCCTTGAACTGGTCCAGGTCGCGCTCCATCCCGACGTTGGGGAGATCCGGCATCATGTGGCTGACCACCTTGAACCCGGCGTCTTTAGACAAACAGAACGTCTCGGCGACTGCAGCAACCGTGTGGCCGCGGTTGGTGTCGCGGGCAACGTCTTCGTAGAGCGATTGCACACCCACTTCAAGTCGTGTGCAGCCGTACCGCAGCATGCTGGAGAGATGCGGCTGCAGGCAGTAGTCGGGCCGTGTCTCGATTGTGATGCCCACGCACTTGACATTACTTTGCTCTCCTCCCCTCACGGCCTCGTCAACGTTTAGTGTACCGTACCCGCTCAGCGCGTTGTGTAATTGCGAGATAAACTCGTCTCGGTAGGACTCTGGCAAAGACATGAAAGTGCCGCCCATGATGATGTATTCTACCTTGTCCACCGAGTGGCCCAGCGCCTTGAGCTGGTCCACTCGTCCTCGGGCTTGTTCAAAGGGGTCGTACCGCGCACGAATCGCGCGCATGGAAGTTGGTTCGTATCCTGTGTATGACTGTGTGCTGTATTCAAAATCGGAATCGGGGCCGCCGGGGCAGTAGACGCAAATGTTGCCGGTGTAGGCGATATGCGGACACCTGTGAGGCTTGCACATGACGGCGACCACGGCGATACCAGATGACGTTCGAATGGGCTTCGCGATCAGTCTGGGGAGGATGTATTTCTTGTAGTGCTCGGGGACGGCGGCGATGATGGCGGTAAGTGGTGGGACATTGTTGATCCTGTGCTTCTTTGCGAACTTGGCGCGCAGGCTGTTGAGGTTGATGTCCTTTTTCGGTTTGCTGGGGTCCTTGGACGCTTCGTGGTCCTCGATCAGGGCTTTGGCGACGTCTGCGCAGCACCGCAGGAAGCGCTCGTTTTCTGGGGGGAGGTTGGCATCTTTTTTGCTGCGGAATGTCGCTGTGACCGTTGTTGTGGCCATTGTGCTGTATTTTTCTGGGGTCGTTCTTTTTCTCTTCCGACAATCGTCTAGATTGTAGCCGAGATTTTAAATTCGTAGATTTTATTCTGTCGTTTAGTTGGCGCGATTCGCGGTCCTCGTCGTCTTCAAAATTTCGTGGGGTTTGTGTCAGAGCGAGAGCTTCAACTGGGACTCCAAGGCTTATCGAATTTTGGCGGGGCCAAAAAATGCGATATGGTTTTGATATCACCCCCCTTTCTTCAGTGGGGTGAGTCAATCATTAACGGTCTGGACACTCGACAGGAGTTCGGACCGCTTGCGGCTGGGATCGGTTGCATGTGGGGGACGGGTGCTGCCGCAAGGCTACCCGGTATTCGGAAAAACACTGCCGCCGGGGTCTCGCTCTCAGCTCAGGGATAGCGGCCACTGGCCAATGGGGCGCTCAGTGGAACCGTGCTGTCAAAGATGGGGGTTCTGTTGGTCCTGCTGAAGCTGCCAAGCTGGAGTTCTTTTTTGGCCAGGGTCGCTGTTTTGGAGAAATGACGGAGTTTGGGTGGTCCTCGTGAATCTCAGAATACCGACGACATTTACCGTCTCCTTCCCATTGAATTCTTCGAAATCCCCCCCTCCCACCACTACCTCTTCTGCCTTTCGCAACCGACGACATACCTTTCCGATCTTCCCGTCTGCCAACCAAATACACATCCAACATGCAGGCTTTTGCAAGGCAATCAAGAGCTGCAGGCTCCGTCCTGCGCCTGGCTCAGCGCAACTACAGCTCCTCCGCTACCCCCTATGCCAGCACAATCAACAACCTTCGCATCAACGGCGACACCAAGGTGCTCTTCCAGGGCTTCACTGGCAAGCAGGGAACGTAAGTCGCATTTCGATTCAAACTCCAGTCCTCGACACTTATTTCTCTTATCTGAGGTTTCGCAACATGTGCGAGCACACAATGCGCGCAACAGCGCCGCGAACACCAAACCTACCTAACTCTCCCGTCTGATGTTGGGAAGCTCAAGTGCTGACGTGGTTATTTCTCCAGATTCCACGCGCAACAGGCGATTGACTACGGTAAACCCATATCCTTTCCCCACGGCCAGGAAGCTCTGCGGTGGAGCCCAGCGAACCTTCGGTTCTGACGCATACTTCTTTCACAATTCATAGGCACCCAGGTTGTCGGTGGTACGAATCCCAAGAAGGCTGGTCAGCAACATCTCGGTCTCCCCGTTTTCGCCAACGTCGCCGATGCCGTGAAGGAGACGGGCGCGAACGCCACGGCCATCTTTGTGCCGTAAGCAATTCCCGGGACACCCTTCCAGCCCTTTCTCCAGAAACCGCGCTAACAAAAGCTCTTCGCCCTGTCGCCCAGGCCCCCACTCGCCGCCGCCGGTATCGAGGAGGCTGTTGCCGCCGAGGTTCCCCTCGTTGTGTGCATCACGGAAGGGATCCCCCAGCATGGTTAGTGGCCACGGGACCCCAGGAGATGGAAATGACACATGTGACAGGGGAAAGAAGAGAACCTGTGTTTTTTTTTTTTTTTGTGGCGACTGACTCTTGGTATTTTTTTCTCGGCAGACATGGTCCGCATCACCTCGATCCTCAAGTCCCAGAACAAGACCCGCCTGGTGGGCCCCAACTGCCCCGGCATCATCGCCCCTGGCCAGTGCAAGATCGGTATCATGCCCGGCTTCATCCACAAGCGCGGACGTATCGGTATTGTCAGCAGATCCGGCACCTTGACCTACGAGGCCGTCAACCAGACCACCCAGGCCGGCCTTGGCCAGTCCCTCGTCGTCGGTATCGGTGGTGACCCCTTCAGCGGCACCAACTTTATCGACTGCCTCAAGGTGTTCCTCGAGGATGGCGAGACCGACGGTATTATCATGATCGGTGAGATTGGTGGTTCCGCTGAGGAGGAGGCTGCCGACTTCCTCAAGGCCTACAACACCCAGAACGGTGGCAAGCCCGTAGTGTCCTTCATCGCCGGTATCTCTGCTCCCCCCGGTCGTCGCATGGGTCACGCCGGTGCCATCGTCGCCGGTGGCAAGGGTGATGCCCAGTCCAAGATCAAGGCCCTCGAGGCTGCTGGTGTTGTTGTTGAGCGCTCTCCCGCTAACCTGGGTAAGGCTCTCCGCGAGGAGTTTGTGAGACGTGACCTTCTTTAAGCGAGGGTATGTGGAGGCAGGATTAGGTAGTAGTGCTTTGCTTGATGCTTAGCCCTTGTACATGCTCTTTTTTATTTGTTACAGCAAGCGGATACGGTTCAGACCGGGAGGCATGGAGGGGTAGCGTTGACGCAGTAAAAAAGAAAACTGTGGTGCAGCCTGGTCTTTGGGGATTTTTTGTCATATCATGTGAAACCTTATAGACTGGCGGGAAACGGTGGGCGGGCGCATACCTTTAATACGTGTGAATTGAAGCTACTTTTTTGTATTTTGTCCCAATCGGTTCAACGAATTTATGTTGTTGGCATTCTTAAAAAAAAGTTCGGCAGGAAGGTTCACTCGTTTATTTATGCTGAAACAACTCGAGGAACAGGGCTCGGCCTGTGTTGTTGTTTTACTTATACCATTCTTAGACAAGACGATTCAAGGGGTCTGCGAAGATAACCCTTTTTGACCTCGAAAGTGCATGTCTGATTGGGCAAACAACCAATCAGTGTGAGAATTGAACTCTCTACTGCGCTGGTAACTGTAGATACAAATCACTGAAAAGCCCAATACAAGTCTCACATCTGTCCCTCAATCTAGAAAACACAGCAGAACTCTGCCTACGCCGTACCCGAAGAAAAATCACGGTGACCACCCCTATCGCTCTGATCATACCTTGATCGCTTATCCGAGAACTCCGATCCCAATGCAAATGTTCTCCATCATGAAAATCCGGGCGAAGGGGCATGTTGAAGCTGCGCTGTTATAAAGCATGAATAGTAAAGGAAAATATCTGGGGAAAGAGAAAACAAAAGGTTTCTCGTTTTCCACTCAGCGCTCCTACGATTATTGTTCGCCAAGGAGTCGGGCGGTGATATCGCCCATGTAAGCCTCTTCAAGCTCGTAGTCGTTGCCGCCGTTGCGGTCGATACCCACAAAGTTGAAGGCATCCACTACGGCGTCCACGTCGAAGCCCATGTTGACGAATCGGTCGACCAGGTCTTTATTGTAACCTTGGTATCTAGAATATGTGTGACAATCTAGTGTGAGCTTTTTTGACCTATCCACTGTGTAATGAGAGAACGTACCGGGCTGGATCATTCGCAACAGAGGGTGGCGGTGCCGTCTGCTTGTAGTTGTGTTTGGGTTGGTCGCGTCTCGGGGCTCCGGCGTACATAACAGCCCAGTCGTGAGCTTTCTGCGCGAACTCCTCGGGGTGTTCCATCATCATCTTAGCGACCTCGGCGTCTTGGGGGTCTTTGGGGTTCGGGGACTCGAGGAGCATGCGGAGCGAGATGAGGGCCATCTTGATGGTGCCGACGGGTGACCAGCCAGTACCTAACGTGTCAAGGCAGATAGCTCCCTATTTTAGTAGGCAAGATTGGTTTGGTCAGCAAAACGAGGCTCTCGGTAGTAGATAGCAGATACCCCCTTCAAATGTGGCTCTCCTTCGCCATTGAATGGACCCGAAGAAAAGTTGTAGAAGAAGATATAGTGCAAGAGAACTATCCCGAACTCCCAGGCTAGCTGATCGGAAGCTGCATTGCTCGAAGCCTGCCTCGTTTTCTAGGGGACACTCCCCTGGTTGCTTTCCTCTATGTTTCCTCTCCTTTCCCAAAATAACAATGGCTAAAAAGAACCCACCGTAACACTGCTGACGTTTGGGTGCCAGATCTTGGTGTCAAACTTCATAACCGGCGATTTGAACGGGTAGGTCTCGGGAATGACGATATCGACCTGAAAAAGACCCCCAGCGTAAGGCGTGTCAGGCGGGCCGGGAAAGGTGCCCTTGAGGTGCGTCAAGTTCGCTTCGTCGACCTGGCGTGCGAGAACACCCGAGTTGTCCTTGTCATTCTGTATGTCTGCGAGTTCCTTCGCAACGCGACGCTCGCGTGTCGACGTCATCTTTCTCGTTTCGTTGCGTCGTCTCTCGTCCTGTGCTTCGTAGTCGATCCCTGGTCTGAGGAACTGGGGAGTTCCCTTGTTGTCTCAAACCCAGGGCAAGGAATCGAGTGGTGTAGGACCGCTGAGTAGAGGGGAAGTAGGCGGGATTAGCTTGCTATCTGTCGGATATTATCTACTACGGAAAGGCTGCGGAATTTCAGGCAAATCAGGCGGTATTGTGGTGTGTAGTGGTGGCGGCGGAACGTTCTGAGTGGAAGGCGTGGTAGGTTGCGGAAGTCAACCGAAAGTTTTGGAGGGGTAAGTCACAGCCTGGGATGGGGGGGTAGAAGTTAATTAGAGAGAGAGTCGGGAATTCAGCAGTCGGAGACAACTGCGAGGGGTTTCAACTGAACTGGACTTGTGACAAACCACAAACACACGGGAAGATGGAGCAATGATGGAGAGAAAAAAGTGGTATGACAACTCTCCTGCATATATAATGGACCTACGGCTACGTAAACAATGTTCAGGCGCGGCAGCGGGCACGCGGAGCCTGGTCGGAATCAGGGCACAACAGAGACAAAGTGATGGATGGTGAGGGGTGTCGGTCCCAGTTGGCTGAAAGTGTGGTGTCCACACTCCACTGCCGGCGGTTGCATGGGCCCCTCCATCGCCGTCTGTCCGTGCTGTATTCGTAAAGCCAGCCTCGAATGAGGTGGAAGCATGATCGGTAGTCAGCTTGCTCATCTGTTGCCCAGATGAACGTAAGTCAGAGCGAAATGCGATGTATCGGAAATGTATCAAAGAGTGTTGAGAGTCCTGAACCCCTGAGCAAGAACCCCTGGGCGTATACTGTCTTTCAGCGGTATTCCCTACCTAGGTACCTGCGGTAGTCTTCTATATCCTGTCAATGAGACATCTGATAACGGAGACATCATGCCTTGAGAAACGAGAGTTGAGAGCAAGCATTTTAGTGGCCCGTCATGAGCATCCAATTGGCTTACGCTTGACTGAACTATATAAGGTACGAAGTTCAAGTCTTTTGGATTGTTTGCTTTTGGCGTTGACTCCCGTCTTTTGCTACCACTGCTACCAACACCGTGGCGGCACTGTGACTTATATTTATCGATGGGTAAGGCTTCTAGGTTCTTAAGAGCTTGACCCACAGTTTCCAGCAATTAAGGTGGTCCGTGCAGCATGTCGCGTCGCCCTGCCGCCTGGGCTCTGCTGGGTTCAGCAAGGCGATTGCCAACCACAGCTGGCGAGCTTCCCATTCCACTGCTCATCGCAACAGCACATCGCAGAGTTCGCAAAAAGCCAACCCACCTCCCCGTCATCCATCTTCCTGTCGTATTGCATCGCGACAGCTGTGGAATTGCTCGACTTAATCTTTAAACTTCGACTCCCCCAACAACCTCGATCGGAGGTCCGGTATTCAAGATGGTCAGTTGGATCATTGTGGAAATACCTTGCTGCTAGCCCATCTGCTAATACTCCTCCAGGGTGCTAATCAATCTGGCATGAGCGGCCAGGGCGACAGAGATGGCAAGGATAAAGATAAGAAGGTCAGTTTTCTTTTGCGACAACAAAAACAATTTCCAAGCGATTGCAGCTCAAGAGCATGGCTGACCGCAATCGCCGCTGCAGAAGGATAAGCCGAAGTACGAACCACCCCCGAGACCTACGACTCGCATCGGTCGCAAGAAGAAGAGAGCCGGCGGTACCAGTGCCGCCGCGAAGCTGCCCCCCGTCTACCCCACAAGCCGATGCAAGCTTCGTCTCCTGCGCATGCAACGTGTACACGATCACCTACTCCTCGAGGAAGAATATGTCGAGAACCAGGAGCGCCTGCGCAAAGCAAAGGCTGCAAAGGACAACGCAGCCCCAACATCGGAGCCCGAAGCTGCCGATCGCAATGCAGATGAGCGTGGACGGGTTGACGACATGAGAGGTAGCCCCATGGGTGTCGGTACCCTTGAGGAGATGATCGATGACGACCATGCTATTGTCTCGAGCACCGCCGGACCGGAATACTATGTCAGCATCATGAGCTTCGTAGACAAGGACCTACTAGAGCCTGGCGCCAGTGTGCTGTTGCACCACAAGACCGTCAGCATCGTCGGCGTTCTCACAGATGACACAGATCCGATTGTCAGCGTCATGAAGCTAGATAAGGCACCCACCGAATCATACGCCGATATTGGTGGTTTGGAACAGCAAATCCAGGAGGTGCGAGAGTCGGTAGAGCTGCCTTTGCTCCACCCTGAGCTTTACGAGGAGATGGGTATCAAGCCGCCCAAGGGTGTCATTCTCTACGGTGCACCGGGTACAGGAAAGACGCTTCTTGCCAAGGCTGTGGCAAACCAGACCTCTGCGACATTCTTGCGCATTGTTGGTAGCGAGCTGATTCAGAAGTACCTCGGTGATGGTCCTCGGTTGGTCCGCCAACTGTTCCAGGTAAGGACTGTTGACTCAATAAATCGGTAAAACACATGACACTAATTCTTATTACAGGTTGCCGCCGAGAACGCCCCTTCCATCGTCTTCATTGACGAAATCGATGCTATCGGTACGAAGCGTTACGAGTCCACATCCGGTGGTGAGCGTGAAGTCCAGCGCACCATGTTGGAACTTCTCAACCAGTTGGATGGTTTCGACGATCGTGGTGACGTCAAGGTCATCATGGCCACCAACAAGATTGAGACTCTCGATCCCGCTCTGATTCGTCCCGGCCGTATCGACCGTAAAATCTTGTTCGAGAACCCCGATCAGCACACCAAGCGCAAGATCTTCCAGCTCCACACCAGCAAAATGTCTCTCAACGAGGATGTCGACCTTGAGGAGTTCATTGCTCAGAAGGATGACCTGTCAGGTGCTGACATCAAGGCCATCTGCTCCGAGGCCGGTCTGATGGCTCTGCGGGAGCGCAGAATGAGGGTACAGATGGCTGACTTCCGGGCTGCTCGTGAGAGAGTGCTACGGACGAAGCAAGAGGGTGAGCCTGAGGGCTTGTATCTGTAATGCGAGTTTGTATGATGACGAGACGTAAATAATAGCGCTGCAAATGACCGCAATGGAAGGCCTTAGAGGACAATTCGATTATGCATAGCTGGCAGCCATGAATTTGGAGCGTTTAGCCCACCCGCCACACGGTGATCAAGAAAGCTTGATATATTGATACTGCTGCTGCTCACTTGTCCCATTCGGCCATTTGACTTGCCCTTGCAGTGCCGCATTAACAACTTCTATTCGAAGCATGATATTCTGTTTGGAACTGTCCATGAGATTCCAACTTTGAAATGCCAAGACCGTTGATATTTCGTTAAACATGTATTAGAGGACTCCAGCATATCTGGAGCTCTGAGATTATGAGGTGATGGTTCTGATAAGCCAGCGCTGATGTCATCCACTGATAAGCATTTCAGCGATTGTAGCCAAAGGCATCAACAACACATGAAATGCAAATTGATAAAATGATCTAGATACCGAAAAAGGTTTCCGGTCAGTTGAACCAGCGAAATGATCGAATCAAAAGGACAAAAAGTGTCGATATACCTATCGAAGGTGGTATGTCCAGGGCATAAAGTGGCAAAAGAGAATGGGAACTGTGAGGCTCGAACTCACGACCTCAGGATTACTCTGGTGTTTTGACAACCAGATCATACTGGCGTATGAGACCTGCGCTCTTCCAACTGAGCCAAGCTCCCTGTGCGATTTGATTTGTTGCGAGTGAGGTCCAGATTTAGCCTTTATGTAGGAAAAGGCCCACAACTGAAATGTGAGAATGCCTGCATCCATTGAGATATCGGACTTGAGATATAAGTGAGTCTGAATTTAGATTTACAGTAAGCTCATTCTGTCCACTTGAAGTACGCCTGCAATGGTAGGAAGTATAGTGCTGAGTTCATTCATTCTTCTCTTGGGCACTGACTGCAACATGGCTAGGCGGCATAATATTTTGCATTTAGCACCGTATAAGATCCAAATTTAAGGAATAGAAGGCTTTCAAACTGGCTGCATGTTGTTTTCTACGATGCTTACCCCTTCACGAGGTGCAGGCTCTTGGTTGTGCACCTATTGCAGTGTGTTCTGTTGGGAGATGTATAAACAGGACCTCATACCTCGTGCCCCTGTTCTCACCACCACAAAAAGCAAGAGTCGAGAATCCATCAAATACTAAAAAGACAAAACATACAACACCGGGAATTCCCCAGTGGTCACCCACCTGAGTACTAGAGTCCGGCGGTCAGTAGCTTATCTATGGGAGAGCGGACGGGATCCCGAGTTCTCTACTGCCTATGGTCGTATGTACTGTTCATGGTCGGTTTTGTAACTTGTGAAGGAAGATCTTTGCGTTTTGTATATTAGTCATTTGAGATATAAAACTGGAATAAGCATGATGTTGCATGTGTCGAGGACTTGAGAAGTGAAATACCAGGATAGAGTCTTAGACTTGCACTTTCACTTTGATTTTGTATATTAGATTACCGTTTGCAATTTTCGAGATTAAAAGTTAGATAAGAATGCAATTTATAAACTACCTAGTCATATATATTAAGGTTTCTTTGTCTTTGAAATCAAAACGCAATCCGTAATAGCTAAGAGGTATGAAGATCCGAATTCCAAAAATAATATATATATATATATATAGCGTATACTCAATTCACAATTCCTTCCATCTAATGGAGTCGATCATAAGTTCTATCTCAGATTTAGCATTAAGATCAAATCCTAATGCGCATCAAAAACTGAACTTGAAAGACTCGAATACCGAGGGAGTACCACACTTGTGGAAACGTTTGTGCCCATTTGCATTTGTGAGATAAGTTCACATTTAATGCCAATGCATACGCCTAGAGTGGAATTCTAAGCAGGTGTTGGCAGTGAGTCCCAGGATCTAGCTAAGCTATCATGCAAATAGTTTTGGATATCCTATAAAGTTCTTTTTAAGATCGTGGTTTAAGGAGAGAATGTAAAAACATTCCAAAGTAGAATAGGCACTCTCTTAGAGCACGCCATTTATTATATATCCTAGGGCCCCAAGACAGACTATCCCTCTAAGTTTAGAACCTATCATAAAATTTGGGATGTTTAAATCATCATGGTAGCATGATTGCAAGAACTATAGTCGCAACATCTACAGGTTATATCTTAAGGGATTCCCTTTGGAAATGCGAGCTTAAGCTGCCTAATTCTATGTCAAAAATCTAAATGCTAAAATCTACCTATATCAAATTTCGTCTTCAAAATCTATTCAAGGAAGGAAACGAGGAAATTACAGCGGAGAGAATTAACCTTGGAAGCAGCTCAAGTTCCTAAGGAATCTCTCATCCCCCATACCTTGATTTAAGAATTCAACTTGCTAGAAAGGAATCGTAGTTTAGCATTTTGCAACAGAGTAACGGACCCGGACAAGATCCATGTAGAGTCTCCACTGGCACCGAATCTAGAGTTCAATGTTTATTACGCTGTCTTGATGATATATTTACTTGTCATTCAAAAAGTAAGTAAATGCTTTATATTGACTAAACAGTCTCTTATTCTCTTCAGTGAGAGTAACCCGTCAGCAATGCATAGGCAATAATCCTCTAAGCTATTTACTGTGTTACTGTGGAGGAGGTGAGGATAAAAACCCCCCGGTATTCAAGAATCAAGAGAGGTTCATCACAACGCGAATGTGACTTAAATCACATTTAGGTGGTGAAAGTTTACATGTACAGACTTGTCATATGTCATGGCACATCTGATCGTAAGGTGGTTACAGTTTTCATCTTATCATTATTCCTTGACTAGGTCCTTGATCTACTAGTTAATGTCTATCCAGGTGTAGAGTAGAAGTAATGGTCTATATCTTATAAGGGGGTGTCAAACAACAGCATATATATTCGAGGATCATGGCATTATTCATCACTCTGGACATCGATCGATCACAGGTAGAAAATTCTAACTTCTTTACATTATGGTTGTTCGACTACTATGTTCTAGATGTCAGCACAATTTTTCCATCTCGTAAAGGTTCAAGCACACATATCAAGGTGACGGTGTCGGGTATGACCAAGCCTGCCAAGAAGCTGGACAGTCCAGCAGATTTCCAACAGAGTGCAAGAGAAACCGTACACATGCGGAAAGCTGCTGGAAGACGGGAGGGAACGCGTCTGAAGAATAAGATAAGATGGTGAATATATAAAAGTCATATGAGCATGTCGGGAGTCCTGAGAACCGCCAAGACATACGTCATACATCCACTCTCTACGAAAGGGCAGGCCAGTCATCAAGGTCCCAAGCTTCATCAGAAGGATGGAATTTGAAGCAATAGAATTTCACAACGACTACCTAGAAACTGGACTTCCCGACTCCGCCTTGCAAGTTATCGTTCCGAGGTTGGATGTTGGAGGACTGACCACCCCGATATCTGCACGGCATCCTCGAGATAACCCAGTACCAGGAAAGCCTGTCATCCCATCCCACAGCCTCGGGTAACTTGCTCACTCAATGCCCAATTTCCGATGTTCACGATTCCCAAACCGGCACCAGGTTGCAGATTATTGTCGTTTCATTCAGCGTAAAGGGAGCAAAATGGCTTCGGCAACGGGCATTCGATGGATGCGGGTGTTGCACAACAGCACACCTCTTAACCACCATGACGAAGCCTCTCTGCCAAAACCGGGTATTTCTTGTGCTTTTCTTCATCCCATGCAAACCTCAGTCTCCATTGTGTTGATCTCATTTATTTATGAGTTCCCGAACCTGGGACGCATTGTGTGTGAAGCAGCCCATAGCCTATCCCCACCAGCCACGCATAATGAAGTTGATGCCCTGAACCACCGCGCCAATCTAAAGTGAAACCGCATAAAGGACAAAGAGGTGTGCGAGTTTGCCACTATCTCTAGTAGCCGAAAGCCGCGAGGGCCTCCGAGGTCTTGGAGTCGACCTTGGCGGTCTTCTTGGCCTCGGTGAGCTGTCTGGCCGCGAGCTTTCTGCGCTCGTAGTAGGCAGCGCCCTTCGCCTTGCGGCGCTCCTCGAGTCTATCAAACAGTTAGCAAAACGGGCAAAGTTCCACCCTCCGCCATGCGGCAGGGAAAAGCCTGGAATCCACCCACCTGGCAACGACGTCCTGGTACTTCCAGCCGACCTCGTGGCTGAGACGGCCAACGGTGCAGTACTTGCGACCGGGCTGGAGTCTGAGGACACGGAGAGCCTGGGGAACGACCATCTTCTTCTTCTTGTCATAAGGGGGAGGGACACCCTCGAAGACCTTAAGGCGCTCGAGAGCGGCGGCACCGCGGGCGGTCTTGTGGGGAATCATGCCGCGGACAGCCTTGTAGAAGATGCGGGAGGGGGCGCGGAAGTGGAAGGGACCTGAGAAGAGTCAGAACGCGTTTCTATCGATGTGTGTTCGCATCGTAGTGCGGGGAATTCGACTCACCACCGCGGGTAGGGTTGTACCGGGTCATCTTGCGAAGGTAGGCGTGGTACTTGACTGTATCCCCAAATGTCAGCCGATTCGTTCCCTTTTGAAGATCCCCAAAGCCGGATCTCATAATCGACATCTCGTGGCCCAGCTCCCAATCCCATTCCGTTCCAGGCCACTTCCTATGCCATTCTGTGCCAAGCTGGAGGTAGGAGAAGGTGTTGACGTACGCTTCGCGCGGAAGAACTCGCCGGAGATGTTGAGAGCCTCGCAGCGGACAACGACGACCTGCTGGCCATTGAGGAGCTGCTTGGCGACAATGCTGGCCAAGCGACCAAGCAGATGGCCCTTGCCATCGACCACGACCTATTGAAGATACCGAGTTAGCGACCATCGCTCCTCAGTTCCTGATATATCCCCCAATTACACCACCGCCGTCGTCGAGCGCCCCGAATTTTGAATTTCGCTGGTTCCGTTCATTTCGTGCGATGCATCTCGGTTTGTGAAGCGGCTCGACGACGGCCGATGTTGCTCGGTGTTCTCTGCGGATGGTGGGTTTTGGAAAAGAGGCAAACGTACCACAGACTCGAAGGAAGACATCTTGCCGTGACTGGGGAAAGAACTAAAGAAAAAAAGATTGATCAGTCAAACTCCAGCTGATCAATATTGCAGCGAAGTCTGGCTGCTCCTTACCCTGCGCGATGGTTGATGATCGGTCTACGACTTTTTTGTGTGGGCTGAAAATTGGCCCTGTGCAGTGAGGTCCCAAAAGTTGCGCTAGCCTCGATTTGGCGTCGGTGGATTGACCACAAGCGAGTCGAAATCCTGCCTCAGGCTAAAGGTAGGGTTAGACCTACAGCGCAAACACTGGGAGCGCCCCGCTTTTGGTGAGAACTGCCACCTCTTGCAGAGCTCCACCAGCTGTCTGGCAGCGGCCAGTTCGAACGTCGTTATCGGGCTCCCCGCTGACATCAACAGCAATCGAAGAACCTTGAAACTCACAGCACTTTCAGGTTGCGCGGGGTGTATGTAGGTATCATCACAATCGATCATACAAACTTCTAAACCATCATTGCATGCACGAGGCCTCGGCTTTGATTTTTTTTTTTTTTTGAACTACTTAAGTTTGGATGATAACCTCTTCCAGTGGTTTAAAATATGCACTCGCCAGGACTCTGCTTGAGATGTTGGTTTGTTTGAGCTCAACGCTTCCTATCCTATCCCCCACCTCGGTGAAAGACTTCCCGCCGCCCGATGCCTGCCTACCTGCTATTTGCAGCAAATTTGGTCCATAATGACCACCTGCCCCAAAATTAAAAGTGATTAAAACAGATAACTAGAAACTGATTGAGATGTGAGAGTGCTAACGGTCACGGGCCGCAAATTCGCTCGGTAGACGCGTCACGTCATGCAGCTGCATGCGATTATGAGTTCATGCCCCGAAGACAAGGGGCCTGTAGCACTGCTATCTCTTGGCGTCGTCCAGCTTCTTCAGATGGTCTTGAACATGCTTGACGAGCTCTTTCCTTCTCGCTCTCGCTCCATCCTCTGCCGAGGTATCAATCTCGTCGAGCTTGAGCAGCACCTGTGACATGATGGTCTCTGAGATTCTTCGATGGTCATCGTCCCTCTTCTTGGGATCTGACGGTGTTCTCGCTACGTATTCCACGCAGAGAGGTAATAATTCCGCCTCGAAATGGCTCGCGATGGTGTTGAGCTTCTCGATGGGGCCGCCAGGAACACCAACGGGAGCGCTGGCGGAAGAGAAGGTCGACTCGGTAGGGGAGTGTGTTCGAACCCTGGACTTTGCTCTGTTGGAGCTTCCCCGGTCCTCGTCGGGAATGTCGAGCCCACCAAACGATGATGTGGCGGCTCTCGGGTTGTCAAATTGATCGCTTCTGCTCGTCCTGGGCGAGCCCCCTTGTGGTGGACGATAACTGACTCGTCCGCTCCGCCCACTCCGTTCGTGACGTGAACCACGTCTCTCACGCCCATCATGCCCAACACTGACGTTGCTTTCATCGCTGCTGCCCTGGCCTGAATCGTCAAGCACCATCAACACCTCGCTGTTGTTCTTGACGCCGTAACTGCGCACGGGGGCATCAGGATCTCTTAGCGGTCTGCCTTTGTAGTAGAGCTTGATCCGCTTTGCCTGACGGTCGGTAAGATCCAAGATCATCTTGACACGCTCACGCACGTCGCTGACATAGAGCTTGCCGTCTCCGATCGAGTAGGCAGGGAAGTGTTCGGGATACGTGATGCCCTGGTGCTTGACGAGCATGACATCATCTTCGGGTTTCTGGCGCATATAAGCTGGGGCAGGTGCTGAGGCGGAGTAGCTGTCGTAGTATCGAGGCTGCGAGGCATAGGAGCGGCTGGGCACAGGCATATCTAGGCCATGGGTTTCGAGATCCTCGGACGTGATGTAGCTGAAGTCGTCCTCGGTCACATTGGGAACGCCACCGGGGCCCAGGGTAGAGCCGAAGGGGGAGATGCCGCCGCGGGAGAAGCCGTAGCGACGCATAATGCCGTTTTTATTTTTGTCTTGTCCGTTCCGTGCTGTGACAACCGGGACTGCACCGACAAGCAGGATGACAGCGAGTGCGGTGTAAAAGGTAGTCGGTGAAAGGCCGGTGTTTGATTGGATGAAGTCGGTCGCACCAGATAACTGGTCGACCGTGGTATCCAGGTATGTCTGTAACGATGGGGGGAGCTTTTGGGGAAGCTTTTGCAAAACCGAGGTAATATTATTGGCAAGATTGGTAGCAAAAGCACCAGAAGACGCCAAAATTGCTTGCGCAGAGGTAGCCACCTTGACGATTGGGGGGTGGTCCTACGACAAATGTCGTCGACCTGCGAGGAGTGAAAGTGGAATCGAAACTGGAAAACCCGGGACCTGCGTATTATACCAATCGAGAGCGGCGATGGATGGGGCCGTGTATTTTCCCAAATGCTCGTGATGCCGTTGCCGGGTGGAAAGCTTCAATCGAATCGGAGCCGAAGAAAAAAGAGTGCCAGGCGTGTGTACACCAATGGGGCAAACCCAAGGCTAAGGCAGGTTGAAAACTGCTGCCTTTTTCCCTGGTGGAGAGCAGCACAACAGTCGCGTTGTCCTTACACGACAATTCCAAAATTGGCAAGAAGGCGATAGATTTACGATGATCGCCGCGATTGGGCAGTGAGAGTGAAATGACTGTGAGTGGTTTGTTTAGGAGCGGTACCGTAGAGTAACAATCTTTTCTTGCAACTTGTTGTCTGTTCGTCTTGTCATCCGATGAGCCAGATCTGCGTGTGTGGTAGGTTCAAGTTTTGGGTATGGGGCTAGTTTCTGGGATGCAAGGGTCCAGTTCTGCGCACGTTGACATTGGATTTTCCAATTTTCTGGAGAATCCCGGCGGTCTGAAAACCCCGCTTCCGCCTAAGACTGACCCCACTTGCCGCGCCATGGCCCATGGCTCGTCTGCCATTTGCGGGAGCAAGCAGCTTTTTGATGCAACTCATCCCACGAAGCCTCCCACATTTTTGAACAGAGAGGCCTTCATCACTGGTGAATGGCATGCATTCAAAAGGCAACCAAAGTCGACTCGGGCCACATCAACACACACCTGGGAATCGATGCAGACAAGATGCAAACACCCGAATGCAGCAAGCCGTGGATGTTCAACCGCGCCTTCCCCCCCGAGCACCGTCGGTCAAGCAAACAAGGCGAACACAGTGGCATCCATAGCCTTGCCGGAGATGGGATGATTGTTGCTCTCGCTGCCCAACAATGGATTGTCTTTCACGATGGTCACGATTGTGTTTCCCACCTCGACTGGAACACGGCCACTTGTGGAGATCGCCATGTCCCTTGAGCCGTTCAGCCCCCTCTGTCCCGCTGACTGGTTGAGATTCCACCACGATACCCAACCATGCAGCGATCACTCGGGAAAATTACTTACGTTGATCTAACCAAATCGTTTTCGCCTCCCCCCTCCCGTGGGGGCTTCCCTGCGCGGACGCTTCTTGTGGTGCAGTCGGCTCAATCAGAGCACCTCCTCAGAGACACATGCAGGCAGTTCTCTAGCATCGATGCCCATCCTGGAAGAGGAATGGGCAGATGGGCAGTTGCGAATAGCTTCAGTTCTTACTCAATTTCTGCAAAACATTGACCCGCAGTAGGTCACTTGGCTCATGTTAGGTCAATTGCTAGCCTCGGCGGGTATTCGAAGTAGCAGTGTGACATTGGCTCGATGGCCCAGTAGCCACAATAACACATGATGACGGACTGCTCGGCTTACGCCGGAGAGTGATGATGTGACCAGCGTCTCTGGGCGGGAGTTTCTGGCTCCATGAGTTTGCTTTGCACAAGAACAGGCAACATAATAACCGGGAATCGTGTCGTCTTGCCTCAATTCTTGACAAACCAGATACCACATGCCATGACACTGATCCCCGTTTGCTCCAGCTCGTCGATATTGACTCGTCCAAGTTCGTCTTGGATTCTTACTTCATGGAGTGTTTCCGTTGCCAATTCATGGCGATTACCTCTCAACAATGTCCCCGCATAGGGGTCATGGGTCTTCCAGTTCAGCACAGACCAGCTTCGTCATTGACAGTCGACACCTCTTGTGCCCACATCCCAGAAATGGAAACACGGATTCTAAAATCGGCTCCAGGGCTTCGACTCTTCTCGACATCTGATGCCGGTCTTTGTTTGATTCGCATTCTTGATAAGTCCTTCTGGGGAGACGCTATCTAGTACTACAGTATCAGAAGGTAACCTGTTTTCTGTGTACCGACCTAGAGAGGCTCTTGATACTCCGGGTCGTCGTCCTGTCGTCTTGGCTGAAAGGAAGTTTCCTGCCATTTTCCACTGCTCCAAGGTCCATAATCTGTTTCTAATGCAGTCCGTAGTTCGGTTGACAAATCAACCTGTCGCTCGCCGCATGTCGCAATCCCAACTTTGCCCGTTCGGTGGATTAGATAGAGGTTGTTGATTTGGAATCCATCCCTTCTGATGCCGCTCATGTATGTATCGAAACTTAGGGAACGGAAGCAAGGAAAGGGTAGACAAAAAAAAAAACCGCCATTCCCAAAAGAGTCCACTTTTTACACCCTCAGTCCCGTTCGTCATGCATTTTGTATATACTGAATAAACTTCCCATAAAACCCCCCTTTCTCTATTGAAGAAGCGCATCGCCAAACCATCCTCCAACCCAAAAAACTCATGTCCTTCTTCTTCCGCCGATTTTTCTCGTCGAGTTCACCTGCCACAATGGAAGCCGCACAGCAGAAAGCCCAGCAGCTCATCGACGAGAATGCCGTTAGTATGTGAAATCATAACTTTTCTTTTTGTTTCCTCTCTGCATGAAGAGAGTGGTCAGCATATCCAAACTCAAAATCCTCTGCATATTCCTTCCCGTTTTCCTTCTCACCCCCCTGCCTTACCCTTCAATATTTCCCCTCACCCCGCGCTCGCAGAACAGTCACAAGCCCACGTTGTTACCGCCATTTTATATGCAGGTATCATGCAGACAGTAAAATACTAACCGCGCTTTCCCTCGCCAGTGGTGTTCAGCAAGTCGTACTGCCCATACTGCAACAACACGAAGCGCATCCTGAACGGGCTCGACGCCAAGTACAAGGCCATCGAGCTCAACCAGGAGTCGGACGGCGACGAGATCCAGTCGGCCCTGGCCAAGATCACCGGTCAGCGCACCGTACCCAACATCTTTATTGGCCAGAAGCACATCGGCGGCAACTCGGACCTGGAGGCGCTCGGAAACAAGAAGCTGGAGGCTCTCCTCAAGGAGGCTGGTGCCCTCTAAGTCAAGAACGCAAAATAAAAAAATTTAACAAAGGGATATGAGAATCAAGATGGAGGCTTTGTATAGAAAGCTCTCGCGGGCTACATAAGGAGGAGCGGTTACATAGCGAGCGATATCTCAGCGTCGAACAATTGCATGCGTATTTCTTTTTCTCGATCAAGGAGCATGCTTAGCGACTGTGACATTCTTTCCTGTGCGGTTGTTTTGGTACATCATCTTTCCTTGTGGGGGGGGGGGTTATTGTACATATACAGTTGATCTATAAAGATGGTCCTTTTCGTTCCTCTAAAATCACAGTACCCTGGGCACAACCTGCGCGGCAACTGTGCCGATAGGCCGCTCCACAAACTCCATGACACCCTCCACAATGCTCTTGCGCGCCGGCTCGCTGGCCACTTGCTTGCCGCCCAACCAGTTCAGCCAGAGCGCCCGCGACACCCTCTCATCCTCGACGACACCGATCAGCTGTCGCCCACCAGCTTTCTTGCCGCCATCATACGTGATGCTCAGTTTCCCCGTCGCGTCGCGCGAAAGCAACAGCTCTTTGCGCTGAGGAACTTTGCCGCGGTTGAACACGGCGCGGAACTGGCGCATCGCCTCCCCAAACGCATCGTCGCTGTTTGCCCGTCCTCCCACTCCTGCGGCCGCGGCGGGGCCTCCTGTCAACTCGGGCGCGCGGTGCTGGATGGCGCGCACGAACCCATCTCGTAAATGGTGGAAATCTGTGTCACGAACGGGAACCACGCGGAACGCCGACCGCGCGGGGATCCCGCTGGCCAGCAGCTCATCCCACAACTTGCCGCCCTCAACGGGGTCGTTGAGCGCCGCGCGGAGCTCGTCTCGTTCGCCGGGGACGAGCGTCGTTGCGATCGGATTAACCTTTTTTACCAGGGCGCTCTGCAATGCAGCGATGTCCGATGTGGCGATGTAATACCCTACGACGTATACCTGAATGCCGATAAACGTGACGGTGCGGGTACCGAGGCCGACGAGGGTGTACTCGGTGGTTTCGGGGGTAGCCACCACAGTCGACGGCTCGGAAGACGGGGCGGTTTCGGTGGCGGTGATCGGGGCGGTGTAAGCGGGTAGACTGAGGGTGCGCGGGAACGATGGAATAGTCTTGTTGCCCGTTGGAACAATCTCACGGCCTTCCTCATCGAGGACGACGACCTTGCGGTCCGCGGCGTCGGAGCCGGCGAGCGGGTCGGACGACGGCAGATTCGCGTCGGCTTTGACTGGCTGTTTTTTGATTGCTTCGACAAGTTTGTAACCTGTGTATAGCCCGAAAACAAGGCAGAGAATCAGGCCATTCCAGAGGAAGATCCGCTTGTGCCGCTGGTAGTCGTCTGACTTCTGCCTCAGATTCTGGACATTGAGGCTATCAACGGCCCCACTGCGGTGCGCCTTCGCGCGGCCGAGGAGTAATGTTCGGCGAGGGACATGGTGAGGGATCCGGAGTAGATTTGCCGTTGCCGCACTGGGCGAGGGCCGGGCGAGCTGTCGGAGGACTGGTTGCCGGAACATTGTGTTTTTGTTTTGTTGCTCTGGGTTGGGGGATATCTTTTGGTGGAGATGGTATGGATTGGCACCTCGATAGGTACAGTGCTTTGTGACACTCCGGCAACTTTCCCTCTCTCCAACAGTGTCGACCTTTTCGTGTTCAATTGGTCCTCATGCCACACTCCTCGATGTGTTGTGATCGACTCAACGTACTACCCCGCTTATGCTGTTGCTGCGGCTCTACCCTGCGTCAGTAGAAGCAGTGGAAGTCAATTCAGAACATTGAAGCTCGGTTGATAACCGTAGCGAACCTCAATTTGACATCATCGCTTGTCAGGGATAGGCACGCTAAATTCGTCATCAGACAAGGGTCGCGGCCGAACCGAGAATCACCCGGTGCATCTGGGGGAAAAAACGAAGTATTCGTATTGTGTACGCATTCTCTCGCATTACCTGCACCTCGACACCATAATTCTCTTGTTGTCAAACACATTCTCTTCCCATGGTCCGAACTTGAACCAAATGCAGCACTTCAACTCTAATATCAAGACCCAAAATTAGCGCACCATGGTTGGAATTTTTTTACACCACCAGATGATTCTCCAAGAAACCCATACGCACATGGCTGCGCCAGACACAAGGACCGACAAGCTTGGCAAGAAGGGACTTAAGAATTCATTCCAAGAAACTCATCACCGATTACAAATATCTTTCAGTTAAATTTGTTGCCGTCAGCTATATATGTGAGCTGTAAAGTATGCAGCACGCGGCCCCTGATCTTATCGTCGTTTGCTCTACACAACGATCCCTCGTTCTGTCAGCTGAGGGGCAGGATTCCTCTTCAGATTGATGTGCCGCCTGCTTGTTATTACTGGTTGCCCCGGCCAGCTGCTTAAGCGCCCACTCATGCGCACGTCATGAACTGCCTACCTTAGTAGCCTCGCATGTCGAAGCAGTGCTCACCTGAGTCTGGTCAGAAATGCCAAACCTGGGACGCATGTCTGAGCGAGCTGGCCTGGTAAAGTAGAAAAGTACTGTGCGAATAGCCTGCCCATAACCTCAACACTCTCAGCGAGATAACACATATATTTGCTGGGCTACTGTATCCTTGGAGGCCATGGAGAATCGGTATGTCGGGTTCAGAGTCACCGATGGAGATACCTCCCTATCTTCGTGACGACTAGCGAGCACTGCGAGGTACATATCAAGTTGCATCATTGGTGTGCAGCGACAGTGGACACTCACTCAGGCCTGTGGATTGTTGAGTGCCGACTCTCCTCATTGGAGACTACTCATTACATACCATCCACGCTTGGCTGGGACGCTACCGTTGACTGGTGTATAGGGCCTAGCTTGATCGACACTTCCATGCCACTCAGATACCCGACTACCCGAAGTTGTTCGCGTTCGGAGACCAAGGTTGGAACGACACGACGGTCGGGGCCCTACGCAGTGAAAGGAGACGTAAAGACGATGGCCATCAAGACCCTCGTATATGATTGGGTGGTGGCGTCAGGGTTATCAGCAGAGGAGATGGTGCTTTCCAGTTTGTAAATTTCTGGCTTCCGATCTTCTTTGCCCTTCCCATGACGGATACGTTCGACATCAACATATTGAGATGTGTAAAGGGGAGTCGGTCCTCAATAGGTTGCCTTGCCAGTTGTCAAGGCGTAATCGTACTCCGTGTGCCCTGATCAGAAAACGACCCTCCGTGATGTAACTCGACCACGCCTCTCTCGAATTTCGTCTCCTATTCTCCAAAAGCTGCTCAGACAGAGAAATAGAGATTTCCAAGTTGACAGGATAATACCTAAACTGATTAGATGTCGATCTTTCATTAGCTGACAGGTCTAGAATGGAGGCAAAATCACCAACGCGACCCACCTGCCAGTCCACTGTGCCGCCAGCACCACACCAACCTCAATGCGCCCTTCCATCCAATCCAGGTTGGTAGGTAGGTAGGTGCCAGCGGAAACCGTTGGGTGTCTAGGACAGTGCGCAGGCCATGCCCAAAGCCCAAGCGGGCTGACGAGTTGCGATTGTAATGCTTGTGTCTCAAGTGCCTCCTCCACTCTGCATTCTGCGCTGCTGCAGCTATTGGCTTCATCCTTTCATTCACCTGCACCACGACTTGCGCTGTCAACAGGTCCTTTCTCAATCTTGAGTCACCGTTGCGGCGACAGAAAGTCCAAGCCCAAACAATCCCAGACCGTATGTTCTACTTTACCGACAAGTAGCTGACTTCATCGCCAACAAAGAAACGACCGCTGACCTTTAAGCGTGACCCAACGCTCAGAGCCGACCCCACCATTCGCCCAGTTTGCCGTCTCGTCTTGGTTTGCAAGCTCAGGTTCCCAGCCAGCTCCCGTTTTGAAACGAGAAATTGCTACGATTGCTGGTACATAGATACGAATAGGGCAGAGCATTGGTCGCTACTTTGCTTTTTATCCTTCCCCCAGACTTCTAAATTTCCTTCCATCTCGAAGGGAGAGAGAGAGACGACGACTCCATACCGGGTAGTCCATCCTCACGATCGCCACGCCCCGCGATCCATGTTGTGATTGTTTTGCAGGGAGTCTCCAACAGCACCATATCTTTGCTGGCGAAGTTGGTTCCCTCCACGATTCACCTCTTCCTCAGCGTCCGATTAAAGGTCACACGCAAGTTTCCCCCTTCCTCGACAATAGCCGCGACCTCGGCTCCCCGAAATTGTTTATTCTGTGCATCTTCTACACTCGCGGCTTCTTCACTGATCTGCTCGTCGTTGCCTTCTAATCCCAGTCATCGCCGAGCCCTTCCAGGGCTATTTTGGGCTGGGGTGCCCCTCAGCCTGGGCCCCTGCTGATGACAACTGACGGCTGTCGGCGCCAACAACAAACTCCACATTTTACGGTCGGGTCGTCTCCCCTCAATCCAAATCATCGTATTTCTTTGATCGACTTTTACATCCCCAACTGCCTTCCCACTGCGTCAGTGAGATATGGTAGCAAACATGAGACAGCGCGCTTCACTCGACATCATCGCCGATGACCGCGGCGCGCCGCTCGCCATCAATGACGCCGAACCCGAGGCCGAAACCGGGCAGACACAAGGAGTACAGGAGGATTCACGATCAACCTCATCGACAAGCTCGCCTGCACCACCCGACAATGAAGAATCCGACTTCTTTCTCGGCGCAAACGATTCACAGTCCTCCCTCGGTGTCCCCAACCTCCAAGACATGCTCGTCGATGACGAGTGTATCCCACCCATAAACCGACTGCCCAACGAAATATTGATAGTCATATTCACCAAACTCAGCAGCCTGTCGGACGTTCTCCATGTAATGCTGACCTGCAAGCGATGGGCTAGGAATTCCGTGGATATACTTTGGCACCGCCCGTCATGCACGTCCTGGGAGAAGCACAGCTTGATATGTCGCACATTGACACTGGAGGAACCTTATTTTGCGTACCGCGATTTTATCAAGCGCCTCAACCTGGCTTCGTTGCACGAAACAGTCAACGATGGAAGCGTCCTTCCTCTCGCTTCATGTACCCGGGTTGAGCGTTTGACACTGACCAACTGTAACAAGTTGACAGACTCGGGCCTCATTCCGCTGATTTCCAACAATAATCACCTGCTCGCTCTTGATATCTCCAACGACGATCAGATCACTGAGGCATCTATCAATGCTATTGCTCAGCATTGCAACCGACTTCAAGGTCTAAATGTCACGGCGTGCACCAAGATCTCGAATGAGAGCATGATAAACCTTGCCAAGAGCTGCAAGTATCTCAAACGAGTTTGTTCTGACCTGCTATTCGTCCCTTGCACACCCCTCTGGTGCTAACATATCTTTTCCTGCAGCTGAAACTGAACGACTGCAGTCAGTTGAACGACGATGCGATCCTTGCCTTCGCCGAGTACTGCCCCAACATCCTCGAGATCGATCTCCTCCAATGTCGTCTCATCGGAAACGAGCCAGTGACCCAGCTTGTTAAGAGAGGCCAGGCACTTCGCGAACTTCGGCTGGCCAATTGCGAGTTGATTGATGATGGGGCTTTTCTCTCGTTGCCGTCCAGGACGTACGAGCACCTTCGAATTTTGGATCTCACCTCCTGTGTTAGACTCACAGATCGTGCGGTCGAGAAGATCATCGACGTTGCGCCGCGACTCCGGAACTTAGTATTTGCAAAGTGTCGCAATCTTACCGACGCTGCCGTATATGCGATTTCGCGTCTTGGAAAGAACCTGCACTTTCTTCATCTTGGACATTGCGGGCACATCACCGATGACGCTGTGAAACGGCTCGTGTCCGTGTGCAACCGCATACGCTACATCGATCTCGGCTGCTGTACCAAGCTTACGGATGATTCTGTTACCCGGCTAGCTCTGCTACCCAAGCTCAAAAGAATCGGCTTAGTGAAATGTGCCAATATTACCGATGCGAGCGTCATTGCCCTTGCCAACGCAAACCGCCGGTCACGGCTGCGAAAGGACGCCTACGGGAACCCGATCACAACAAGCGACTACAGTAGCCACGGCAGCAGCCTGGAGAGGGTTCATCTCAGCTACTGCGTGAATCTGACTTTGAAGGTACGGTTCGTCGTTTTGTCACCTGTCAATCTTTTGCCTTTCCGCTGACCATCAGATAGAGCATCATTCGCCTCCTCAACTCTTGTCCTCGTCTGACCCACCTGAGCTTGACTGGAGTCCAGGCGTTCCTGAGAGAGGATTTGGAAGCCTTCTCTCGGCCAGCGCCGCCAGGTTAGTCTTCCTATGCCGGCCCAGAGTATGTAGTTGTTGACTAACTCTGTCTGCAGAATTTACCGAGCATCAACGCGCGGTTTTCTGCGTCTTTTCCGGCCAAGGTGTCACCAGCCTTCGCAAATACCTCAATCAAGAGCGCTCACAACTTGCGACCGATCAGGATGGGCTTGTTGTCACTGGCTTCGGCGAGGCTACTCCACCGCCAGGAGCTCCTCTCGTTCCTGCCGATCTCGACGAAACCGAACTTGATGGGGACGATGACGATGCCCTAGATGATGAAATGGCCATCGATGGTCAACCTCTACCCGTTGCGGCCGTCGGCGGACACACGATACCCCCTCCTCCACCCCCGCCTTCCCAGTTTACGACATATATGGGTCTCCCATTGTTCCCCGGTTTTGTCGGCTCTGCTCCGCCACATTTTGCTTCCCAGCTTGTTCTGGGTCCATCCTCCGCTGAACATCGACCTGAGACGCAAGCTCAACAGACACCTCCACACCACTTGGCCACATCTCATGAACCTGTATCTCAGCCTCAAGATCAAGGGATCTGGCCTCAGGTCGATTTTAGGGGTGGTGGGGGTGTAGCCACCAGCTCCAACTTCGCGGCTCAAGTGCTGGCTCAACAGGCCTCTGGCGCTGGTCCAAGCTCTGCCAATAGCGGTGGTGCCAGCACAACACCCATTTTAAGCCCAGAAGGAACGCCCAGTACGGCCGTTGGGCAACGGCCAGAAGCAGAGGGCCAGACCCAGAATTAAATGCATGGGGAGCCCTGCATCTGTTAAACAGCACAGTCGGGAGCTATTCTGACAAGGTGGTCTGGATTGATGGAGTCACAACCTTCCGCCCGCTGTTCAAGTAGTACCCTTGTCTTTTTTTATGCCGCTGGCATTCGGATTTCGCGGACAGCGATGGAACAATGATACCCAGCGACACACTCACCGTCTTATTGTGTTTTCTTCGCAACGGAGTTTTGTCAAGATTCTCCTGTCACTCTTGGCATTTTTATACTTGCAGGCTTTTCGTGCGCATCTCTGTTTTGGTGAGAGTTGGTCAGCCACTTGGGTGGATGGATAAGTTGGTTCTCAGATGAACAATTGGGAAGGATATACATCGGATGGGCTCTTTTTTCATTCTCGGGTATTGTGGCTTAAGCATGACTGTGGCCAACATAACACGTCCTCTTTTTCTTATCTCAGAGAAACGTCCTGCGTTTGGTTTCCTGTCTGTTTTCGCTTTCACGGTTCAAAAAGTCAGCATCCACGGACGAGGAAGCCAGACCTTTCGGATGACTGGGATGAGCGTTTGTTAGATACACATTAGGGTATGTATGGATTATGGTATGTAGGTATTGACATAGGATCAGGGTCTTAGTTCTTTTGCTCTTGCATTTTTCGTTTGAGTTATCTCTTGTTTTGTTGCGAGAGGAAGGCTGATTAGTGTAGCTGGGCGTTTTAATCGGGGATGGAAGGGTTATATTCCGCGTTTGGCAACCCTTTGGGTCTGTCTCCTTACGCGTCTCGCCAGCCAGATGATGCTAGGAGCTGGATGGAAGCAACATGATATCGGAATAGACAGAGGAAACAATTACCAATGTTGTTTTGTTTTTAGTTACAAATGCTTTCGAATGAAATGGTTAAGTGTTTCGATGGTTGCTGTGCCAATTGAGATCGGAGGTCTGCCAAGGCTTGTAGAAAAACAAGCCCCCTTTTTTGGGGGGTCAAGGACTAGATAGGTCCCCCCTACTTGTGTAAGATAGGTAAGTGAATGAGGGACCACGAAGGGTAGGTAGTTATATCCTTGTGTGCGCAACTAAACCTGTTGTTTGTTGGTGCGACAAAGACGAAGGGAGGAAGAGCCCGGTGTTTGTTTGGAGAGCGAGGCCGGCTGCTTTTTCCAAAGAAAGCTTGCTTGGGTATATTACCTCACGAGCTGGGTGCTCGGAGCTTCGTTTTTGGCCTGCTGAGGAACACCAAGGTGGAAGGTGTTCCTTCTTGAGGTGTGTGTCGTTTGCTCTGCACAACAACAAAGGGGGCTGGGGAGATGGCTCTAAGATTCGAAATCATGAAAGATGCTCCTCTATCCGGGTGAGTCGAGGCCAAGACAAGGAATCCTTTTTGTGGCCTGGCTCATTGTGGGCGATGGGGGTAGGCCTCTCCCTTTTGTAAGATGCCGTATGATGAACGGCCTGGGGTTGCTGATGCTTTTATCATAGCTGCTTAGATACAAAGTTGGGGTTTCTAGGAGGAGGAAGAGGAGAGTGAAAGGTTCTGCAGGAGGCCTCCTTAGAAAGATAGGGGGGAAGGGGGGGGGGGGGATTTACGTAAAACCGAAGGAAGCGTGATGGGTTTTAGTGAAGCACTGCAGGTCAAGAAGCTATGTACCTACCTACACTGCACGCAAGAAGAGCGATGGATTTAGCTGGTGAGGAAGGGGAAGGGAAGGGTGGGGGGAGCATTTGAGGATGTAACGGCACAAGACGACACCTGGTAACTACTACACTACTGGGCAAAAGGAGAACGTTGTGCAGTCGAGAGGCTGCACCAGAGTCGTCGCACATCTTGCCGTCATTTACCATCAAGACACACTTGGTGCTGTGACATGGGACGGGGAGGAGAGGGAGGCAGAAGTCGAATCGAGATGATGACGGGAGGGCAAACAAAAAAAGAGACCGTACAAAAAACAACAAAACATACAACACCGAGGATTCCCCAGTGGTCACCCACCTGAGTACTAGTTCGGCTCTCAGTTGCTTATCTATGGGAGAGCGGACGGGATCCCGAGCTTTCAACTGGATATGGTCGTATGTGACTATTCCGCCTGGGAAATGTTCATTTGAATGAGCAGACCGCATAGATCTGGATAAGGGCATAGTCGAGATGGAAACTCGGGGGGGGGGGGCGGGCAAGATTGGGGATGCCAAATGCAGGTGAGTGCAGACGCTTTTTTGGTCTTGGAGTTTGATGGAGGATGGTCACTGAAACGGTGTATGCGATTTTTGACTTTGACGGCATGGGCTGTTCGTATTCGTCGTCGCTTTCAAGGCTCTTTCGCGTGCTCATTACCTGGTATATAAGCGGGAGGCCGCCCACCGTTAACTTTTATCTCTTTTGGCCGGCGTGGAGACATGGCTTGATACTTGGTACCTGACTAGGTGCCGTTGCCGATGAGAAGCGCTCGGGTGTGGGTGGTGGTTCGAAAACGAAGCAAGTTCCGCTAAATCTGGCAATGAGCTACAAGTTTCGCTCCATGAGAGCTTTGGAGATGGGGGAACAAAGGCGGGGTTCTTTTCATCCAAAAACCACGAGGTATGGCCATTCTAGGCAATCCGATGCCTACTTTACGATGAAGGATTGGATCGGAATGTGGAAGAAGAGGAGAAAAGGAGGCTGTGCTCGGGAAGTTTTTGTCTCTACGAGTAGCTTAGCTTGTGGAAAAAGAGATCAGGGGTCCAAGCTCCCTGCATTATGGTGTGTAAAACAAGACTTTTTTTTTCTTCAGAAGGGCGACACCGGATCTGGCCCGCGGCTGGCGTAAAGCTTAATCGCAAGTCCTGATGCTGTCTTCGATATCGAAACTGGCCTGTGCTTCTCTCAGACCAATTATGAGCGATTTACCCCCAGTCTGTTATTCCTCTACCCGCCTTGTCTTGTCGGTACGTACCGTGGGGGAGACAATCCAACCCCATCGCGCATTCGTCCTTCGGATGTTGTTCCAAAACAGAGTTATGCCTGCCTGCCTGGATGGCTTCGGTCATGAAGTCCTTTGTCACACCTTCGCAGGATCCAACGGTTGATGGAGTCTGCGAATTTCCCCAACACTGCATCCGACCAGAAGGGCTCCTAGCTCAATTCCCAAGAATAGCTGAGGCATATTCAAATGTGCCTCTCTCGAACTTCTATGCAGTACTTTCCTGTCGCGATACATCCACGATACCTTTTTACGGCCATGTCGTTCGTATCGAACCAACCTGAATGGCGAGGGCAGACATGTTGACGCCCCGCTTCATCTCCTCAAACGCTTTGACTTTGATAATATTCTGTCTGAGAATACAATCGGTTGTGCTGTTACGAGATCCTAGCCCGTAACCCTCACATCAGAGACCTGGATCCCGCTGCCTACCTAGTCAGCACAGCAACAGCACCGGATGAAACTTGACCTTTCTTGTCATCCACATTCGCGACCAGATTTAGCTAGATGGGAGCTTACCATCTTAGGGAATGCAGTCCCGAGCACTGCCAGTACAGAGCAACTGAACACCGAGGAGAGACGTGATAGCTTGTGATATCACTTGCGTAAGAAGAGGCGCTTGAGTAGAATGGCCCAAATCAGGTTCTGGCCCTTCTGTCTTCACTGCTCATCGGCAAGGGGTTGGCGGCGGCGGCACTGCCTCGCTCTGCATGCTCTTTAAAAGCTGCCGTGCCCCTTTGTCTATACAGCCTTTTATTGCAGTCTCTCGCCCTTCCTCTTCTTCTCTGGTATCCCTCCTTTTTTGCTGCAGCTTACCACTGAGACCCTTTCCTAGTTCGTTGTCGTACCGGCCACACCACCCCTCTGCTCCACTGCAAGAGTTGGTACATATCGAAACATGGCTGAACCCGAAGACAAGACTCGCATCCGGTGGGATGACGGGATCGTGGATGTCGAAGCGGGCGTCTCTAACCGCCAGACCGACCGCTCAAGCGGAGGCCTGCAACGCACCCGGTCTCATGGCTCCATGTCTATCCGAAGCATTCACTCCAATACTGGTGGTGCCATTGATCCATCTGCTGCCCTGCCGATCCAATATAGGACCATCTCTATCGACATTGATGACTACAACCGGAAAGCTGATGTAGCCAAGAAAGCTCAGAAAGCCGCTGCGACTGGTATGACCGTGCTTGCTTGTTCTTGTTTTATCTCACAAGCTGGGAGGACCTATACTGACAGTTCAACTCCCAGACCTCGCCGACCTCGAATGGCATACCCTTCCACGCGACGATGTCATCGGACGCTTGACAACTTCTTTGGACCAAGGACTGTCTCAGGACCAGGTCAAGCGTCGCTCTGTCGAGTATGGCAAGAACACCCCTTCTCCCCCGGAGACACATCGCTTCATGCAATTCATGGGCTACTTCTTCAAGGGATTCGGTTCTATTCTTCTCATCGGCTCTATCCTGGTGTTTGTGGCATGGAAACCTCTGGGACAGCCCCCTGCACCGGCAAATCTTGCCCTGGCCATCGTGTTGTTGGCAGTGTTCTTCATCCAAGCTGCCTTCAACATGTGGCAGGACTGGTCATCCTCCCGCGTCATGGCATCTATCAAGAACATGATACCAGAGGAGTGTCATCTCATTCGCGATGGCGTTCAAGTTTCTACCATGGCCGCTGATGTCGTTCCGGGAGACATTCTCCTCATCAAAGCTGGTAACAAGCTGCCAGCAGACGTTCGCTTCCTCCAGGTATCGTCTGACGCCAAATTTGATCGCTCGATCCTCACAGGTAGGCACTCGCCTTGACTGTATCGGATGTCCTCCTAGGTGCTGATCACTGTGTGCAACAGGTGAATCTGTCCCACTGGCTGCTACGGTTGACTGCACCGACAAGAACTATCTTGAGACCAAGAACATTGGTCTCCAGGGCACACATTGCTCCTTCGGAACATGTACTGGTGTTGTTGTCGCAACCGGCAATCGAACAGTCTTCGGCCGCATCGCCAAGTTGACGAATGAGCCAAAGAAGGGGCTGACACCCTTGGAGCGGGAGGTCCTCAACTTCGTCTACGTTATCTGCTCCATCATGTTTGTCATGATCGTGTTGGTTGTCGTGCTATGGTAAGAAACATCTGCACTTGTCTCACTCTGAGCTCCGATGTTAACATCTCGTCTAGGGCTGCTTGGTTGCGGACGACCTACCCTGACTGGATCAGTGTCCCTAACCTCATCGTTGCTTGTGTATCTGTTGCTGTAGCCTTCATCCCAGAGGGTCTTCCTGTGGCCTTGACTGCAAGTCTGACGATCAGCGCGAATATGATGCGGAAAAACAAGGTTCTCTGCAAGTCTCTGAAGACGGTAGAGACTCTTGGGTCCGTCTCCGTCATTTGTTCCGACAAGACGGGTACCTTGACCGAGGTGAGATCCTAAATCTGGTGGCTGAGTTGACCTTGAAGGCTAACCAGGTAATGTCCAGAACAAAATGATCGTCACCGACTGCGCCTTTGGCTTGCAGATCATGTCGGTGGACAACGTTCGTGACATCGCAATCGCCGACCACGTAGCTGGAGGGGACTTCGCGAGCAATGCAGTTGATCAGCTTCGGACTGTCGCCGGCCTCTGCAATGCGGGCGAGTTCGATGCTGCTACCAAAAACTTGCCTCTTGCACTTCGAAAGATCCATGGTGATGCCACCGACCAAGCAATTCTTCGATTCTCCGAGAGCCTGGGATCGGTAGCGGAGCTAAAGAGCTGCTGGGCGACAAAATTCAATCTTGCCTTCAACAGCAAGAACAAGTTCATGATCAGAGTGCTTGGCTTCACACACCCTGATGGCTTGAGCCTTGCTCTTCCCAGCGGTACTGCGGCCATCTTTGAGCACGGGGACATGTAAGGACTAGACCTCTATGACTCTGATGCAATTGAATCTAATGATGTTACTCCAGGCTTCTTACCATGAAGGGTGCACCTGAGATCCTCCTTGAGAGGTGCACCAACTACACCGGTACTTCGGGTGTGGCGATGCCTCTGACTGCGGAAGCCCGAGCTAAAATCAATAAGATCAAGGACGACTGGTCGGCTCAGGGACGTCGCGTCATTCTTCTTGCTCATAAGGCCGTGTCCAAAACCGCTTTTAGATCATCGCCTTCGTCTTCGTCGTTTGAAAAGGAGGTTCTGGACCAAGCGCAAACCGGGTTAACACTGGTCGGGTTGGTCGCTATTGTCGACCCTCCTCGTCCTGAGATTCCCGAAGTCGTCAAGACCCTGCGTGCAGCTGGTATCCGCATCTTCATGGTAAGTACAGCGATTGGCCGATCCTTTTTGCTGGCTGCTAATACGAAAATAGGTAACAGGAGACTTCGCCCTGACCGCTCAAGCCATCGCCCGTGAATGCGGCATCATCACCAACCCCAACAGCATCGTGGCAGACGTCACCGCGCTGTCCCGCGACCAACCGGTTCCCAAGAATTCCAAAGAGAGAGACCACACCCCCTCCAACGAAAGCGAGGCTGACACCATCCCCTCATCCATCGTCCTGACAGGAAGCGACCTCATCACCCTGACCGACCACCAATGGGACGCCCTCGTCTCCTCCTACAACGAAGTCGTCTTCGCCCGTACCACCCCCGAGCAAAAACTCCGCATCGTCCGCGAACTCCAAGCTCGCGGCCATGTAGTCGGCATGACCGGCGACGGCGTCAACGATGCCCCCGCCCTCCGCGCAGCGGACATAGGCATCGCCATCGGCGGCGGCAGCGACATTGCCGTTGAAGCCGCCGACATGGTCCTACTTGAATCTTTCTCGAGCGTAGTTGAAGCCGTCCGCTTCGGCCGCGTTCTCTTCGACAACCTCAAGAAAACCATCGCCTATCTGCTCCCCGCAGGCTCATTCAGCGAGTTCTGGCCCATCATGACTAATGTCGCGTTCGGTCTCCCCCAGATCCTAAGCAGTTTCCTCATGATCATCATCTGCTGCTTCACCGACTGCCTCGCGGCTACGGCTCTGGCATATGAAGCACCTGAAGCAGACGTCTTGCTGCGCCCTCCCCGCAAGGTTGGCGTGGACAGACTGGTTGATTGGAAGTTGATTGTGCAGAGCTATGGGTTTGTCGGAGTATTTGAGACGGTGGTCTCGTTCGCCATGTCGTATTGGTATTTGGAACGGAACGGGATCCCGTTTCACGTGCTGTGGTTTTCGTTTGGGAAGCTGCCGGAGAGTATTGATGCTGGGTTTTACGCGCAAAAGTTGAATGAGGCTAGTTCGATTTATTTTGTGACGTTGGTGGTTATGTAAGTTTCTTCTTTCTCTTCTCTCCCTCAAAGTATTGGTTGGGTTCTGACTTTGCGGCGCACAGTCAATGGTTCAATCTCCTAGCCGTCCGCACCAGACGACTCTCCATCTTCCAGCACCCACCGCTGTTCAACAAGGCTACGAGAAACTACTACCTCTTTCCTGCGATCTTGTTTGCGTTGGTCATGGCCTTCTTTTGGCTGTATATTCCCAGCCTGCAGACGGTTTTGGGCACGGCAGAGGTGCCGGTTGAGTACTGGTTCCTGCCCATGTCGTTTGGGTTGGGGATCCTGTTGCTAGATGAGGCGAGAAAGTTTGTCGTGAGGAAGTACCCCAAGGGGGTGGTCGCGAGGGTTGCTTGGTGATTAGGGTGAACAGTTTGAGTTCTGAAACTTTGCGGAATGTATATATAGATGTGATAGGCGGTGGTGGACACCAGGCTGTAGGTATAGGCAAAGTTTTAGCGTTTCGTTTCTTCAAGTAGGTCGTTTTCTAAATCAATAAGCAATTTTTTGTGATGACTCTTCATTCAGAAGCTTTCTGTTACCTTTGCGGCTACATGTATATAGCCTGAGTTTCACACTGACAAACTTTTTCCCACTGCTATAACTTAATCGCGTATCGTGCCATTTGTGAATTCTTACATCTATTTACTAGCACTTGTGATTAATCTAATTTCTATCTATGTCCACCAAGCCCTCCTGAATGTGTTTTCCAGCAATAAAGAATACAAAATTGCGTTACGCTCGCGCGCATATATGTACTTTATGGTATGTATGTAACTCGAAAATGTTTTGCAATGTAAGAGAAGAAGAACATGCTTGCAATGATCGAATATGACAACAAAAAAGAGAAAATTGGGAGAGGAATGGAGAATACAAGAGGATTAAGTCGCGGTCTCTCTCGCGAGATTAGAATGTAATAACAGGTTAAAAGGAATCTGCAAAAGATGATTGAATGTGGTACAGTGAAGGGAAAGCAGTGAGTGCGGTGGTCGGCCACGAAAACCTACGCTCAAGAACCCTTTTCATTGTAGATGGATGGAGGGGTCAAAACGCGTGTCCTCCGGAGAAGCATGATCTCCCACGGACCGTCCTGCTAATGCCGGTGGCGCCGGGTCAGAGAAGTGTTAAAGTGTGTACTCTCGACGCCCTCTGAGGCGAAAGCCGGCGTGCGAAAATGAAGGGAGGAGATGGTGAAGTAAATAGGGAAGGTGATCAACTGTGTGATTAGGGTAGGGAGGTAGTGGGTCCAAGGGGGATCACCAGTTATCTCCCTCTGAAGGCGTATCCTCGGCTTCGTCGTCCTCGTTGTCACCATCGTCGTCATCCTCCTCGTTTTCATCACCCTCCTCGCCCTCATCCTCGTCGAACATGTCTGAGTCCTCCCCACCAGAGGTGCTATCAAACATCTCCGAGTTCGTATCCCAGTGTTCCGAGTCCTCCACGAAGTCCACGTAGCCCCCATTAGGATTATATCGATCCTCATCACTATGGTATCGCTCGTCCCCCAAGTCAGGTTCGCTGTCGCTTTCAGGGCAGTCCGTAGGAGGTGGTTCACGCCGGGGCATCTCATCGTCCCAGCGGCAACGATCACCGTACGCAAGGTTGCGAAAAAGTATCTTTTCAAACCCGACAGTGTATTGTTCAGGAACTTCGTAGAGACACCCCCGCGCCCAGCTCATCAGGGGCGATCGCCGGTCTGTCCTTGCCCACTCGCCCATATTACCCGGTGACAGCAAGCACTTGACGACGGTGGGACTGTCAGGCTTGTCTCACTCTTGGATACCGAATGCTCCTTGGAGAAAAGTCCTTAAGATGCCGACTTCGCTCGAAACCTTGGGAGGCTCTGGTTGGATGCTACCATTGCCGTCACCATCATTGTTGAGTTTGGGAGGTTCCAATACCTCACGGAGGAGATCAACCCAACTTTTCTTTAGGGCTGTTGACGGCTTGTTCATGTCGACGCCAGAATGTAATAACTGCGTCACAACGGCCATGTACAGCCCCACCTCGACCAAGGCATGGTTGATATCGGAGTAGCTGTCCCTTTCAAAGTTCTTCGTAGCAATGATTGATTTGGTCAAAAGATGTTCTAGGCAATGTACTAGGAATTCGGGAGCTTCCTCGTCGTCGACACCACCCATAATGGAATTTCCGTGGGTTAGTATTGCCCAGAGGAAAGTAGCGGCGATGAGGTATAATTGTATGCTGCCTTGGTTTTTGGGAGCGGTTTCTGTCTAAGACACTCGGCGACGATGTCGAACCGACCGCATCGAATAGCCTTTTGCAGCACATCAGTGTTAGTAACCGTTCGATAATGCCGTCGTGTTGGAGGATTCGGTAGACTCACATATTCAGGGGTTGAAGTTCCATGATACTTCTCACGGGGCCAACAGCTGACGGAGACGATTGATTCGATTGCACACCGTGAGAATCGGGCCCCGTTTGCTGGCTGCAACAGATTGTATGTCTCCTCGATAGGAGACGGTGGGAGCTCGCACAGGCTAAGGTATGGGTCGGCACCATGCGAAAGCAGAAGACTGATAGCATCGAAGTTGTTCGGCATGCCCGGCTGAGCTGCGACCATCAGTGGGGTCTTAAGGTTGCTGGTGACCGCATCCACCTCCAGATTCTCGATACAGTCCAACAGGTACTTGATGACAAGGTATTGCCGGAGGCTCTCGCGACGGCTTACCATTGACAGGCCGCCACAGGCCAAATGCAGAAGGGAGGCGTTTTTAGCCAGCGGAACTCTCCCAGAACCAATACGGTCTTCAAATCCGGCGCACAGTTCTCTGATAAACCGTGGAGACGATTTGCCCCTTGCCAATGCCAAAACAATCATAACCTCCCAGGTGACAACACCACTACGTGTGGGTACACCGCTGTGCTTGTTGCCAATGGAGAAGAAAGCTTTTATAGCATGGATTTTGCCAGAGTCGACAAGGGTCAAGATCAAAGGTTGCCAGCGTTTCGATCAAGGCCTCCTGCCAAGTTTCCTCGCCTGATGTTTTCTCTAGTAGCATCGCGGAAGATAAGTTCCAAGGGCGCAAATTTATCCGTGGTCCTGTCTCCAAGAGTTTGCACCATCTTGACCCTCGATCACATCATCATTTCCTTATGAAGAATGGTATCCTCAAAAGGTGACGTTACGTATTGAGCCTGCAGGCGATGGCTGCTGATGCCGCGTGAGTCGAGGAACCCGAGATTCGCTCCATGCTCCAAAAGGATTCGCATAAACTCGCATTTCCGTTCCATCCAAGGCCGTTGAGCAGGACCGTCGTCCCATCCAGCTCCGCTCAAAGTGTAGTGCGCCACCGTCATCGAGCGAGCATTGCTCTCAGCACGAGAACCTCTGTCCATCGCATTGCTGTTGGCCCCAGAAGCCAACAGGAGCTTTAAACATTCTAGATCGCCCCTCTCTCCAGCCATTATCAGGGCGGTTCTTCCCCATTCGTCACCTTGGGCAAATTCGATATCAACATTCCCCAAGTCAAGGAGTAGTTTCATCTCGTCGAGAAGGCCACGCTCTGCGGCAAGCTCGAGGGGGCTCCTTCCCAAGTTCCAGGGATCTTCGTCTTCGGCTTCGTCTTCAGTTTCGGGCCAGCGTTCATAGGGAGCACCAGCCATGATAAGCTTTTTAACTAGCTCGGTCCGCTCTTTCGCCCATGCGAAGGCCAAAGGGGTGTGCGGGGCCCCCGTGCCTACACCAACGCCGGCATCCCTGAGTTTCCGGATCATGGAAATGGTGGCAGGGTAGTTATAGCACAGCGCCACGTAGTGCATAGATACCAGAAAGACTCGGCCCTCAGGGGCAGGGGAGTTGTCGTCGGTAGGTGTCTGGCGATATCGGGCAAGGAGGTAATCCACAACCCGCTCCATGCCATGCGCGATGACACACTCCAGTGCTGTGACTCGAGGTTTGTCGCGCATCGGTGGCATCACGTAGAGCGTGCTCCCTTCGCCAAGGGATGCAAGGCGGTAGCCTCGTTTCCACTACAAGCAGCATGAGCTGGTACAGGTCTGTAACTAGGTCTGTAACTAGGTATACAGAATACAGGGCGGCCAGCCTACCTGCATATTGCATGATGAAGAGGCAACCATCTTGGAATGGTATCATAATCTCTGTGGTTCTCCTCTACATTCCCACCCCAAGTATTACTGTGACGGACTTGCGATGGAAAGCAGGTCTTCAACATATATATGGTGCAATTCGAAAGATCCAACCAATCGTGGTGTGGATTTTCGACATCCTTTTGGAAGGTTAGCGCATTGGCCAATTGCATCGCTATGCGAGAGCCGTCACAGAGGTCCGCCTGAACGGACATGAGCGCTGGCCAATGATTGCGATCTGTATTGCGATAGTTGCTGATCTCGTTGCGTTGGGTGGAAGCCAGTTCACATGCACGACATGAGAGAGGGGTAGTTTCGCCGTGTCTCACCGCCCAACGGCCTAAGCTTGTCGCTTTTGCTTCAGCCTAGTTATAATCCAGCACGTGTGGCGTAGCGTGCTTGACGCTCCTGTGGACCAATCAGAATGCACATTCATGAGGGGGTTTGCCTTCCAACGGCTTCGCCAAGATACTGTGCCAGGTTCTCACGGGGTCACGGTATCAAAGCTGTCGGAGCAGGCGCAATAGAAAAGCAAGGACTGAACAATATACAGTATGGTCTTCACACCAGTGACAACCATGCTAAACTGCGCAAATCCCGAGTCCGGGTGGAGCGTGGAGCGAGGTCGTGACCATAGCCAGGAGCTCGGCACTGGCTAAAAGGACAAAGGATTGGATATGGATGCAAGCAAGAAATGGACCTTTGTCCAGCGTAATAAGGTTTTCTAGTTGAACAGCCGCAATGATGGCAATTCCGGTGATAGAAGTTGAGGCGATATTTATCAGGGAGCTCGCCCCGGTTGTGTCCCTCGATAACAGCCCAAGCAGTTTGGTGGTTGGGCTGATCCTACACCGCATTGCACCAGAGTTCAACCCTATTATAAAGTTCTCCACTTGATCGACACACTTAGATATACAGACAGATAGACAAGTTAGACAATACATGTATCAGCTTCCCATCCCATCGCCCCTTCATCACCGTCACAATCTCATGTCCTTCCCCCCCCAACACTCCTCCCCTGCCTCCTCCCCTCTCCATCAAATCACCCCTGACCCTCACCCTCACCCTTACCACAGCCCCTTCCCCTCCCTCTCCTTCACCATGACACCACTCTCCTTAACCATCACACTCCTCCTTCCCCACCCTCTTCACCACTCCGCTTGATACGAGTAACCGGCCGGCGGGACCATCTGGTGAGCCAATCATCAATCCTTTGCACACCCTGCCGGTCTCCCTCCACAGTTTCCTGCTTATCTTCGTCAACCCAGCCCGGGGTATAACTACCACCGAAATCAATAAGCCAGGCATCGCCCTCCATATCAACCAAGACATTATCGGGCTTAGCGTCACCCCAAGCCACCCCTGCGCCATGCAAACATTCGACCGAGTGGTGTATTTGCTTAGACCAGCGAAGCCGATCTTCATTTGTGCAGTCTGACCAAGGCGCCAAATCTTCCAGAGTGCCCCGATTCTCGATGTAAGTGAGAAGTAGTCCGACCAAGCGTGTCCCGGAATAATTCTCCTCGTCGCTATCAAGCGGATAGTGTTGGAGGACATCATCGTCATTGTCGATAACTAGACCGTGAAGGCGACAGATGCGTGCGCCAGCGAGAAGGGGGGGGCTTGCCTCGGTATCCGCTAGGATCTTCCTATATGACTGCAGCTCGTAATACCCATCTCGACCTGCATTCCAAGGTTTAAAGAAGTAGATAGTACCGTCGACAAGCACCTTAGATGGGACCAGACGCGATGTTTGAGCCAGGACTTGTACTTGACGAGACGAGTATTTGTTAAGTGCCGAGTTAAGTAACGGAGATAAGTGCGGTCGGAGGGAGACGTTGTTTATAGATTCACCCGGACGTCCGAACTCCTGTCGCGAGAGGGCCCCATCGAAATATGGCTGCATATAGCCGCTCTTAGCCACCCTTGCCTCAAGAATGAACCATGGTGGGTAGAGATGACTGTGCAGATACCCCGTTGACCCCGTTGATGGAGTTGGGGCTATCTGGGTCATAAGGTCCTCAAATGGTTTTCTGAGACGGTCCGACATTTCGCGACATTCTCCATCCGGATCATCCTTATATAGGATTCGGTATGACTCGTGATGCTGTTTTAAGGCAGAAGGTGAGGCAGCGAGGATGTGTGCACGGTAATAGATGCGGAAGGCGGCGCCTCTATGCCGTACGTAAAGCGTGATATCGCTGTTCAAATTGAATATCAAATCCCAGGTAATAGACTCAGTGTAGAAATTCTGCATCGCGATAGCACGTCTTGGGTTTTGTTGATTGGGTAGAAGAACATCCAGACTGTCATTTCCAGGGAAATCCGATGCAGATTTCGGAAGACATACTGCCCAAAACTGAGGAAGATATCTCTCCGTATCTTCTAC